>OZ024906.1:25936199-26451991 GCA_964017125.1 Flabesymbios commensalis | reverse complement strand
AGTTTAACATAGTGGGGTAATTATTTTATATTCATTTTGGCCTTAAGTAACTTTTAGGTTTTTCAATCCTTAATAAAACAACATTTACTAATCATAGGCAGGGTTTAATTTGTTTTGAAAATTTTGTGTAGTAATTTTGTGTAGTAATTTTCAGATTATGCTGTTTTTTTCCTATCATAAATAATAAAAATTAGTTACACATTAAACCCGAAATTTAAACATGGTAAAGTAAAGTGGGAACAAAAAAACATTAAATGCAGAAGACACTCTAAGACTTTGCATTTTGTCATGTTATATGTTGTAGAAACAGTGATAGAAAAATTGTTTCAGAGTGGGTGAATTAATATGGGATGACCCCTACATTGAGATATACCGCTCTTTAATTGAATGTGTAATATGTAACCAGTTTAGCTCTTCAGCAAAAATAAGTAAATAAAATGTTTCCTATTTCATTTAGTCAGAATAGCATAGCAATCCCAGCCTAGTATTTAAATGATTCCACTTTATTTTATCAACTATTCTCAACCGATAGTTAGTAACAATAAGCAAATTCAAAATATATGAATACTCACTGTGATTAAGAAATCTTGATGAAATATCTCTTAGACATGCTGCTTGTCTGTAAATCTGGAGTTCGCAAATTCATCACCACTAAATCTTTGACATTCAGGTTTCAAAGAAATTAATTGTTTCGTCCCCGATGACTTGTAAAGATTCTGTGTAGTGGGGAGCCTCCATGACCGATAGTTTGCTCGGTCTGAGGCTACCATGGCTCGAATTTTTAATCCTTTGTCTGGAGGGCATCATCATTTAATTCATCTAAGCAACCTCAGAGGTTATCCTGACTCAATTTAGCCCAGTTTAGGCTGTATGTGCAAAAACTGTCCTGAAGCCTTGTTGATTCATTTATCTTGTACATAAGTCTAGCTTAACAAGGTATCACAGACTGTGTCTGGACTTAGTTAATTGGCAGAAAAGCTGCTAATATCATTTAGAAGGATATACAATTACTAATGCATCATAAAGACAGCTTTAGACTAGCAACTTTAACACTGATGATTTGTTTTGCTATTAACATAGATTGCATTAAAAATCTTTGTTAAATTGTCGCTTTCTTGGACTTCATGGCTGCTTTATCATTTTTGTGAGCTACGCTAGATTAGTGTTATTACAAGTCATATTATTTTAGAAATTGTATAATTGACATATTACAAATTTAAATAACAAAACATACTATTCTGGGAAGTGATTTATGTTGTCTATAATATTCTTGTAAACGTCATAACTTTCTCGACAGGTCCCTTAGAATTATTGTTCTGACTATTCATATGAAGATTATTGTAACATGATAATAACTGAACCATTCCTCAGTCAAGAATATTTACAATATATTTCATTATGAGCTAATTATTAGTTTTCTGAAGGCAATTCAATTGGCGTCTGGCTATTCTCAAGTGTGTTCTTATTTGGATACAACTTAGTGTGACTATAAATCTTCTTAATATTTATTGGGGGATGTGTGTTAATTATTTCATGCTTTCCCATTTACTAAACATAGGATTATTCATAATATTGAACCTGAAATTATTCCCAATATTTTCAGTCATCTCACAAATATTATATATTATCCTGTGGCAAATAATTCTCAGATCCTTGAAGTCATCCATAAACATGATTTATTGTCAAGACAGGAAATTAGAAATGTCAGAGATTGATATCATTTAAAATCAAAGTCTGACATACCTTAAATTATATTTGGAAAATTTAATATATTTCAAATATTTTACATTATCAGTTATAATATGTCCTGCTTTATTTTGATATTAATAGACCTGGACTGTATAGTCTATTGAGCAAGTACATGACACATTTTATATATACACACTAATTAAATGTTGATAGAATGCCCTGATCAAACTCAATTGGGGTAGCTTTGAATTAAGGGAACCCTCCAGTACAACCTTTCACTCCTAATTGATACACCTGTGGTAAACATTATTGATGATTTTTGTTGCTTTTCTCCACACTTTTATTCACATTCCATCGGACTACAACACTGTAGGAGGTTAGTCACAAATGCAGTTGTTATTCTAACATTTGACAGACCTTCGATCTATTGTATTTGTCAACATCAGTTTGATATATCTTTGACCACTTTCAAGAAACATATCTAATATTTGCATAATAATAATTCATTATTGCACTGATGATGCACTGATGATATTTCCACCAAGCACAAAAGAAATTCCGGCTTACTTAAAATTAATTTAAAAATTCTTGATAGTGATGAAGCTACATCAAACTATTAGAGATTCTTGACATTTCTATTCGGGATAACAACTGATTGTATATTTCTGTTGTCTTTATTTCACATCTAAATTATATGCACCTACAATATTCAGTAGTCTATATAGTTAATAAATTTAGTTGATGCTAATGAAAATAACACGAATAACATACAGTAGGTATTTCACTAGTTCTAATTGGACAAACCAATACACACATATCTAATTATATGTAATGTAATCTCAAATAATTTAATGAAAAATACTATTTAATTATTCTGTTCAGTGTATGTACATGTATAAACTTCACCTCATTATGTGATAGGAGCATAGTACTCACATTGTTTTAATGCTGTAATTTCACACACATTATTTAGAAGTATATCTAACTTTTCAAATTAGGCTGAACTTGTCTAGCTTAACAGAAATCATTCTCACATATTATGTAGCATCCTCACAATGTTGTCCCATTCTCCACTACAATTTTCTCTTTTTCTTCTATATTTGGAGTAGGTCTAATTACCAATAACTGAAAAAAACTTGTGTAATACATTGTTGACAAATGGATAAACACATTTAAAGTTCTATCTTGACACCAACGCTGACTGTTAATAAATATCTCCCCTTTAGGGTGGATGCTTACTGTTTTTGCCTTCATAGTCACTGCGTCCATCTGTCCACATTCCCTTGTAAATGAGATTGCCTTGCAGCTTTTTATTTGAATGTTATGAAATTTGTCCCAGGTGTTTACCTTACAAATTTGCAGGATCATTTCAATAAGGGCACAGATCATATTCAAAATGATAACTTCTTGTTTGTAAATGTTTTTACCCATCGAGCACCAGTCTGCAGGGGGTATTGCTCTCCTGGTCATTCGCCACTATTTGTTTTGGCTATTATTCCAACATGGTCTGACAGATAGAATTTATAATTATTACAAACATTCATGTCAAAGGTGGGGCTGGGGGAATTCAAGTTTGTTTAATAATGTGATAACTAAAAAAATACTGATTGAATCTCAATTATTCTGTGTTTTTTGATTGATGCTCTTATTGGGTGCTTTACATATCATAATGGTGCTGCTCTAATGCTAATGCCAAAGGTGATGCAATTGACAATTATTACAGCACACTTGTCTAATTCACAAAATCAACGATGACATTCTTTCTAGTGCTAATTTTATGCTGACAAATTAATTTTGCTAGACAATGAATCAATGCGGACCTTTCATTGCTGAAGTGTTTTCACATGTTTGTTCTTTAAGATAGCATTAGCTTTGACATTTAAATCATTAATCACAACTGTTAATTACTTTAGGTCTTATAAATTTTTGTCATCATTATTTTTTATTCACCATAATTTCATACAATGGTTTAATAATGTTTCAGCTTTTGTCAGGAACAAAATAATTTTTTTAAATGACAAATTTGTTGCCGTAATAATGATTTTGTAAGGGTGACTGACTGAAATTTTGTAACTGGAATATTTTAACAGTTTCTAACACCATACCTTAAAAATTAATCTTGCAAGAATTACCATTACAAATCTTATGAGAGACTACATAATTAGGCATGCTTCATGACGATTTTTGGTTATATTCCAGGGAAATAAGGTAGGAAAGTGTGTGCAAGGCCAGGATCAAAGATATTTGATTCTCAATATATTTTGAACTGTGTTGAGTTTGTCATCATGTTCTATGTACAGATGTATCTTGGAAAATACAGGTCAATTTTGAAGATGACTGATCTTTGAACTATTTTTTTTTGTCAATGTCATATTAAAAGGAAATACAATACAGGTATTTCAATGGTGACCTATTGGCGGGTAGTCTCTGGTGCTTGCACAATACATGTGTTTTAAAATGTTTTTTTTTGCACCAATTTTTTCTGATAGACTAAAACCAAACGACTGAGAATATACATTGTAGTGGTATCACAACAAATTTAAGAATTTGACTAACAATATTGAAATTACACAGCTGATCCTTCAGTCATGCCATTTTTATCCCCCGCCCGTAGGGGAAGGGGGATTTTAATTGCGCCAGGATTCCGTCAGGCGTCACTTTTCTTATTGCCTCAAAAACTACTCGTCAGTTTTTGTTGAAAGTTTAACATGACATTCCTAGCAACATGGGGATGTGCAAGTGATTTTGTAAAGATGCTACCAAAATACAAATTTTACAATTCCATTCCCCACGATATGGAGATGTGCAGGTGATTTTTTTGAAGGTTTTAGTGACATTCAAAAGGGCCGCCACGGATCAACTTCAATTTTTTTTGTGGGCGCAAAATTAAAAAAATTAAAGTCATAAATTATTCTAATTTTACATTAACATTTCCCACGATATGGAGATGTGCAGGTGATTTTTTCAAGGTTTAGTGAAATTTAAAATGGCCGCCTTGGATGAAATTCATAATTTTTTTTTGTCTTAAGTCGACTTAACTCTAGTTACCTAATTTATGGCGCGGGATGATATAGGACTTCAGGCCTATTGTTAACATTTGTCAACATTGTTCCAACATCAGGTCATCATTCTTTGTCTAACAATTGTTAATGCTGGTTATTTGTTGTTGTCTCCAGGATATTGCTAACAAGTGGCAAGATGTGCAACATCTGGTACCACAACGTGACAGTACACTTCAAGGAGAAATGATCAGACAACAGAACAACGAGCGACTACGTCGCACATTTGCTCAAAAAGCAAATGTTGTTGGACAATGGATTGAACAACAACTTGACTTGGTAGCAGCCATTGGTGTTCACAAGAAGCTTGAGGTAACATTTAATAGTCAATGACTAGCTTTACCTGGACTGTACAAAAACAGCTACAGAGGATGCTTAGAGTAAAATTCCTTTTATTTTAATTGGTATCGTCAATGATCTAGAATTTTTTCAAACTCGAACACTAACATTCATTAATTTGTTTGTCGTGTTGAAAACTATTCTAACATTTAAATTTGATGACCAGTCATTTCGTACCCTCATTTTGTTCCTATGTAATATTTCTGAGTATGTATTTAAGAAGTTTGCTTGCTACAGGACCATCTGGCCAAGCTGCAGTCCATTGAGAAGAATGTTGATACCTATAAGCCCAACATTGATGAGTTAGAGAGATACAACCAGGAGGTTCAAGAAGCAATGATCTTTGAGAACCGACACACTCCTTACACCATGGAGGTATAAAATATATTTTTTGTTTTATAAAAAAATACTTTTACTATATGATGCCTTTTTTAGTGCTTCAAAAATGTTGTAGCGCCACCTGATGAATCAACTGGGAACTAAGCACTAATTGAAGCACCCCTTGTGAATTGAAACTGATAACGGAATGTTGCACACTTATTGTGCCATCCTGCGGTGTTTTATACACCAACTGAATTTGTTAAAAAAATACAGCTACAGCTTGTTTTTGTAATTTTTGGCACTCTAGGCTTCGAAAGATATAAAAAATACCTTTTCTTAGTATCCTTTGGTACAACTTTGAAAATAAAAAAAATCTGGTTAATAACTTGCATATAATAATAATAAAAGCTTGTAAAGCACGAAAGTCTGGTCCAAGACCATTCGATACGCTATAAATATGTGATAGTCTTACTCAAATGACAATTTAAAAAGGTGTTTTGAGGTTAGTTTTGAAAGTCGCAGAAATTGATGCTTCACTTGGAGCAGTGACGGGCAGCAGTTCAATTGAGAAGGCACAAATTCATGCGTTAAATGTACAGCAGCCTTATCTTGAAGAAACTGAATGTTCGAAATATTCTTCAGATGACAAAGTGATGTCTTGCAGATATTTTTAATGTGAGAATCCAAACTGAGTTTATGATCAAAAATAACACCCAGATTTTTAACAGTACCGGTAGTTGGAACGATCTTCGTGAACATCGATGTGGATGTGGTGTACATCACAGGAAATGTGATGTGGAGCACTGAACACAATAATTACAGTTTTATCTCCATTAAGCATCGGCTTGTTGGTAACCATCCATGCTACACATGCCTCTATTCTTGATATAGCATATACTGTATCATCTGGATTGAACATGATGTAAATTTGTGTGTCATCGGCGTAGAGGTGGACGCTAAAGGCCATGTTTTCGAGCAATGTCGTATGCGTACTTCAGTTATATTCATTACCAGTGATTACATAAACTAAAAGATCAGCACATCCTCAATCTATGTAATTGCTTTACTACTTATATATATTGAAATGTTATTGTTATAATCAGTATGATTTGAGCAAATAATATTTTATGTAAACAATAATAATATTTTTAATTGAAGGTTTTTTTATATGTTTGAATGAATATTAGAGAATGTATTAGGTGTTCCAAGAGTTCACATTTAAATCATTGCACATCAAAAATGTGCTTTCTTTTACATAGCTTAGCCTTCGCCCTTAGAGCACTGAGTTAAGTTATTTAATTTTTCAGCCACTTGAAGTTGTGTCTCGCTACCGCGATCCACAACTTCAAGTGACTGAAAATTTGTGCTATTTGTGAAATTTAAGTTCAAGCATATACATATCGTGCATATGTTTCAAGATTGGAAGCATATTTTATTTTTAACAATTAATAATACAGGTGATAACAAAAACACAGAATGTCTAGTGTAGTCGACATCAGTGTTCTAAGGGTTAGCTATGGTTAGTAAGCTGATCTGAAATTAAAAAAACAGGAATCTGAGTACAATGAATGTACAATGTACATTGCCATTGTAAACTCATATATAGATTGTTGTTGAAATGATGTGAAATGTTACTTTGGTATTTGATTTTACTGCCACAATGTATGCTTCTCTTCAGACATTACGTGTAGGATGGGAACAGTTGCTGACATCAATTGCCAGAAATATCAATGAAGTGGAAAACCAGGCAAGTAGATTTGTGATGATACAATAATTATTATTTTTTAAATATGAGGGTAACTTTTCCCCCCGTCCATGTCGGGCAAATGTTCCTAAATGCAAAATTGTAGAAAAAAACAATTTTAATACGCAGTGACAGCACTTAAGACTTCTGTAGACTTGTATAATTGCAATTATCATTCAGTGCAGAAATCGTCACATTTCTTATTGTATACACAATTTTGAAAAAAAATATTTGTAAGATGAATGACTTGACCTATTTTTCAAGATACTGTAATGGCACAAAATGCATAAAAATAAAAAATGTGTTTTTTATGACAAACTTTATGAATTTACATGTACAAAGTGATCCTCACATAGTGAGTGCCATTGTGCTAATTAATTTATCTACTTGCAAACATAACGTAGCAAGTTGTTTTATTGCGCAGACACTGACACAGTGCTAATGATTGCAGATCCTAACAAGAGACTCTAAGGGTATCACAAACGAACAGATGGATGAATTTAGGAAATCATATTTCCACTTCGACAAGAGTCGTACACGTCGTCTGGAGCCTAAAGAATTCAAGGCTTGTCTTGTCAGTTTGGGCTACAAAATCCGAGATGACAAACAGGTTGGTATTTGCAGCCCATGCCCAGGGATAGCTAGCTTGTATCACACACATGTAGTGAGGCTGTATCCTGTCCATTAGTGAATTTGCTCTGACAAATTCACCGTGTACTTTGCCAAGGCTAATTTACTTTGGGCAAAAATACAAGCAGGGTGAATTAACCGAGACAATTCACTGTGGTTTAGCTCTGCTATTCATCTCTGTTTTTTGTTTTGAAGCCATATTTAAGAAAGTAGAGCTGAATATTGTAGCAATTATCATCTAGGTTCAGAAATTATATCTATATATCTATTCGTTTTTGACCTGATTTAAGTACACGTACTGTCATAAACAACAAGAGAACGGTGCTGTCTGGGTGTTTTAATTTGTTCAGCGCGGGGATCAACTTTAGTCGTCATCTATTATCTATAGATGTCGGATTCTGACCTCTGAAGTTGATACCTGCACTGAAAGAATAAAAAAAAATTATAATTGCCGTAGATCCATAAAATATATATGTTCAAATGAAATGGAAAGCGCTAACTAAGACATTTATGACAATTTCAAATTGAAAAAAACCTTTGATCTCCGGGGTTTATAGAAAAATATTTCAGCGTTGTGAGGGTTAATTGTGTTGTATCTTCACAAATATTAGGTTTTTTAAAAAGTAATAAACTTTTTTTAAGCTGACTATTTTGAGTAAAAAAAAAATGAGTTAAAGTATGATTATTTTACTGCAAGCAAAGTGATTTAAATAAACAACTGTTATTTGAAAAATCTGAAGTATTGTGGATATTTAACGGTTCACTTTGTACTTCACACCACAGGGAGATGCAGACTTCCAGAGAATAATGGCTATTGTCGATCCCAACAACCAAGGTTATGTAACCTTTGATGCTTTCCTCGATTTCATGACACGTGAGACTACGGACACAGATACAGCAGAACAGGTCATGCAATCCTTCAAGATATTAGCTGGCGATAAGGTTTGTTGGTTTCTTAATTAATTGATATACAACATGTGTGAATTAGAGATAAACTACGCAGATTTTTACGCAGTAAATATAATACATGTATGAGACTCATCTGCCCTAATGACTTATTATAGAATTAAATTTTTGTACCCGTTTGAAATAGTAAAACTGCACCCATAAGCAAACATACACGATTTCAATCAAAATATCTGCAATTGTAAGAAATGTAATGTTCTTTTGAATTTTCTTTTTTGAAAGACAAACAAAATGCTACAATTGGCTTTAGACGTGATTGGCGCTTTAACTCTTACAGCGCGGGGATCGACTTTAGTCTTCAGAATCTGACGTCTACAGACGTCGGATTCTGTCGACTAAAGTTGACCCCCGCACTGTAAGAGTAAACATATTTGTAATGGCCGTAGACCCATATATTCAAATAAATCAGAAAGAGCTAACTAAGACATTTATGATGATTTCAAATTAAAAAAACCCTCTATTTTCCAAGGTTTATATAAAAATAATTCAGCGCTTTAAGGGTTAATGTTTTCACCCCCTTTTTATATCTTTATCATTTAAAGCAATTTTATCAAACAATTTTATCAAACATAGTTTTCACATGTAGATTACTAACAGTATTTTTGACCAATTTATTCAATAAGACAAACATTGCCAAAATTGCTATCTTTATTTTCAGGCCTACATTACGCCGGAGATCTTACGACGAGAACTGCCACCAGATCAGGCAGAGTACTGTATTCAGCGTATGGCACCGTATAGCGGCTTTGACGCCATGCCAGGTTCTCTGGACTACATGTCGTTCTCTACAGCTCTGTATGGAGAGAGTGATCTGTAATGATCAAAGCCATGTGGCTGGTCAGCCAGCAGTTTACAACCCTCATCCAGCATCATCCAACTCTATATTACCCACCGCACTGGACTGCATGACCTGAAGGTGCTGCTTCACTGCTGCCAATGCAGCTTGTTGTATCACAGGCACGTGCATCCCAGCAAACACGAGACATTGAACCAATGTTGGGTCAATGTTAGCCCGCCGTCTACGACGTCGGCCCAACATTGACCCAACATTGGTTCAATGTTTCGTGTTTGCTGGGATTTCTGATGGGATGCCAGCGATACAACATGCCTCTGTCACTGCTGTAACCCAGTAAAGCTAGGTGTTTATCAGACAAAATGTAGACCTGTGAATAAGCCCGATTACTACATGACAGATGTACTGTAAGGTACAGAAAAGACTTATAATAAGCTTTTTGAAGGTTAAAGCTGTAATGGTGCCTCGAACCTTTCTGTGACCTTGACTTCTTAACCCTCCTGACCTGTCATCATGTAAAACGATTTTGTACAGAACGCGCCCAACTGGATTTTATATTATAATTAATAGCGATAGTGTTTTAGCTCCACGATTATAGTGCATATAGTAGTGATATAACTTGAAAAGCTCAAGGAGCATCATCTTTGTATAATGTATTTAAGTTCGGTAGACCCTTACTCGATTCGGTGGAGATCTCTATTATATCTATATGTATTATTCATGGGCTGGGAACTGCCGTTGCCTTATTTTCAATAACATTACAGTAATATGATACCTGTGAGAATTATTTAATGAAATCTGTCATGCCAGGCATCTGTACATAAATAAACCCATGCCATATTGTGAGAGTAGCTGGCATTTGGCAGTCGTCTTATTATAATAATATATTACGATGTGACAAAAAATTATGTGTAAATGGCAGGAAAGGTCATGGTCCAGATGGGTTTTGATAAGTGTCAGCACCTATATGCTTGTAAATCGACCAAGATAATATCATTTGTACATTTTGTATATCACTAGTGTGAAGGTATAGATTTAGCACAAGCTTTCAGCCCATCAGCCCATTCATTTATTATGTTGTTAACACTAGGCCCTTATTGTTTCCTATTGTTTATAGCATACAATATATTATTTAGATTTTACTGTCCTTAGTGGTGTCACTTTGTGCCACGTTTCCGAGTTAATGAACAATCCTCCTCCTCTTACATGTATTATTAATCCTCTCGTTAAGTTTTGTAGTCTTTCATGAGTTGCTCATACCCTCCCGTTTATGAAGAAGTAGGAACAAACTGATGGAGTAGTAATCGTCATATTTGTCTCGGCGACTGCTACGATCAATAGTAAAAGACAACATTTTAAATCTTATTTATATGTAAATTATGGCAATCATAATCAGCATTATGTGTAAAAAGGGTGGTGATATTAGTGTTTGATAACCGGCTGTTGGCACAGTGATGTCTCGGACATTAAGCCAAAGTTGTGCCAACATTCTATAGAAGCTTCTGACAGAATTGTGTGTGTAATTAATTTAAACTGAACCCCCTCGACTGCGCTGTACTTGCTTTTTCATTGACCCAGTAGATACATTGTATTGCTTTGTATCTAGTCGTTTTGCTTGCAGCTCACCCTGCGATAGCTGCAGTCCCTCTTGTTACTTAGTTTTAGTTGATTGGTCATGCATCATGTTCTAAAACCTCTTGGGTTGTTACTAAATGAGGTGATAAAAGATTGTTTGGTGTCTAAATATTTCTTACTCATCTTTTCACTGACGGCTGTAAGAAGTTAGATATTATTTTATTTAATGTTTGCGTGTGGTTGGTGCCAAGTGGATAGCTACTGTGCGTAGCTTTGCTGTGTTGCCGACTGTATAGTTTATGGAATGCTGGGAGTTGTGAACTCCCTCTAGTTGTGGCTAACGGATACGGATCATCGCCACTTGCTCTGCATTTTGGATGGGGCGTGTCTAAGCTATGGTATTAAAGCGAAAAAAGAAAGCAGTCTTCTTAGGTGATGGTGATGTGAACAGGATAATTACTGGTGGTCATAACATATCTTCACCTTGGTTGTAAATGGTCGTTAGGTACACTTTGTTAAGTGTCAGTTTGGACTCCTCCCAGCGGATATGAAGCTTTTAACTCCATAGTGGTTTAGTGTTAGAGCAGTGCTGTAAACCATGGCCCAACACTGAGCCAACATAAGTTAAATGCCTTTTGTCTGTCGCGTTTAATACCAAGTGGAAGATGTGCATGCCGAGCACCACTTTAATTATCCTTGCACTTGGAAAGTCTCTACAGATTATACCAGAACATACCCAGTAAACACAATATGTTAAATCAATGGTGGTTCAATGTTGGTCTATTGTCTTCCGCGCTTTCCCAACATTAGCATAGCATTGGTTCAACTTTTGGTATTTACTGGGTATAGTGTAGTTTGTTATTCGTTCAGCTTGGAGTTGTGTTAGATTCAAATCTAATATGGATGGTTTCACCTTCTTGAACTAATGACCTCTGCCCCATCTGTGTCTAGACAGCAGGTTGTGACCAACTGATGAGCTAGCATGCACTGTTTAATAGCTGACACACAAATTATGGGCTAGCATGGTGTGTGAGGGTTTTTCTAGAGAAAATTCCCATATTAGATGATATTCAGAAGGCTTGCGAGATACTCTTTTTAAGTTCTCGGTAACATTTTCATAAACATTTATTACAGTAATTTTTTATAAGATAATTTTTTAAACACTAATCAAATGTGACAAATAATTATACTGCTGGTTTTCGATGTGTACTAAGTTTGAACTGACAATTTTTTGTCATATCGGCTTCACTTTTTATTAATATAAGATCTTTTGTTAATGTTATAATAAATACAGCTGTGTTTATATACAAAGGCCATGTGTTCAACTTGTATGATGATTCTAGCCCAATGCAATAAAGTGGTGATGTGGATGTTCTACAAGGGGTGGTCTTATTGTAGGTAAGAAGGGCCACAATGTGCAGAAATTGTTAACTTGCACACCCATACCTGATAGTATTTGTGTGCCATTGACATATATATAATAAACCCTCACAGAATGTTGTTTTGGTTCGTTCTTACAGTACTGAAGCAGTAAATTGATAGTAATTTTCAGTCACTCAGGTTTTGTGATCGCAACTGAAATCCCAAAACCTAAATGAAGAAGCAAATATGCTATATTGAATCGTGGTGATTTACATATGTTCTAAATATATATGATTAATCTGTGATGATTAAAATAACAGAAAAGTTATCAGAAAAATCATTAATGTGGTGCTTTGCTATCTAATGTAGCACAACACCATCATACTTCCCATCACATCTGCTCATCGTTCCGAGCTGGCCCCGTGTTCATGTATTTATATTGCTGGCTCGTGTATGTGTACTAATAGAAAAAATAGCCAAGGTGCTTCCAATTCGATGGCAGAACATCACAGCTATTTTTATCTTACCATGCTATTTCTGAAAATAAAAAATTATAAAATTGTATCTTTTCTTTGATGTTGATAACATATCTGATCAATAATTGATAGATATTATTGATTTCTTTACACATCAAAAAATATATGTGTTAACTTAATGAAAAGCATTTATTCCTGCACGCATATCGTCTCCTTGGATATAAAAGGGTGTATCTGCCACTTTGCCAAGTGGCAGATACACCCTTTCATATCCAAGTAGACGGTATAGTAATCAAATTTTGTAAGCGCCAAAAGGTAATACTCCCCTCACCATATTTCGGACACAAACAAAGTTATCCCTTTTCAGCTCAGTTCTGAAAAGTATTTGTTTTGGATGGGTTTTCTTACCCGGCTAAACCAGTCATCAGGGTAAGGTTTTCTAGGTTTTGGAAGATAAAGCCCCGACATTATGGTCTAAAAAATCATTTATTCTCTTTCAACATGAGTCTTCTTAATGGCAATGATTGTTTAAACACTGAAACAATCAATGGTGATCTGCCAGCATTTTGGGTGAAATCCAAACCATGTATATTAACAAAACTAGGTCTTAATTAGTTATATTTTTAGATTTTAAAAACACATTTGTCCCAAAGATGTAGAAGGTGCGGTGATTAAAGCAGCTGCCTGCTTGGAAAGCTCGAGATTGCGGGTTCGAACCCCACTCTGGCCTTCAAGTTTTCAAAAAAACAAAATGTTTCTTCCCCACTCACTCGTAAAGATTGAATATTGTGGGGAGCCTTCATGTCCGCGAGTGTTCATAAAAAATACATTCACGATTAAATATAGTGATTAGAGCTTAAAGTATTTGGTTGAAATAATGTTGGCCCAGCGTTACATCAGCATTGAGCCAATGTATCAGGTTTTCTGGTGTTTTTGCCGCCGGTATTAAAAGCGTCACCCGCATACCAATGCAGCAGTCAGAAAACACAGTACAATCACCCAATGCTGTTTTAATGTCGGGCCAGCGTCCAAGAATGGGTCAACGTTGAAACAGCATTGAGTGAATACACGTGTTTGCGCAAAGTATACAGCAGACCCAGTGATATAGTGTTGGGCCAGCGTCGTAGACGACTGACCGGCATTGAACCAGAAATGGGCTGCGACGCTGGCTCAACATTGAAAACCAATACACTGTTATGTTTAGAAAATATTAGGCCGATATTTAGCTCATCCGGCCTTTAGGCCTAAGATGAGCTTATGACATCGTGTTGCGTCTCTTGTCTGTCCACAATTCACAAGAAATGCTTCTCCTCCCTCAATTCTTATCCGATTTCAAATCTGTTTGGTTTGTGTGAAAGAGCTCGGGCCTATGCATTAAACATCTTTACGGATTTCTGAAATTTTAATTAATAATGAGCTTATGACCTAATTAAGACCCAATGAGGGCACTCTGTCCACAATTCACAAGAAATGCTTCTCCCTCAATTCTTATCCGATTTCAATTCTGTTTCGTTTGTTTGAAAAAACTCGGGCCTGTGCATTAAACATCCTCACGGATTTCAGAAATTGTAATTAATAATTAACTTATGAGCTAATCAAGATCCAATTAGGGCACTCTGTCCACAATTCACAAGAAATGCTTCGCCTCTCAATTCTTATCCTTTTTCAATTCTGTTTGGTTTGTTTGAAAGAGCTGGGGCCTGTGCATTAAATTCCTCACTAATTTAAGAAATTTTAATTTGTAATCAACTTGCGCTAATTGAGGATGACCTTCTGTGTCATTGACACTCTGGTTTGTCTATAGCACTCAAACAGACTAAAGCCGGGCCTCGGAGTTCGGGAACTCTTGTTCTAGTCACATTATAAATTTATTCAGTAGCTAATTGTGATTCAATTACCTACAAAACTTACAAGAAGAATGGTAAACAATAAAGAATTTAGCAAAGATACAGAATGCAAAGATTATCGTTATCAGCTTTACTTTATTAAAAGCTACCAATAGATTTAAAATTACCATGAAATAAGATTTATTCTGAGCAATCAGACGGTTGTCGCTTGTGTTCAAGCAAGTGTGAAGGCGCGGCGTCCACCATGTAGGGCCCATGGCAATTTTAACTTTCACCGTAGGTGTGGATGCTTTGTCTTTCACCCAAGGAGCTTGAAAAAATTACCCTTGATGTCCCAGGTAGTCCGCTTAGCGAGGTTGAGACTGGTTTAAATTTGTGCAAAAAAGAGGTCCGAATAGCGGGGGTGGTCCGCTTAGGGTTAATCCCTAAGCATTACGTCAATAGGGAAAACTTTGGGACTGGACAAATGAAGGTGGTCCGAGACGCAAAGTGATCCGCTTATTGAGGTGGTCCGGAACCAAGGCTGTACTTTATACTTATTAGTTACGTAATAAGGTGACAACATAAAATGATCATATTAATATTGGGATTTACGAAACACCAATGGCAACTGATTATATCACCTTTTATTATATTTTTTATACACAGAGACTCGAACAACTGTATTTTATACATGTTTGCATAATTTAAATTTGCTACATCATTACAATTTTAAGCTGTCGTCAGGCTGCATGTTGTGACGTTGCAGCAAAACTTTTGTAAAGTTTAATTTAATTATGTTCATTATGTTGAACATGACGCTGAACAACATCAATGTTGCTGCAATTAATGTCGCTGAAACAGAGCTGATTCTCATAATATTGGATTGGTCAGTAGAAAGGTCTGAGAGCATCACACAGAATACAGCCGGGGGGGGGGGGGACTAAAGGGGCATCTGATGCAACGATGACAGGACACAGCAGTGATCAATTTTGACTTCTGCATGCCTATAAATGAAAGCCAGATCCACAACATACATATGTGGCCTTTTTTACTCACTGAACATAACACAGAATGTTTTCACATATCAATGCCTTCTTTCCATTTAATGTGGGGTTATTTGTGCGCGTGTTTTTTTTTTGAGTAGGCCTATTACACAGGTTCTCTAAGTATATTATTTGTGACATTGATTTCAGTTTTCACAAGATGTGTCTGGATTATACGGACATATATAGCATGCACGTCTCTGGCGCTTACTATATACTATGCACCACCTTCTTGAAGGATCCACCCACACTGATGTGTGCCATGATTTCTAAGATACGTTTTTATTGCATAGATGAAGGAGATCACTACATGGAATGATCCTAGAAAGGTGACAATCTTGTCCTTTTTAATGTTCGAGATGTACAACACCAGTGTGAACAAGTAGGTCTATACTAAGTACTACGGGTCTAAGTATTACTAGCAGGCCTGTAGGATCCTGACATCGCTCAGTCAATGTGGCGCTTATCCCCAGCTTATCCCCAGCGGGCGGACGGGGATGACCGCCTCGTTTTCATACAGTGGTGACGTGCGCACACAGAGCAGTGTGGTGCGGCCTTGGTATTATTCCCGCACTTAAAGCGTAATACTCAGCGACTGCGGACGTGCCGCAGTTCGCTCTCGCTAAGTCCATAGAGACGTGCCGTGCGCGGATGGTTGTGCTTTGCTGTTATCGCATGTTAATCAAATAAACATGACAAGAGAGAAGACAGTTTCCTGGTTTGTTTAATACCGTCGACCAGACGGATGAGGAGGATATTTGTATTTTGATGGCGAGATTGGGCGGAGTCCTTCGTCGGCCGTTGTGACCCCATAACGGAACTCCCTGTGTAGGTTTACCACGACATATTGGTTACCCCGACCTTCAACTCGCCATAGGCCTACTGCAAACGGCATATATGAATGCAGTATAGGATAGGGGAGACGTGGCTAGTTGAAAAAGAGGGGTAAATTTACACTGCATCCGAAGTATGATCCTTATGGATCACGTGAGAGCGCCCAGCGAATGCTAGTTGTGTGATACATGACCCCATTTCGTAAAAACACATGCAGATTGTATCGTAGGGAGAGGTTTGTTTAATTTTTAATGTACTGACTGTATTTTGGTCAACTCAGCATATCTGTTCATTATTCATGTTAACGTTAGTTGTAGTGTATCGCTAACAACTTTTCTACCTATAAACCTTATAAAATTATACAGGTTTGTATTCTGTGAAACGCAGTGACGTCACCGGGAACCGTTTTGAACTCGGTGAAAACAAAGTTATATAAGACCCCCTCCCCCATAATTTATTGTATTAGCTAGCTCGGTGACAACAATGGAGGTCAAGACTATTGAGTTTCACAGAATATGTGAATGTTGCACTTGTCTGCTATGTTCTGGTTAAAGGAAGGATCAGTACCACTTCGGCATAAACCAAACAAAGCAGGAGTCGTTGCTAGTGCTGCCTCCTCGTCAGTAAGTGGAAAGCGTGACGAACGCAACAATATGACGAAAAACCCAATGCAAATAAACAATTAAACTTAACAAACAAACTTCACATTTTGGTCGAGGCTACGTTCCCGCAGATTATTATTGGTGGTGATCACTATAGAAGATACGTGTCTTTTTTTTTTCATCAACTCCACTTGTTTCTCATATTTATACACTTTGTAGTGGACGTTATTTACCAGACGCGAATAATAACGTCTGTTGCACCAGGATAATTTATCACACATAACTCAACGTTCGCTTCTGTTAACACTATTTTTTGTTCAAATTTAGGCTGGGAGAAGGCAGAGGTGGGAGACAATATATGTTCTGCAAATATGTCACACATAATTGTCCAAATAATTTTTCTCCAAGTAAAGACATTCATTTAGCCAATTTCATGTAAACCATGTCTCAACGTCACAAGCATAATATGTTATGTCAAATTAACTCGGCAGAAAAATAGATGTTCCCACAATGAGAGTGTGAATTCACATACCCCTGATGCACCCCTGAGCATATTACGACTCATAGGTTAATGACATGGAATCAACAGTAAAATGTAAACTCATTTTATGCGGATGACTCTGCTCTCTTAGTTTCCGAGAAAGGCAGCAAGGCCATTGAACTTTCTCGATCGACATCTGGGAAAACATAATATCTCTTTGATTTGGATCGTGCAAAAAAATCAGCAAATCACCCTCTTTAGATATTAGTCCAGTGGATTTTGATAAAAGCGTGTTTCACGGTATGGACGATGTTTTATGATTGATTCTGACACTATGGGATGTCCCCAGCGGAAATCAGCCGGGTGCCACTTTGGCACCATGTGGCGAAATTTTTTAAGGGCAAAAACAAAATGGCCGTCAGATATTTCAAGGGCAAATATGATTTTTCAACAAATTGAGCCAGGAAGAAGTGTAATACCTCATTTCATGTGATTTTGACTGGGCACCCATTTCTTGTATCGGAGGACAGGGCATGTTCGAACCCCTGGGCACATTCGCACCCTGCAGGTAACTAAGAATTGAGGGCCACCTGGTGAATTAAAAAAATAATTCATGATGTACCTTTCCTCTAAGACACTGTTTCTTCCAAAATTCATCAGCTACGTTTTTTTTGTTTAGCTCCCGATTCAAATATGTGATTTTTGTGTCATTTTATGTTATTTTGGTTAATTTTTCTAATTACTGTGTGAACTACAGTTTTAGTAGGTGAGTAACCATTTGTTGTTCTATAAATAGAACACAGAGGTATACAACATATACAGGGAAAGTATTTTTGAACCATCACAAGGGGTACTTGGGGTTGAAGCTGAAATGGCATTACGGGGCACGTTCAAAAGCGTTCGAATATACCCCGGAAAGGGTGTGAACATACCCCCAACGTGCCCCACAACCATAATTGCAACATGGTCATAATTGCAACATAGTTTATCTCACTTACACACCATATGTCCACACTCACCCATACATGCTGGCATTCATCCAGCCACACATGACCACACTTTTTCATAAAACACATGCCGGTTTGTTTCGTGACCCGGTGGCTGGTGGATGACCGTGATTGATGCCGCCAGTGGTGCGCCGGTGGCCTGATGGACAAACTGCCATTGCCCACTGCTGGCAACGTTATGGGAGATTGACAATGTGCTGCTACCTTGTGAAGGGTTACATCATACAATTGCCATTTATGCAAAATGCAATAATAAAATAGAAATGATTGCCAATTATTGTCATTGTTGTATTGCACTTTTATAACTGGGGCATGTTCAAACGGTACTGGTCGGACATGCCCCAGAGGCGTGGCATGTCCGACCAGTCTGGTTGTAATCACATTTTGTGTTATATTTCCTAAAATATACAAAACAACTAACTATAAATTTTAGTGGGGCATCATACATCCAGAAGCACTATATGTATGCAATATTGAGTGATTTAGGTAAATAGCTAGTAAACAGGTATGCATTATGTCTTAGGGGTGCGAACATGCCCCGTCCTCCCCTATTCTTCTTATGACTCGAGGTCATCTTCAAGGTTAAAAAGTCAATTTCAAGGTCAAATTACTAAAAATTTACTTTCTTCAGTCATTTTTAATATTGCAGGGCCAATTGTTATTGAAGTTTTTAAAACGTACACATGCAGTAGAAGAAAAATGAATCATTGCCTCAACCAAGTATCCCGGCACCATATACATTTTAACACTGCCGTTTGCGAAAAATTAGGTATTTTCAGGGTAAAGACCTATATTTTAAATGTTTTTCGAAGGGACTGACATTTGGGGAGGTCAGACTATCAGTATTACATCTTCACACAGTGCTGTGGTTTACATGTATCAACTGAAGTTGTGGCGAGATCATAGAAATGGGCGATATAGTGAAACGTCTTTGTGGCGAAATGTCAGAACTTCCAGAAGGCCCTGGAATCATGTTTCCAGGGACCAGGTCCAGGGTTAGCTATCAGAAGCAAACATCATGTAGAGAAAACATGTCACTCACATCAAAAATAACATTAGGACTTTCTCTTGCATTTACAGGAGCAATAGTATCTTACGTACACTTCAAACAAGTAGATGATAGACAGGTGAGCTCTAGATCTACTATTTCCTAGACTGTCGCTAAGTTATTTTCGTTTCAGACCAAGTCTGAGGAGGCGAAGAAGTTTGTTTGTTTGTTTGGGATAGCTAGCCCTCAAGTGGGGCTGCCCGGGCCTTTCGACTTTGTCAATCGCTCTCTAACGTTTCAGCGATTCTTGCAATCATCAGCAACGGATCTCCATATCTGACTTGAAAACGATCAATCATTCAGACACTGACAGCTGAACATCAACCGAAAGCCCAATTCGATTGGTACCAATCTGAATTCAGATTCACAAGCAAATAGTTAGCATTATTACTCCCCTACACCCTGCCCCTACACCATAGAAATATACTTAATGTATGTTCTGTGCCCTACACCCTGTTCTGGTGTTGTGAAGGATAGTCTTGCTAACTACAATTAAACAACCTGAATCGGGTCCAGGACATTTCACACCATAGACGTTTGCCCCCCCCCCCCTCAAGACGTTTCGCACCCATCTTCAGGTTCAAAACGTTTCGCCCTCGTGACGACTTGCCCCAGTTTAAGACGTTTCGCCCCCCCCCCTGTAAGAGATTTCGCACCCACGGAAGACGTTTCGCCCCCTATGTGAGACGTTTCGCCCCCCTCCCCCATTGAGACGTTCCGCCCCATAGCCTGCATAGTCTAGGGAAGACTTTTCGCCCCCTCTCTGAATTAAGACATTTCGACCCTGCATGTGAGACGTTTCGCACCCATTCTTATATGACGTTTCTCACCCTAGGCAAGTCGTTTCGCCCCGTTCGTATATGACGTTTCGCACCCTAGAGAAGACGTTTCGCCCCCGTTCTCAGTTTTTCATCAAATTCTGATGATTGTGTCTAATTGAATAAATTTTATGTCCTGTCGTATTAGGATTGCCACACCTAGCTCCTCCTACCCCCGGCCTGGATATTCTGTGTGCTTCTTTCCCTCACTATGATAATTAGGAATGCTTATTTTATGTTGTTTCCTAGGGGTTCATATAAGGCCTACAAAGAATCCAAACTTTGATCCTATCTGAACTTTCTCTTATTTCCATTTCAAAAGTTAGGATTTTAGTCTACTCTAATTTAGGGCCTGTCGTTACAAATCACTAGTAATGCTCATTGCGATAAAATGCATTAATTTTGTGCTCTTGCTGGCTATGCCATTTATATTTATATGAATAATTTCAGCTTATGCCTGATCCCGAGTGACAATTATAAAATATTTGTAGGCCTAGGGGGAGAGTGGGGGAACATGGACCGCGAGGCAAGTTGGGCCATCCCTTCTATAGCCAAACCTGATTACCCAGCGGGACGTTTAGTGCCATCTAGTGAATATAAATTACACTATTTACATATCTTATTCGGACAGAAATTTTTTCAAAGATACAAAATGAACTACAGAAAAAAATATGTTCTTAATGTATTTTTAAAAATATTATTGATGTGCATTTCATGCTCATCATTTTTCAATACTTCAAAATATAATTTGAGACCATTTTTGACACATATATACAGGTAGTCTATGTTTTGACCAATAGGTTATAATGAGCTCATAATTCTAAAATGCAGGCTTGATTTATTATTGCAAATGGCGCAATCAGGGCAAGTTGGACCAGACAGTTAGACCAATTTTATGGGGCAAGCTGAACATGGCTTAAGACTTACCATGGCCCAACTTACCCCAAGTAAACAAATACAAAAATAATGAAAAAAGCTCTTTTTTAAATGGCTGCCATTTTTTAAAAAAAATATTGGAAGTCGGAAGGCGACCGAAACATTTTGCTTTTGTGGCAAGCCAGCTGGTAAATGCCTATATACAAAATCAACACTGCTCTGGACTAAGGGTTATCGAGATAACTCGTTTGCAAAAATACAATTTTAAAATAATATGGCCGCTATTTTTTACATGAAAATTTAAAATGGCTGCCATTTTTTTTTGTAAGTAATCTACAACCAAAACTTTTTAATTTTGCCACCAGGAAAGTAAGTGCATGCATACAAGATCACAAGTGATTTGAACTAGCGGTTCTTGAGATAATGTGTTCACAAGGACTCTAAAAATTCAAAATGGCCGCCATTTTCGTGAAACGACTGAAACGCAACCAAACACCGATTAGTTCGCAGGCAGTTAAGTCAACTTGAGAGGGTGATATATAATCATCTAGTTTTTTGGTATATTTGTCGATTGGAAATAAAATAAATAATATAAGAATCATACAAATTTTACAATTGATCTATGTCCAACTTGCCCCAGCCATGACCCAAGAAATGGGGCAAGATGGGTCATACAATTTTTAGCTGCGACCTAGCAGCTCTATAAACGCCGTTCTCTGTCTGTCTGTCTGTCTGTCGTCCGTCGTCTGTAACACTTCGTTTCCGGACAATATAGTGAAAGTTTCTCGACCAATCAACTTCTAACTTGGCACCAACACTCATGGGGGTTAGGGCCAGACCTGATTAATTTTTCACGAAAATCGGCCCTCTGGTGGCAAAAAACATACATAGCTGCGACGTAGCAGCTCTATAAACGCCGTTGTCTGTCTGTCGTCTGTAACACTTCGTTTCCGGACAATATAGTGAAAGTTTCTCAAACAATCAACTTCCAACTTGGCACTAACACTCATGGGGGTGAGGCCAGACCTGATTAGTTTTTCACGAAAATTGGCCCAATATCGGCCCTCTGGTGGCCAAAAAAACATACATAGCTGCGACCTAGCAGCTCTATAAACGCCGTTGTCTGTCTGTCGTCTGTAACACTTCGTTTCCGGACAATATAGTGAAAGTTTCTCGACCAATCAACTTCTAACTTGGCACCAACACTCATGGGGGCTAGGGCCAGACCTAATTAGTTTTTCATGAAAATCGGCCCATTATCGGCCCTTTGGGGGCCAAAAAACATACGAAAATCAGCCAAAATTGAGGTTTCCGGACGCTAATGTGAAAAGTTTTTGACCAATCAACTTCTGACCTGGCACTCACACTCATGGGGGTTAGGGCCAGACCTGATTAATTTTTCACAAAAATCGGCCCATTATCGGCCCTCTGGTGGCCACAAAACATACGAAAATCAGCCCAAATTAATGGTTTGCGGACGCTAATGTAAAAAGTTTTTGACCAAAGGACTTCTAACCTTACAATTGCATTTATGGGCATGATCTGCGGAACTGATTAGCTTTTTGAGGATATCGGGCCATTTTTGGAACTGATTTGCTTCTCAGGAAAATCGTCACAGCTACCAAATCCCTCCGATTTGCACTTGTTTTTTCTTTATTTGCATTTATGTCAAAATCAATATAGATCACCACTTCTGTATGATACGTAGCAAAAACAAAAATTAACAACTTTCATAAAAACATACAATCATTTTGCCGATATTAATTGTATGAGCACAAGAAACATTTGAAAAAAATTGTGACCCAACTTCCCTCACTCTCCCCTACTGTGCTTTGTGTGGATGTAGCCTATACCTAGGCTTTTAAGTGTAGACCTATTAGGCCATCTTTCACTTGTGCGAAGCTCACATAACTTCTTAGGCCCAATTAATGGGGGCGGCAATCTTAACAAATGTCATGCTGATTTATGATTAGGGGCAAAACGTCTCTCCTAATTATGAAGAGGGTGCTAAACGTCTTTCCAAATTATGACTAGGGCCGTAGGGGGGGGGGGGGGTGGTGTGAAACGTCTTTCTAATTAGGGGGCGAAATGTACGTTATTCTTACATATGAAGAGGGAGCGAAACGTCCTTTCTAATTATGATTTGGGTGCGAAACGTCTTTCTGAAATATAGTTTGAGTGCGAAACGTCTTTCAGAAATATGGTTTGGGTGCGAAACGTCTTTCTGAAATATGGTTAGGATGCGAAACGTCTTTCTAAAATATGAACACGGGGGCGAAACGTCTTTCCTATTTATAGGGCGAGGGCAAAACGTATTTCCTTAGTACAAGGATACCAGAAGAGAAGGATATACAGCTCCGAGAACGGGGTTTGGGCGGGGGGAAAGAGATTATTACCCATTCATAGAATGAAAGGACGGCTATTTTTTAGAACGACCGCAAGGGTCATAAACAGGGAGGGATGAACTGTGTCAGCCTGATGTGGCTTGCGATCCCCAGCCCCTTATCACTGCTGATGTGACCTGAGCCTCGCTAACCCGATTGCTATGGCAGCCACCCCTCATGTGATTGGATGTTTTCTGGGTGTGGGAGGAGCCACGTGGTGCTTTATTGAGGATTTATGACATCAACAAAGGTTGCCATCTTTGTCAGTTTTTGAATGGTGAAAATCCGACTATTTTTGACAATTCTACAAAGAAAGCATCAATGATCATGATGATGCATAACATAACATAACATAACATAACATTTATTTGCCATATAAACACAGTAATAATAAGAAGCATATATGATTAATTTAGCAGGAGACCATCATTAAGACTTTTAAAGTCGCTCACATGATAGCCACCTAAAACATTGTAGTGAAAATGAAAATAAATAATTATTATCAGTGCGGCAGTAGAAATGAAACAAACAAACAAACAAACAAAAAAAGACACAATAATTTAACATACCAGTAACATTTAAACACTGTTAAATGTAGAAAAAATTGATGTGTGAATACAAAATAAACAGAAAAAGACTAGCTGTAAAGATATTTTCAAGTGTGAAATAAATGAGTGAAGGTGAGAAAAATTAGGTATTAATTTTTTGACATACATAACAATTTTGAATAATGCAGGTGGAATCATACTTGGCAAGATAATATTTTTTATTATATTGACAAAAACCAGCAAAAGAATGTGTATATATTTTATCAAGAATGATACTAGGAGGAAGATTAAAGGTATTAACAATACTGAAACGTAAACACTTTTTTCTGAATTCGTGTTTTATTTTAGGTGTTCGAATATTATGACGATGGCGAGTGTTATGTGTGTGAACATCAAAACCAGTAGCAGTTTTTAGTTTATATAATCGCTTTGAATCATATCCCCAGGCCAGTATACAATAATTTAAATGAGGTAAAATTAACGAGTTGTATATAGTAAGTAAAATCTGATCTGGTATGATGAACTTCAATTTATTTAGCACACCTATTATTTTGCTTATTTTATTTGATATTTTATCAATATGTTTTTTCCAACTCAAATGTTTAGTAATTGTAAGTCCCAGAAAATTAAATTCATCAACACAACAAATTTTCTCGTTATCAAATAAGAGCTCTGGAATAACTGTTTTCCTAGGTGGTTTATAGAAAACGATAAATTTAGACTTTTTACAATTTAAAGAAAGTTTATTAGATTTTAGCCATAAATTAATTATCTGAAGTTCGGAGTTTATTTTGCGCTCTTGCTCGTTTTTCGGAATATTATCTAAATCGGCTATGAACGTTGTATCATCAGCATAGATAATTGTTTTTAAATACTTAGTGATATCAGCAATATCATTGATATACAATAAAAACAGCAAAGGTCCTAAAATGCAGCATAACGTTATGTTCTAATGATGTACGTTTTTGTGCGAGAAAAATGAGAGCGCAAAATTTGACATTTTATTCAAAAATAGAGAAAGAGAGTGATATCTCCTGGTGACTATGCACAATAAAGTTGCGGCTTTTGCTACAGAACATGTTCAATAGCACCACCCTAGTGTACCAGCCACTCACTGTCTTTTGCGTATAATACCTTATTATCGCCCATATTTCATTTTCATGCTGGACATGTAAATAGCTAATATCTCAATTAAAATTGAGGATCATGTCCCGCTGGTCCGTCAGCGAGAGGAATTAGAATAATTATAATTTGATAATATTACGTTATTCTGCTATGGATAATTGCAGAACATATATAGACTATATTACATCGAATTTTAAGTGAAATTACAAATAAATGAGATGCATGTATTACAATTGTTGTCAATTATGTGCGTACTTTGTGTACACTTTATACTTTTAAGAATGCAAAAGGTGTAATACATGGCCTAACTCATTTTGTATAAAAAGTCAACACACACTGATTTTCTCGAAGAGCCAGGTTTGTCTCTTTTTTGATGTCCGGACTAAATTTTGGTCGACATGGCATATCTGTTCATTATCCGTGGTAGGCCTACTGCTCATTCTTTCCGATGTATTTTTTTTGCCTTCTGAAATACATTTTTAAATTTCTGGGGTGAAGTCACTCCTGTTTAGGTAATCAATACAGCTGCCCCGATAAATCACTCCATGAAAGTTAGTGAAAACGCAAATGATGACTACAATTGAGGTGCTACGTCAAATGTTAGGGTGTAGGGTTATACCCAGCAAACACAAGATATGGACCCAATGTTGCGTTAGTATAAACATATTTATTTCGAGAGGATCACATAGTAGCTACAACTAGCTAATAATAAATGGTTTCCTCGAATAGAATAGAATTCAATAGAAAGAAAACAATGTAAAGTCACAAACACATGCCCATTATAATACATTATGATTAGATGATAATGATGCTGCCTTTGTTCTCCAGTGGAACGAGACAGAGTAGCAATAATTTGTTACATAAATCAAGTAGAGTTATGAAGGAATTTTAGAACTTTAGTGGTGAGAAAGACATTGCTATTGACTTTTAGATCTGGGCTACCACGTATAGCAATATTACAAGAGAAAGTGGGTAATTTGGAGAAAGAAAATTGTTAATGGAACTGAATAATTCTTGGCGTTGATCTTGATAGTTTAAACAATCAAAAAAGTTGTGTTGTGGTGTTTCAGGAACAAAACTGCAACTACATGAAGTGCTTTCGATCCATGATTTGGTATATGATCATTTAGGGACGAGAAATTCAGCCTTTTTTGACATAAATTGATTTGGTCTGTTCTGTCGCCAATGTAGAATTGTATGGGTTTTTTTGTTTTAACGCAGATAAATTTGAGTAATTTCGTTCTGAAACTGAATAAAACTGTGCATGAACGAATGTTGGCAGGTCATTTATTCCATAAACTCACAGAAGATGGTAAAAACGAGAGGCGAAACTGTTCAGATGTACAATAAAAAAATCTAAAATGCTTACACGTTTTAGATCTAGTAACTCATGTTCACCGCTGCTCAAATTCGGCAAGCAGTTCTCAATGTTGCGTTAAATTATAATGTTGGCCAACCGTCGGATACGCCGGCCCAACATTAAAACAACAGTGATTTATTGTCGCGTATTTGCAGGGTTATTCACTTTAACTGATCAATTTAAAGCTGTCACTGTCAATATGGCATTGTTGATGTGGGGTAAAACACATGATAAACCACACGCGAAATTGCCGCCTGTTATTAGGAATACGAATCAGTTTATTTGTTCGGTCATGTACAGATCAGTAATCAAATTAATATAAAATGATTAATTCATTCAAACCCTGAGACTTAATAAGTAGTATGAAAGCTAGTACAAGTGCAGATACAGAATTAAATTACAGGTGGGTCTCTGTCAAATACACAAAAATTATATAACGTTGATATTTTGAGCTCTGAGTGTAAAATTGACGGCAAAGGGGAAATGAGTGTTGAAACTTCCGATTAATCACGATATAATCATATTACAATTTTTTTAGTAGCTAATTGTGATTCAATTTCTAAAATAGTTTCAAAGAGAACGGTATACAATGCAGAATTTTTCAAAGATACAGATTAAAAAGATTATCATGATCAGCTTAATTTTATTAAACGCTACCAACAGATTACGATTAACATAAAATAAGATGCTTTCTGAGCAATGAGATAGCTATCGTTTGTGTACAAGCAAGCGTGATTCACTCAAGGCGCGACGTCCACCATGTATGGCCCATGGTAACTTTAATGCCTCACCATGACCATGATGACTGCCAGCAAGAATTTATAACAGTTATAAATTCTTGCTGCCAGCCAAATATCACGATGCAGGGCGTTCATCTCACAAAGACCATATGCCTATAGGGATAAATCTTATCCAGATAACCATTGCTAGTTGTATGATATAAAATCATTCTTAGCCCTGTGATATGAACCAATTAAATGATATAAAAATATTTAAAATGTTTATTTGTTGAATACAAAACTACCACATAAAAACGTAATATTATTAACATTATGTAGCCTAGGGAGAAAACGGTGATATTCTAAATTAGAAAGTATTTTATCATATTTTAAATAGGTAAAAGTATACAATTTTGACTTTCGACATGCATAATGGATACATGTATACTATACCTGACATGTGACATACTATGTGATACTAGTATTGTTGTTGTTGAACATTCTTTTAAATAATGGTGATCGGTTGAATAGCCCATGGCAAATGTTTTATTGTTAGGCCACACCAAATTAATTTTATGGATGACGGATTCTCAGCAGAAAAAAATGGAGCGAGCAAGCGAAAAAAAAATTCTAATTTTTTTTTATTTCCCAAAAAGATGGAGCGAGCGAAGAAACGACAATGTTTTAATAAAAAAAAAAGATTTCCCGCAAAAACGGGGCGAGCGAAGAAGCGATTTTTTTCAAAGAAAGAAACGTAACACTTTCGTTATGCAACACCTTGTCTTTACAGGACACGTGATTTTCAGGCGAAGAAAAAAAATAGGTGTCTCCAAACAAAAGTGGAGCGGCGAAATAAAAAAAAAAAAAAAAAATGGTGCCTCAAAAAAAAAGGAGCGGCGAAATAATATTACTTTTTTTAAATAAAAAAATTCAATCACGGTAAAATCGAAGCGTCGAATCCGTCATCCATAAAATTAATTTGCTGTGGCCTTATACTGCGCCATGCCGATTCAAAATAAAACGTATCTCATCTTATCGAGCTCTATTGGAGTTTGACTTGGAAAGAGCTATGGATCGATTTGTTTTATGAGACATTATTCCCGAATTTTAGTGACATACAGAGCATATAACTTGCCACTATGTACATGTAATAGTTTTTTTTTAATTCTCCAGTGCGGTTGCCTGAGAATTTATGTTGATTGTTTTGATGTCTGAGTCTATTTATAGAATTACAGGCTGAAACAAGGACGGTGGGAAATATTAATTTGGACAAACTCCATAATCACACGGTGTGGAAGTGTATGAGTATACTCGCATAATGCCCGTACCAAAAGAAAATGAGTTGATCTCTTGCTAACGCATGGCATGGCCATCGTTCAGCTATTGCTAACTAGGAAAAATACGGAACAAATATACATACGGGATACGGCGTTAGCTCATCGGTGTCGGCTCGAACACTGAAGTTAAGCAACGCCGAGCCCGGTCTATAATTGGATGGGTGATCGCCTGGGACAACCAGGTGATGTATACACTAGGACATGCGTGCAGCGATGTCGTGTCGTGGGGCTCAGAGAACCACGTAAATCAGATGGCTCGTCTGACTGACTTTGAGTGGAACGTAACAGAACCTCAATAGTCGTAGACGCAGTTTCGATCCGGCGAGACCCCAGAAAATCCACAATGTGGAGTACTTGGCACATATATGAGGCCATGAATGATATCATGAATGATAACAGGCCTTGCTAAGTAACTCCCGTGGCGCGATAGCACAATAGTGCGTACTGCCACGTAATATACAGATACAGATAGGATACAGATACAGAAATATAGACTAGAACGTATGGTCAGGGGTCTAGATGGGGGGATCCATGGTGATTTCAAATTATTTAGATTTAAAATTCCAAATAGCGGACTAACGGCCATCTTCTGTTAATTTATTCTCGTTGTCTGGGAAATCTAGTGTGACAGGTGAAATTAACCCTCACCAAAGACGGGTTACATTTAAAGTTTGTTTATGGAAAGGTGTTTATCTCCATATCATGGCCAGGATTGCCATATCACCCCACCCTCACGTCATTATTTGTACATCATTTATTTCATCAACGGATTGCAGTGTTTTTTTTACTATTACAAAGTCACCTAAATGACAGTTCAGGCAGAAAAGTGGCATAAAACCTTAATTTACTACTACAACTACTAACGTTAAGTGCTGTTCTTGCTTTCAGAAATTACGTGAAGGTGTTGTCAGAGACATGGACAGACAGGAAATGAGGAAACGCCAGAACATGAAGGAATTACAAGATCAGATAGAACTCACTAAAATATTAAAAGCTGACAGGGATGCCAGATTGAGGTGTGTTATCTTTCGGCACTTAATGGTAAAGGTTCCCCGCAAACACGAGACATTAACCCAATGTTGTTGTAATGTTGGGCCGTCGTCTGTGACTCTGGCCCAACATTACAACAACATTTGGTTAATGTCTATATTAGTATGAATGTAACGTAAAAAATGTATATTTTTTCAATTTCAGGGAGGAGATTATCAAAACCTAGGACATAACCTTGCATATCACACCATACTTTGAGTCAATAAACAGTTTTTAATATCATTGCATTTATCGTTTTTTTTACTTTTTAATTGTCTAATTGATAACCTAAATAACTGGCACTTAGGATAGTACATCATGCATATGTAATATTAAATAAATATAAGTTATATATATCTCCATAATCATGATAATAGTTAGCCCCGGGTTGACCTTCCAGAAAACTGACCTGGCATGTGGCTACCGTCCTGCACATGATCGAAAACCTAATAATTGCAAATTTTATTCTGCAGAAGGAAGCAGACTGGCCATTGCATCTAGTAGCAGAAATAATGCCATGTCGCACAGCATACGATATAGTACACCAAGGAATATTCCTTGAGTAGACTAATGTTGGGCTTAGGACGAGGTCACACTGTTAGCCGGTTCAGGATAATCCCAATAATGCGACACACAGATTTTGACAAACCACACAAAGCAAGTTATGTGAAAGCATCGTTGACAGCGACCCATACATAGGTGCATAATGCTAACAAGGACACAATTATTAGTTATAATAATTAGTTGATTATTAATGGCCATCCACGAATGAGCATCAACACAATAACTTAAGAAATGTCACACATTAATATTGATCTTATGTTGTGTGTACTATATATCGTTTAAATTAACCTCAGCTCACTGCAATTAATCTAATTATGTTATGTTCTCGGGTTGAGTTAAATCGAAGTAATATTAAGAGCATAGCGTAATCATTAAGAACATAGTATGTTTCACAGTGAATTTTACGTCATTAACCATTTAGAAAAATAGTACCAGCACCCCTCGTGAAAGCAAAATTTGAAATGTCCGTCACTGACCACCTTTAAAACCATTTTCACAAGAAACTTATAAATAAATAGACCTCTTTTCAAGAATTTTTGTGAAGCTCAATTATGCCGTTCTCTCCTGGAAAAAAATAAGATGACTGCCAGGGCAAAGTATAACTTTCCAACTTTCATATATTTGCAACACCCAAGTGATAAAACTCTCTCAATCGCTCCCACGTGAAAATTATAACTCAACAACCAGCTGCTAATGAAATGTAGTCTGCAGTTTTAATGTCAGGTTAATGAAACGAAGCACTAGATATCATCATTAACTGCGGATCTCGAGGGCCGAGACACAAATTACATATTTTGTAGGCATCATGATTTAAATGTGATTTAACCATGTTAACCGTCACCTTGTCGTCTGTTTCAAATAACCCCACATACGGGGTTAGTTGAAACAAAGCTGGGACTTGTTGAAAGATCAGTAAATAGTGGTTATTATCAATTGCAGCGCTGAGATCTGGGGTCTTCCGTACGAATACATGCTGACCCTTCAGACAAAAGTGACGAAGCCACCAGTTGGCAACCATTCGTCGGGCCAGACCCCTGGTTAAGGGTCTACTCTAATTCTGGAATATACAACGTTGAGTTAGTATGGTGGGATTGATTGATTTTGTACAATAAAAATGTAATCGGGGCTAGCTGGAACATGTTTCGACTAAACCCATTTGTTTTTCAACTAGTCCCATTTCATGTTTCTACTAACCCCGGCCATTTTTAATGTTCCAACAATCCCCATATCGATAAAGCCACTGTGTAGACTAGACCACGTGACAAATGGAGGCACCTTAAGTACATGGTCAGTCGTATGTCTTTCATTCATGTCAAACAAAGTTAAGTCGGTTGCAATGTAACATCTGTTAGATTATTTGCTGTACCGCACACGTTAACTATGTGTCTCATAGCCTATAAGTTACATTATGGCAGTACTAATTACTAGCCATTATCGTCACGCTGACATAACAACCTTTGGTCTCTGACAAACGTTATGTGTCAAAACGAACAGGATCTTCTTTAAAGATAGAGTCACGTTCTAAACTCGCATACGTGTAATTAAGCCTTCAGCATGCAGTACAGTGTGGTTTATTCAGTAACCTGATTACAAGACTGGATACTACTCCAACGAGACACTCATCCAACGATGTTTTAATGTTAGGCCAATGTCTGCGACGCTGGCCCAACATTTACCCAACATTGGAGAAATGTACAATGTTTGAGAGAATGTCCTCCTGCCCAGCAAACACAAAACATTTGTATAACATTTATACAACGTCGGCCCAACTTCTTCGACGTTGATCCAACATTGTATAAAGTCATACAAATGTTTTGTGTTCAATGGGTGTCGGTTCAGGCGTGGAGTCAACCCGTTTCGAGATACCCGTAGTAATACAGTCAGTTTGTTTGCAGGCCAACGACCTGCTAAGATCCAGGACTAAGGGCTTTGAGATTCGATGGAATTATTAACTCATATGTCGCTCAAGTATATATGAGCTTGCTGTGATTTGAGAACTTGCTCTTAATGAGGCTTTGGGTATAAAACGCATATTTAGTATTATTATGGAATAGGGCTTGGCCTACCCACGGGCACTATTGCATTCTGGGGGACCCTAGCTTGTCCCGCGATTTTTGACAGTTGATCATACCTTTAACTGACGTTATTTTAGGACAGGAATTTGTTGTTGCGACCATTACACTTTATTGCACAGAGGCCTAAATATTGTATTATTTTATCGATATGGTTACAGAATCATGTGTTTAGTACTCGATTTATATTATTATTTATAGGCATGTCCCAAAACGCAATCAGGCATCAAATGTATTCTTGTAAACGCAGTGACGTCACTCCATGGAAACAAGGTTATATAACACCCCCTCCCCCATACTTCATTCTGTGAAACGCAGTGACGTCACTCGGTGAAAACAAGGTTATATAAAAACCCTCCCCCATACTTCATTGTATTAGCCAGCTCTGTGAAAACAATGGAGGTCGAGGTCATTGAGTTCCACAGAATTGGACGTCACATACAGATGGAAATGTATTTATATATATATGATGCTTTCGTGAAGTAGCGGTACATTGGAAACATTATTATTATTAAAATAAATACGTCGCTTTCTGCACAATCATGGCAATATCGCGACAGAAGGTAGCCCGAAGTCGGGACTATGTCCTACTCTTATTTCAAATGACTTCAAGGGTTCTTTATAGTGCACAGTACCATAGGCAGCACTGTACACTCCAGGCATTTAAACTGTTTGGAGCACTGTATATGCACAACCACGATGACAAATATCCGGCCCGACCGGGATTCGAACCTAGTACCTCCAGATTACAAGCCCCAGTCGATACGAATGAGCCACCGTGGCCGGCATACAATAATAGAGTGGGTACAACTGGAATGTACAGTCAAATATTGACACATCTGAATAGGTATTATCAAGAATTTATAACAGTTATAAATTCTTGGTATTATGCAATTAGAGCCTAAAACAGGGGATTATTTTAATTAATATATTAAAAACTGTTTATAACCAGTGGCTAAGCTCTATTCTTGTGGTATTGTATCCTTGCCGTGTCGTCCTCTCCGAGGCCGTGGATGGATGTATTTGCTTTACCTGAAAAATCCAACATGGCGGTGACTGAGAGCGATCCCGACCCCAAGGCCCGAAAAATGTCCATAACTTTTTAATGACCGTGCGACCTCTGAGCTGAGCATGCGGGCATGGAACTGAAATGTTACTGATTCTAAAAAAATCTCTGTTTGACCTGATTACTCCCCGATATTTTCAGATATGACAGACCAAAGAAATGTCCCACGATTTTGTACGCGGTAAATCTGTGGCTGAAACCTGTTTCAGCCACTAGGGCTAATAATTATTGTATCCCACCCTAGCTCCTCAGCAGTCCGGCTCTCTGTAGACAAGCCTGCTTTGGCCTCGACTACGACACAATATATCACGCTAAAGATGTGTATGCCTCTGAGCTCGGTCCGCTGAGGATGTAGGCGCTATAGAAGTTTTATTGATTGATTGATTGATTAATTGATTGATTGATTGATATAATCCCAATAATTATCTACTTATGAGCGAAAATATGAGATGTCATTTAAAAAAATAATACATAATTTCGGGATCAAATATGCTCATATCAAGTTGAAAAAATAATGCAGAACGTTATTTATATCTATATTTATGATAAGAAATATGTATGGTATGACATACTTGAATTGGATATGTTTGGTTAACATATTTATCACATTAAAAACTACATTTATTCTAAAAGTAATAGAGTCTCCTTTCACACTTTTACACAGTTTTCAATTTAGGGGAGGGGCCGACAGTTTAAAGTCGCGTGAAGAGGGTTGCTCATTCAGGGGTTTGGGTGAGAACGAATACTTCTACAGACTACAGGATCAACCATCTGCAGCTAGCCGCATGTAAGCATTCCGCAACAAGGCCCAATATTACCCTTTACAGCAACATTGTGTTAACGCCTCGTGTTTGCTAAGAAGTGTACAAAAAAATGTCATAGGAAAGAAGTACAGCAGTTGCTTTTTCTTGTTATAGACACGTATTTCACATTAGATTAGTTTTGATGTCATAGCATTACAATAGATTGAATGGACTATCCATTCAATCTATATTATCAGGCGACATCTAAGAAAGCTGAAATCCGGTGACAATTCCCTTTTAAATGATAAATGTTACTCTAGCTATGAATGGTGTGTAAGCATGACAGATATAACGCCGATTTATTTTTTGCATTAATGACCATTGGTGCATCATTACGCAAATATTTAACTGAAAGAATAGTATTCTGAATAAAACAGAAGACACTGGTCATTGAAGCTAACCTGAAAAATGAAAGATTAAAACTGTCACAATACAATAATAAGCAGAAACTTTGAACAATGTCAGCAAATATGACTTAAATATGTTTAAAATAAATGCAATTTACCCGATTTCAATATTCTCTAAATCAAACGGATATATTACCCAATAGTAAAACAATGTTGGTATTGAATGGTAGTATTTTAACTAATGAAAACGCCTTACGAGTAATCGGGACAGATTAGCTTAGCTCCACTGATAATATTTGGATTATTGGGGTTTTACAGCATTTAAAAAAGAAATGACACGAAAAAAAAATTCTTAGTGAAACCTGTTATTATCTAATGTGCGTGATCAGCTTTGTGTTAATATAAATAAAATAAGTGACGTAGCTAACTGTACAACAATTTCGGATACCGGAATTGTGGGTAATTACTGGTGCCCCCTCACTCTATCAGCCGTATTGTGTGGAAGCCCACACCCCCTGTTATTTACATGTACACCCCCTGGCGGTGAGCGGCAATGATCCGGAGAGGCTGCTTACCCGCCAGCCGGACTCACCCTCAACCAACACGACGCCTATTGGTCGCAGCTTTCAACCTGCACCCTAATTACTGTCTCTGCCTCGCGGATTGGTTTCTGTAACCACCCCGGTAGTGGCTCCTCCCTCAGTACCACCCTATATATCTAACCCCGGTTAGTACCCCCTGTCAGTTTGTCAGGGTTGCCGTCACACTTGCAACTTTAAAATCTCTCCCACCACTCCCTATTAGGCCTACTTAAGAGTTTATAATCTGGAATATCATTGATTAAATTAAAACAAACAATTATATCATTTTCTGTAGATTTATACATCTATTGAATTGTCTAGTTATGTTTTTGATTATTTGCATGTACAAGCTCCAAAAAAGGGCTGCTTTTTCTCAGCAATAACATTTATTGCCGGCCAATCCTCGTGTTGTCGTATTGTCTTGTTTTACATACATATCACTTCATTTACCAGCAACACCACTTCGCCAATGATGGTTGAATGTTGGACCGGCTTCGCATGTCACCTTGCAATATATTGGACCGGCAGTGGGTGAACGTTGGTGTTGCAGAGGTGGAGTAGGCCTATTCAAGTAATTATCCTAATACACTCCACTATTGATTTGTACAATGTTTAAAATATCTTGAGACAATGCCAGTTTAATGTTAGGCTATCGTTGCAGACGGTGGTCCAACATTAATACAGCATTGGTTGAACGTATTGTTCCCCCCAATGCGTCACGGCACCGTGACGCTTCCATTTTTATCCTGACGCTTCAATAATTACCGTTACGCTTTAGTAAAGCCTGTGACGCTTTTCTAAATACAAGGATGCTTCCGTAAAACATTTGCACTGTTTATATCTTACAGCATTACTACATTTCCTCGTGGCAGTGCGTGGTCTGTCTGCGCAGTCATCACAATGCATGATGGCACGTGGCCAAGTGCGAGTGACGATCTATTGGCGGGTAGCTGGCTGCACCCAGCAAACACGATACAGTAGTATATGTTGACGTAATGTTGGTCCATAGTCGACGACGCTGACCGACCCTTAAAGCGTTGTTGAATCTTTTTATTGGGCCACGGAAGGCTATACTGTTTTCTAATTTTCTTTGATGGTATGAAGTTTAAGGCTACATGGTTGAGTGTGTCTTGAACTCATTCCACAATTCATTTGCATCTTTACCATTTTCAACTTGGAGACAGAGTCTCTAAGTTTTTAGTCTGACTTTCAGAGAAAAACGTCTGTCGTTAACTTCCGTTTAACATCTGTTCTGCCTGTGCAAAGTCAAAAGGCATTATCGGCTCCCTGGTAAACTAGGCATTTACTGCTTTTTAACTGGCTCTTCCTGCCATAGCGCTGCCAAAAGGCCGTATTTGCTCACTTGTAAAGCAATGTATATACTTCTTGTACGCTGATGTCACTGCCTCATTTTTTTTGTAACAGCACTTTCGATAGACAGTATCTGCACACTTGTGAAATAAGCAGATACTTGGTTTTGCTGTGAGCAGAAGCGTTCTATGTCATGCTCGTTCTAGGCCGTCAACATGATCCAATGTTGGATAAATGTTGTGCCATCATTTATGACACTGTTCCAACATTGGACCAACATTGTGTCAGTGTATCGAGTTGTTTGTGACTCTACAAAAACAAGACGTTTAGCCAATGCTGTTTAACTGCTGAGCCATTGCCTAGACAATGGGCCAGCATTAAGCTAACATTGGATAAACATTTATTGCGTTAAAGCCTTTATATTGGTGGACCAATGCTGGGATAATATGCTGGCCCAGTGTTGTAAACGGCGGGCCACCATTAGGCTAACATTGTGTTAGTGTCTGGAGTTTGCTGATTGGCTGTGACCAAACCCAGTTAACTGGAGGCATTGAGTCAATGTTGTTTTTATGTCGTGCCGACGTCGAAGATGTCGGGCCAATAGTAGAACAACATTGGGTCAATGCTTCGTTTTTGCTGTGATAAATGTTCTCGCAGGTGTCACTCTGTCCCCCTCCGCTCTCCCACCTCTCTCTCTGCTGCAGTCACCTGTATTATCTTACGCAATATAGCAATTAGGCCTTGGCTAAGATAATTATTTCCAAAACTATCAAATTTCGTATTATTATAATTAGATTTTTTGACTTAGCGATTGAAGGCAATGGAAATTGATTTAATTTATACACTTCTGGCCTGAAATATGACCAAATAACAGCTTTTTGTGCAATGCCCGTTCATGTAGTTAAGTTAACCCTTTCATTACGACCATCTGTCATGAAAAAGGGACAAAGTTTGGTGAAATATACATTTAAAAAAATATAATTGTCATTAATTTAACGTTCCTGGGCTATATCATCATATTATAGTTTTACAACCAGGCATTTTGAGTGAATGCATGACGATTTCGTGTCCTAATGAGCTATGGCCGACACCATCTTTTGAGCATTAAACACTCTGTCAAAACACACGCTTAGCTACTTAATTAAATGTAAAGAATACGTAGTGCCTGGCTTATAAAGAGTACTCCCGGGAATCCCACAAAAAAAAAAAATGGCCCGACATCATTTTATCTGTGCATGTTTTTGACGCAACAAGTTAATTTCAGTGGGCCATAAGATTTTTCAAGACAAGTTCTAGGCCCCGGCTAAATAATAACAGATCGGCTAAATAATAACAGATCGTCTGCTGAATTAACCACATAAAAAATAGATAATATATTTTCTGTGGAATTATCTACCAAGTCATTACCAGTGAATCTTTTTAAATTTCAGTTCCCAAAGTAAGACGCATATTTTTCCAAGCAGGAAAAATATTATTTATATGGCGGTATTTACTGTTGGTGGTGCCGCCAATAAATGCCCATTACGGCCCACACTGTCAAATTGTGAGCTGTGTATCGCTGCATTAGTTTCAAGATTCAATTTAGTATGCAGCGTTATTAGAACAGAGTCAAGGTTCGCCATCCCATGATCCAAAACATATAGGCCTATTGCTTACCAATACAATTTAAATGAAGTATGGCAGAAAACGAGCTACTAAAACCATATAGTTGAAATGTTGCTGATTCCAACGAAATATTGGACTGTCACCTGATAAATCGGTGGAATGTCAGATTTAGTACCATTGCCAATTTCTCGCCAAAACTTCGCCACACCTGTTATATCCGATTTATCAATGTATTTTCAAAGGTTACCCTCTACCTTGAACCTGGTCTAGATGTCTATATAGACTTAGACTATGTGCCATTAAAATGAACAGCAAAAAAATAACAAAAAATGTACAAATATATGACAAATATTAATAGGCCTACAAATTTATTTTGTACAGCAAATATTGTAGAATATTTGTTGATGATGACTAATATATTAACTCTTGAATCGCTGAATTAAATAATTTAAATTTTCACACACTTAAAGAGTTGTGTCTAACTACCTTGACCCACAACTTCAAGTGAGAAAAAAATACTCGTATTTGTTTAATTTGTAATTTAAGACTAGGCAATTTAGAAATCTTGATGTTTAAACGGCTATTAAACAGATTAAAGCGCCGTCACGCTTAGCGGTTTAGAGGGTTAGTAAATTAGGTGTAGGCCTAGAGGCAACAAATCCGGATCCGACAGTCCCTCAGGAAGACAATGAGTAGCACTAAAGCTATGTGATCGACTCCAATAACACTCATAAAGGGTGTTGGCACAACAGGTGTCATTACCTCACGTGCGTGAGTGATGACGGAAGTCGATAGGGTCTACTTGTAAACGCTGAATGTTAAACCATTTCAACGCTAAAATGTGTGTTTGAATAAAGTAAATAGAGTGTCAGTAATTAACCGTTAAAGCACGAATCGTTACTACACAATGCAACCATGGATAACACGATGCAACCATGGATCCCCCAATTTTGTTTGCCATTATTCCAGAAAAATCGTGTTATAAATATTTCAACAACCGATTGGGCATGACATTTTCAGCTAACTTTTATTTAGCACTGCGAGTACGAAAGGTATGAAGTATATCATGTGTAGAACAGACCGTCAGGAGCCCAAGAAGGCAATTTGAGGTGCCTCAGCATGTACCAATTAATGATATAGCCCCTTAATTAGGGCCCAAATTAGTGATTAATTAGCATACCGAGTACATGCACAAAGATAATAGCACAGACAAGGTGGTTGGTGGTAGAGCCCGAATTTATCGTTCTTAAGTTTTAAATCCTGTACTTAATGAGTTTAAGAAAGTGTTTTATTGGTGCTAATTACAGATTTAATTATCATAATTTGTGCATGAAAGTTTCAATGGCATGATATTCTCGGATATATAGTGCGTCAGAATAAACAATACTCAAATGCCAAAGCCAGTACAAAACCTACTTAAGAACCCTTTAAAGATTGGGGTAAAATAGTAGTTTGTTCATTTTCTGCAAAATTAATGGTAAATTAAGTGACTAATACGTTAAAAACGGTGCAAACCGTTGATGAAATTAATTATGTGTCATGACTTGAGGTTGGGGTGAACGGTGACACCCTTTTAGTCAGAAGGCCCTTTAGTCAGAAGGCCCTTTAGTCAAAAGGTCCGTTGGTCAGAAGGCCCATTAGTCAGAAGGCCCGTTAGTCAGAAGGCCCGCTAGTCAGAAAGGCCCGATAGTCAGAAAATCAGTTAAGCTTTTTTGTCAGAAAGCCCTTCAGTCAGAATTTGTTTATTGGGCATTGAACAATTCTAGGGGACGCTGCATTTGATATCTGGGCATTTGGAGAGGGGGGGGGGGGTCTATATTATTTTGATTGAAACGTTTGTTGTCCAGCTATTGATAAAGCAATATTGAGAGTTGTGCATAAAATAATAATAAAGGATACTTAAAAAATGCTGACGGAGTCCTTCCGAGTTTTTCAAAAAAATAGGTAATTTAATAAATAGTTTGAAAGAGAAAAATAGCCATGAAAATTAAATTGTGAAAACTTATACGCAAACAAATTGCACAACTGAGAGTAAAATCCATATAGATCAAATGCTGCGTATCTGGGACATTAGTATATACGTTCGACTATTAGTTGGATATAATAAGTCGATATGATCTGGATATGATCTTGAAAAAAAATCAGGATGGTTCGTAGTTCGTACAATTATATTCAAAACTAGCATTATTGATGACTGGTTGGTTGCTTGGCTGGGTTATTTTCATCAATGAGTGCGCTTTATTTTTTTAGCACTATGCTTTTTTGCATATATATAAACGTTACTGAAATAGGTGTGAAAAGTGTGTCATGAGAAAACCCCACAAGATTTTTCAATTGGACTTTGTAGCCATCTGTTTAATTTATGTCAAGCGTTCATAAATGTATCATTTTGCTCAGAATAAATAATAAGTTGTTTGTCCAAATATTCTGATAACTAGCATTATTTGTCGACTCTTTTGTGTGGAAATGCTTGTTTTATATTCGAGAAAGTGAAGTTTACCTAAGCACGGGAGAACTATTATATAATGTGATTGCAGTATATATTATTACCGTGCTAATTAAGACCAGCGTAAAATTTGAATCTCATTATAATCTATTAGCAGTATCTTGTTATCTCGACCATTTTTTCTCAGCAAGTTTCAAAATTTAGGTAGGCCTATTCGCGTTTGAAGCAGTATGTTGATGGTATTGCTTGTTCATATCTACATTGTTCCAACCTGTTCAAAGACATGGAGTGTACATTGCTGCATACGATATGCAATTACATGTATTATTATTATACTATCTTGTTCCTATATGTAGAAAATTGACTGTTATTTACAAACAGCTTGGCAATAACCACTTGATTCATTTATTATGGGTAGTTTTCATTCATTTGAAGCTGGGAATTACGTCAGCAACATTAGGTTCGAGAACATAATGAGTGGCCTATTAATAACGCAACCCTTGTGAAAGTGCTAGACGTTGTTACTGGCACAAGTAAATAAATAAAGACAAATAATTTGTCATAGGGTTGTTCACATATCAGACGATTTCGATGAGGTAATTATCTGAATTTCTGACTAAGGGGCCTTCTGACAAACGGGCCTTCTGACCAGTCATCCTTACTTATTTTCTGATTAACGGGCCTTCTGACAATCGGGCCTTCTGACTAATCATCCTTACTGGTTTTCTGACTAACGGGCCTTCTGACTAACGGGCCTTCTGACTAATGGGCCTTCTGACTAATGGGCCTTCTGACTAACGGGCCTTCTGACTAAAAGGCGGACACCGGATGGACGGATGGAAGGGTGAAACTATTTCCACTATCTCGGTATGTGCCCTATAGGCCTAGTGGAAGTACAACACATTGAAAACAATGTATTATATATGTGAAACATTTAGTCAAAAATAAACACATATCATTCGGTTTTATCTCATTCCGAAACATAACATGGGTATATTATAAGCTTAAATTAAAGTTCTTTGGGCGTTATCTTGTGCCAAAGCATGAAGTATCCAATATGTCAGCTATAAATAATAAATAAAGTTTAAGACAACCATTAAAGTAAATCATATTTTAATGTTTTAAATTAGTCAAATAATAAATTATCGTCACTTGAACTGTCTGTCTCGTCACTTGATGATATAACATTGTCATCCCCTAATAACTAAACCATCTGTATTATATGCACGAAAGACCACATCATTATATAGTCCTACATTGTCAATTGCTTCTGTGCTACATAAGTGAGTTTTAACGACACATATGAAAAAATATATATTTAAACCAATATAGTACATCATCAATGTCATAAAAATCAATAATTGGAACCGTTTTGCTAATCAGCTTATAGATACCAGCAAGAATACATAGCACATCATCTTGATATCAGTAATCAGGTAATGTGTTTGTATATATGTAACAACAATACCAGAGGGGCGGGGGCCCTGGTGCCTGCTTGGAAAGTCAGAGATCGCAGATTAATCTCCTGCTTTGGCATACCAGGTTTCAAAGAACAAAATGTTTCTTCCCTGCTCAATCGTAAAGATTGAATATTGTGGGCAGCGGCTGAGTAAGAAACATTAAAAGTTTATATTTAACAACTCCGTGACGATTTTGTTAGACCTATTTAAGGCAGAAGAATTGAAATTGAAGAATAAAGACTTCGTGAAATTCCTGGCTAACTGGGGCCTTTTAAAAGACCCAGAATAAATATTAATTGCACATCTACTCTTGTATGTACATAATTTTCACATTGTAGTCATGTAAAAATGATTTTTTGCCAAGCATTTTTAATTATGTGCAGTGGGCCTACTTCAGAATGTGTGTAAAATCAGCAAAATGTATGATAGAAATCGAACATATGATATAAATTCCAATGATGGATAAGATATAAATATATACTACCGGCATATAGGCCTACATATTTTATTTTCATGATAGTGCAATTTAGAGCATAGATATACATTTTCTGACGCACCTGTAGCTGATATTTTGCAATGCTGTTGACAAGTTTCAAGGCCCCTGGGCCTCTTGTTATTTGTTTCGAATTCTTCACTGAACTTATTCAAAAAAATTGAAAAGCCATACTGATAATGAAATTGATCTCTCTAATAAGGGCGGGGGCCCTAGGGTAGTGGTTAGCACCGCTGCCTTTCACGCCAGAGTCCGGGGTTCGGTTCCCGGTCTCGGCGGTTTGAAAGAAACAAAAAATGTTTCTTCCCCATCCACGTGTGAAAGTCAGTATTGTGGGGAGCCTCCGTGACCGAGAGGTAGCGTGCTCGGCCTCAGACCGCCAGGGCTCGAATTTCGAATCCTGTGTCTGGAGGACAGTGTCATCTCAATCATCTCACCATCCTCAGGAGGTTCTCCTGGCCCAGTTTAGCCTATATGTGCACAAAGGTGGCCTAAAGCCCGATTCATTTCATTTCTCTCTAATAAAAATAACATTGTTGTCTGTATTTGATTTTCATGCATTCAGTTTATGTCTTAGTCTGAATTTTTCGCAAGATACACTCATTAATTGCGTTCTGTTTACACAACAAAATATAGAATGAACCACATTTCTATTGAGAACAATTAGGCCTATGCACTGATGTGACCCACCAATACTCATAGTATAGGAAGTATTTGTAGATTACTAGAAATTGCAATTTATTCACCTGTAAGGTAAATTTCCCTGTCCTATATCACGCCCGTAACATATGAAGCAATTTATAAATTTCCGATATCCTCCCATAACTGTACGTTCGCTCTTTACCAAATAATATTACCAACATAAAAAAATGCCTATTAGCTCCCAGCAGCACAACGCCGTTGTTTCAACGTTGAAACGATGTTGAAAATTGGCAAAATGATGTCGAAACGACGTTGAAAAAAGGTTTCATATGAAAATTGTTTTAACGCCATAATTTAAACGTAGGCCCTACGTGATTTCAATGCGATTTCAACTTGATTTCAACCTGATTTCAACATCGTTTCAAGCATGACGTCGATACGACGTTGTAATGATGTCGTTTTCTTGTTAAAACGACGTCGGATATACGACGTCGATACGACGTTGTAATGATATCGTTTTTTCTTGGTAAAATGACGTCGGAAATACGACGTCGATGCGACGTTTATTGAGGCTAGCCGACAGTGCAGTGTGATTTCAACCTCATATCCACATTGAAACGACGGCTTCCCAGCAGACACAAGACGTTGCATCAATGTAAAAATTGTTGGTTTAACGTTGTTGGTTTAACGCTGGTCTATATAATATATACTACCGGCATATTTCATTTTCATGATAGTGCAATTTAGAGCATAGATATACATTCTCTGACGCACCTGTAGCTGATATTTTGCAATGCTGTTGACAAGTTTCAATGCCCCTGGGCCTCTTGTTATTTGTTTCGAATTCTTCACTCAACTTATTCAAAAAAATTGAAAAGCCATACTGATAATGAAATTGATCTCTCTAATAAAAATAGACATTGTTGTCTGTATTTGATTTTTATGCATTTAGTTTATGTCTTAGTCTGAATTTTTCGCAAGATACACGCGATACAGAACTGTAGCCTAAGTGACCAGGTGACTGAAAATGTATGTGATTTATGACGTCCTAACATATCAGTTTTTCAAGATTTAAGGCATATTTTACTTTTAACAACTGGTTATACAGGTGCTTATGAAAAGACAGAATGTCTACTGTGGTCGACATCAGTGTTCTAAGGGTTAAATTTGGTTTCTCGTCGGTTTTTGAGCGATCGCAATTTAGAAAGGCTCTGACAGCCTGCATCCAGGGCTAGCTATGACAAAGAAATATATGCCTCGATTATCGCCCAATGACTATGGCGATAATCGAGGCATTTGCCTGTTTGTTTACCTTTGTCTGGACCTGCTGGTTGGTTATCTTTTTAGGGTAAGGCTAAAGGTTGAATTTCTGAACTGATTTGTGATTGGTTGAGCTCATTTCTGCTTTTCCAATAGTGGAACGGCTTACATGTTTCTGTGTAACCAAGTACTGGCTTGTTCGGCGTTGTTGGTGTGAATGGTTGCTGGCCAATCAGTTTACAAATAAATTACAATTTACATGGAATTTGTCAGTTTACAGCAAACTGAAAACTCATAGCCCTAGGTAGAGAATAGTATTAGTAGACCTATAATATAGTGCCGATTTCTCGGTCAATAATTCTTAATAATTTTTTTTAAAATTGCAAAGACTAACGTAGTTAATGGTTAGGCCTAACGTTAGTCGGAGGAACCTGAGTGAACAGGTGAAGGCCTAAACTAAGGGAGACTGCCTATTTCTCCCTGGTCATATCATCCTTAGAATACTCTTCAGCAGTTTGGGACCCTTTTAGTTTAGACAAAAGATATTGATAAATTAGAAAAAATTTAAAGATTAGCAGCAAGATTTGTCCCCCCAAAATATAGACAAACAGCCAGTTGACATCTCTCATGCACAATATGGCCTATAAACATCTTAGAGCTAACACCACACTGGGACAAAATTCTTTTTGGCATTGAACTATCCCTGATTGGAATTCTCTTCCGGCAGCTGCCATAGAATCAAAAACTGTGGCAGCGTTCAAGAGTCAGCTGGTTGACTAAGTCCACTAGCCTCTTCCGACCCTCCAGCCTGATACTCCACATAGGAGCTGCTGCTGTAGTACCATCTTCAAAGTCAAAGTTACTCGTTAGGACTGTCACTATGTTTTTTTATCTACAAATTCTGGACTTTTGCCGTTTTGGGAAATCTGTTTCAATTTTTCTTATCCGCAATTCCTGTCCGTTTCCCGCTATCGCTGAAAATCACTTGTCTTATATTTATTAATACAATACTCCTGTCTCTGATGGACGTGAGTGTGCAAATCGCGTAGACTCGGACTCGGTTATCGACAAAATCAAAATAGGGTCCTGCAGAAAATAAAAACCACTTCCAGAATGAATACCCTCACTTTTCATGATCCACTATGGTCATATAAACATATTCTGTAAAAGAAACAAGTCTACGCGATTTGCACACTCACGTCCATCAGATCCTGGAGTACAAAGTACTGGTGCTGGCATACAAGTGTGTGAAAATGAAATAGCTCTCAATAAAATACAAGATAACGTTAGGGGTCTACACAAACATTTTAACTGTTTTTATACATATCCGCATAGGCCCATTTATGTTTTAAATAAATGACCTTTATCAGGCCTTCAGATTTGAAAATCGATGGCGAGTGAAAAAAAGCTCACCTAAAAGTGGTGAGGTGAGTGATCACTCACCACAATTAACCACAATGCCAAACGGGTTAATGAAATTTTAAAAAGGGATTTGCAGTTTAAAAAGCTAACAACATCTAAGGCCAGACCATATCATTATGTGTGTTGCCGATCTGTTGTTAATTTTTTTAATTTATTTTATTTTTTATTTTATTTCGTGTCACTTTTACCAATCAGAGATTTATTTGATTTGAAGCAACATTCAATTCCATCCAGAGGCTGCAGAACGATAGCCTACAATCAAATAAACATGAGACTTTAATCCGATGGTGGATTGATGTTGGCCTGCCGTTTGCGAATCTGGCCCAACATCAAATCAGCATGCGTGCAATGCACATCCGCCGCACATGCGCATCAATGTAATACATGGGACTACTAAACACAGGACAATTGAATGGCTGTTTGCGTCATTGACGCTTTTGCGTTGTTTTGCTATGACACAGACAATCATCGATAATAGGTCTCATTTTCATCCATCGTTCTGATTATTTTTTTTTAAGCTGAAAAAAACTTGTTTGACCAAGTTGACACAAAAGTATCGATAACAGAAACAGCCACTCGAATGGGCCTATAAAATGTATTTGGGAGGTCAGAGCAAAGACTTTAGTATCCACGTTCTTTGGTTAGAGTGCCTGGTCAGGCAGCCAGCTTCCAGGGCTAGTTATATCAAACAGACACTCAGTCGGATCGCTGAAGCTTGATAAAGTTAAAGATAACTCTATCAAACATCGCCTATGCCAGGAGCAAAGCTATAAAATAAGTTTAGTCACATGTTTTGATAGGATCTGTTGGAATTAAGCAATATTTTACTTGAGGATATCAATAAAATAAGTTTGAATCGCATATGGTTTGATAGGGTCTGTCAGAAATCAGAAACAAACAATACTTTTTTAGGCCTGAAGACGTGCGCTGCGCTGTATTCCACTCGCCTTACCTCACCTTTGCGAGCGTTATGGTGCGCGTGTGTGATCTCGCATGCTGAATCTGAAGGCCTGCTTTATTCTTAATTTTTATAACTACAGGTAGTCAACATTGTCAACCGATCCCGCCCCCGGTTGACAAGCTCCCTATTAAAAAAACAGACGAGGCACCAGTGTGATGTCTGCACACCCTCATCTGACTGTCTAGTGGTGTACAATCAATTTGTGACGCCGAAAAAGTGTATGGCGGCCACCGTTAGTAGGTTTTTGAGGTCACGTCAGGAAAATATAAACAATTAAAAATTCGAATCGAGCTGGTATAAACAGTATAAAAGGCGGCCATTTTGTTTGAATTTCTGGAGTCTATAAACAACATCCAGCTCCCCGTCTGGAAACGGAGTGCCAGACAGGCTCCCCGTCTAAACTACAGGTAGAGCATCCTAAACTGCAATGTCCGCATATTTGCAGGATACCACGCTATACTATAGAAAAGATTTTATCATATAAAATAGGGATCCTAGCAAACACGAGGCATTCACCCAATGCTATATCATTGTTGGGCCAGCATCTAAGATGTTGGCACAAAATTTAAGCAGCATTGGGTGAATGCCTCGTGTTTGCTGGACTCTAATGTTACACTGTAGGCCTGGTCTATGACCAGGTCTGGTACGTCGTAGAATATTGCTATAAATATATCGCATGTTTCCGCGATAGTACTGGGTGTGTGAGAATCAGTGATACAGAAGGGGTACATCTCGTACATTGTCTCTACTTTTAATATGATCAGTATGTGATACAAATAGAATCGTACACACAAAACAAAAGATGTGTATCTTTCAGACCAGTTCATCTGTTTTCGCCAGATGTCTCTTTAAGATAGTTGTGTACTAAAAAAAGTCGCTGACATGCAAAAACTGCAGCTAAAAAAAGCCACCTATAATGTGAATCAGTGTCAGTAAACAACAATTTTGGATTACTCAATGACAATTTATTCCGAAAGATCGATATGTTTGAGTTCAGAATATACCATCACCTACGTGGTTTCATTTTTTGGAAGAGAGTTAACTTTCTAGAATTGAGGTAGATCTACCGAAGGTATTTTATTTTGCTCCATCGCAGAACATCGCATGATGGCCATTGCAGAAACACGCGATATTTTTATTGCGATATTCTACGGCGTGCCAGACCTGATGACTAGTAATAGTATGTGTAGCGACTCTAGAGCCAACCCAAGTTGTCTGATCAAGTCAAAATTTAGCTCGGAACAATGTACACAATAGAATGTCACCCAAGGGACGCTGCAGAGTCTGGCTATAATCTCGGGCAGATTGCTAGAGGTGTACCCTGGTTACTCCATTCGACAGCAGTGCTAATGCAGCTCTCGTATCAGTGCTGTTGCTGTCAGCAGGGCAGGCACTGATGTTGGCCGTCGTAGCCTTGAAACAACCGGCAATAGAGTGTTAGACATTATGTGTCTCACTTACATGTAGGAGGAATATCGTTAATAACCCTTAGCAAATACTGAGAAGTATCTGACCTGAGGATAGCGTAGCTGTGCGAAATGGCAGTGCTTCAGCATTAAATTGCATACCGAAACCCAAGCCTCCGGCCGTCTGGGCATGTCTGGGGGTAAATCCCCTAGGCATGCCCATAAACCCCTTATCGGGCGAGCGAAGGAAAACGCTCTCAATAACCCACCATGCCCTATCACCCTCACCCTCAGATCATCATCTGTGCATCATTAATCTCATCAAATGACTACGTTTTTTTTGTATTACAATGTCACTTAAATGACCACTTGTGCCGAAAAGTGACGCAAAGCAATAATCTACTAAGTGCTGCACAATAGATGTAGAGGTGGCGCCACCTGTCATGTTTCACGGCTTACCAGTGGCAAACCTGTCAATGACATCTCCCTCTTACATGTACCTGGGAAACGTATTTGTTGCATTCACTCTCACTGATATATGAATTCAAATCTACCTTATTTGGTACTAGTGTGAACTCATCCTGGACAATGTGATGTAGAAAGTTCAAATCAAATATACCTGCAATTACATGGATGAGCTACAATGCCATTGACACTTTATTCGTACCACTCGTGATGTATTCAGACTGTGCATATGACTTCCATTTCCTGGCTTAGGTTAAGAACCACCTGTGTCATGGATTGGTATATTATTCTGAAGTGATTAGTCTAAAGTCTGTCCTCGCGCTGAAAAGGTTAAACATATTAAAAGAAAATTTCACTAAATGACTTGCATGGATAATTTATTAATCATGTTAATCGATATATACATTGATTAATGATGTTATTTTGTGTTCTATTTAATTAACTGTGTATTGCCCATCCTTTAGTATTACAGTTATGGTCACACTTTGCACTCAAGAATTAATTAATCCAGTGACACAAGGTTTAAGATGTCATGTAACTTAGGGAATATCTGTACAGTGTGTACTGTATCCCCACACATAAACGTGCCTGCACTTATAAGTGAAAATCGACTGTTTCAGGCATGTCTCCAAAAATATTCTTGTTCGTTTAAGTGCATGCACATATATTTCAAATACTATGTGCATGCACTTATATTCCAAAATTGCTGCGCGTACCACTGTGTAACTCAGACATATACTGCAGGTGAGAATAATATCTGTATGTGTTGACTTATAGAAGCCATTACTAGTGTATATCCATAATGAATAAAAATAATTATTATGTTGATTGTAAACACAAACTACATTATTTTTTTCATTTATTACCGGGTAGATATTAGGAGAGTATTGCTTCATAATAGGTCAACACCTATTGCCTGGAGTCACTCCGGCAAATTAACTCCAAAGTAAACTTCAAAGCCTGTATGTGCACAAAAGTGGCCTTAAGCCCGATTCATGGTCGCTCATAGCAGTGATTGGTGAGCTCAGGTTATACTGTAGTAAAATTAACGTGGTGTTTTATTTTTAAAATTGTATCGTAATTTTACTTGTTTGTTACCAATTGGTTTGATATTGGTTTGATATGATAGATAGATAGATAGATCTGATGTTTTATTCACACAATTACAAGTCATTGCTGACTTATTTAAAATGTTGTGTTTTAAGAAATTTTTGAGAGAGAACATACATTGAAAATCAACATGACAGCTGGGGCCATTGCAGTGCCTACAGTGATGCCACTGCGGCCTCCAATTCCTGGCCAACATAAAACTTGCATTGACACAAATACAAAGGTGGAGCTTCATTCAGGTAAGATAATCAACTCTTTTTGTGAGTTAGCATCTGAACACTGATATTCTCAATCCCATGTATCAGCTTCTTGTTATCATGCCTGTCTTGAGTCGACAGCCGAAGTACACTCATTCTCTTTTTCAACCACAAATGAAATAATTTATAAAGTTTATGATTAGTTTATAATATCATATTTTTTTATTTCTAATGTTGGTATGATATAGATTTAGGCGTGAAAATTAGTGGTCAATTTTTGGAGATTTTAAAAATAACATTTTTAACAACATGGGGATGTGCAAGTGAGTTTTTATCCCCCGCTCGTAAGGGAAGGGGGATTTTAGTGGCGCCAGGATTCCGTCTAGCGTCCGGCGTCACATTTTCTTGTGGGCGCAAAAACTACTGTTCAATTTTTTTTGCAAATTTCAACATGACATTCCTAGCAACATGGGGATGTGCAAGTGATTTTTTAAAGATGCTACCAAAATTCAAAGAGGACAACTCCCAAAAAATTTCCCCACAATATGGAGATGTGTAGGTGATTTTTGCAAAATTTTATTGAAATTTACAATGGCTGCCACAGATCAACTTCAATTTTTTGTAGGCACAAGAACTTCAGAAATAATTATTTTACAATCACATTACACACCATCTGGAAATGTGCAGGTGATTTTATTGAAATTTAAAATGGTCACCACAAGTCGACTTGTTAAATATTTGTGACCGCAAAAACTCTTAACCTAATTTATGGCGGGAGATGATACAGGACTTCAGACCACTTGTTAAAATACTACCAAATATGGTTAAATGGAAAAAATTCTCAAACATACACATTTTATGGATTTGAAACATGAGGTTAACATGGTTAATATTCAGGTACTATAATAATAAAGGCAGTGGAGGGGGGGGGGGGTGAATACTTAGTTTATTTATTCTAACCCACAACTTTAAGTGGATGAAAATTACTCATATTTATTAATTTGAGGACAAATATTTGCAAATCTTGACACATATTTCACTCCCAATAATAGTGCTTTGGTCGACTAATAAAACAGATTAGAAACGACAATATTCGTGATCAGCGGTTAGTTCGGATAGTTCGGGTTATGACACTTTATGTAACATTTATACCATTTGTTGTTGTTAGTAACATATGTTGGTGTTTCATTTATCATAAACGATGTGTATCCTTATAACCATGTTAACTGTTTACTTGAAAAGAACTTTTTTACTGTATTAAACTGTAGTTTGTATTTTTTTATCATCAGCTACACATGGAGTAACAATATATTACACAGTGAATGGGAGCAAGCCTGAGCCCTTTCAAACACATGGACAGGCAGCAAAGAGTACTTTTAGATATCGGGAGCCTTTTCGTCTTCCAGGTGGAAAAAGAGTAGTTAAAGCTATGGCTGTAGGGGAGTAAGTTTTCTGGAGCAATAAAATGAGTTTGCACGGCAATGTGTTCATTTGAAGCCTCAAATTAACAACATTGCCCTGTCAAACACAAGCTGTTACTACATAGTATTATTATCAATTCCTAGCTTTCAAAACATTGACATTCACCACATACATTTGACTAGCAGGGCTCAAATAATGGGGCATAAATAGACAATTACAGTACCATATACAGTATATTGATAATATAAATAAAACTTCCTATTTTGAGCTATCATAATGGTTCTGATGTGAAAGGGTAATTTTAATAATATTTTAAAATGCCATCAAAATGCTATGTATATTACCACATTTTAACAGGACAGTTTATATTGATGGCATTTAATAACTATAGATTCTTTTGTAAGGATTTTGTTAATCTTTATTTAAAATGTTAATGAATTGCTGCGCATTAAAAACCTTTCAAATTTTTTGCCCACATTTGTCACCAATATCACTAAAATTGCAGTAAAAGTATAGAATTTATTAAAATTAAAGGTATGGTCAACTGTCAAAATTCGCAGGACAAGGTTCCCCCAGAATTCAATAGTGCCCGTGGGTAGGCCAAGCCCTATTCCATAATAACAATAAATATGCATTTCATACCCAAAGCCTCATTCAGAGCAAGTTCTCAAATCACAGCAAGCTCATATATACTTGGACGACATCTATGGGTTAATAATTCAAAGCCCTCAGCCCTGGACCCTACTTGGTCGTTGGCTAACAAACTGACTGTATTACTGTGGGAATGTGGAAACGGCCTGACCTCAAGCTTGTATCGACACCCAGTTAACACAAAACATTTGTATGACTTTATGCAATGTTGGACCAACGTAGAAGATGTTGGGCCGACGTTGTATAAATGTTATACAAATGTTTTGTGTTTGCTGGGCAGGAGGACTTTCTAATATTGTACATGTCTCTAATGTTGGTTCAATGTTGGGCCAGCGTCGCAGACGTTGGCCTAACATTAAAACAGCATTGGGTCAATGTCTTGTTTGAGTAGTATCTTGTAATCAGTTCAGTGGCTATATTAATGCCGTCAATCTGTACTCAATAGGCTACTGTTGGCCTACACTTGACCGTCCCAGGCATGCACATTTTGCAGTTGAATGATTCTTTAACATAAAATCACCCCACATGTTTAAGGGGATACTGGGATGATTGCTAGTAGTAGTACTTTTCGCCCCCATCCGGGGAGGGTCATTAGGGATCTGTTTCGTCTGTTGGATGCTGTGTACGGCATTGTACGGAAGCACTAGTCTACAGCAATCATCCAAGGGCAGCTGCAGCCTCCTCGTATCTGGCTATAATCTTCGGGAGGATTGCCAGTGGCGTACCCTGGCTCCTCCGCTCAACAGCGGAGCCAATGTAGCACCCGCATCAGTGCTGGCGCTGATTTAGGCTGTGGTAGCCTTAAATAACCGGCAATAGCGTGTTTGACATTAGGTCTCTCACGTGGGATGAATGGAGTTATCCAGAGGGAGTGATCCTTCCTATTGTTACTCCGGGGACTATCCAACCCGAGGATAGCGGAGCTGAAGGAAATGCCACAGAGTTTCATCATTTAATTGTACAGCGAAACTCAAGTCTCCGGCCGTCTGGGCATGTCTGGGGGTATATCCCCTAGACATGCCCAGAACCCCTTATCGGGCGATCGAAGGAAAACGCTCTCAATAACCCACCATGCCCTATCACGCCCACCCTCACATCATCATCTGTACATCATTCATCTCATCAATTGACTACAACGTTTTTATCGTATTATAATGTCACTTAAAAGACCTTTTGTGCCGAAAAGTGACGTAAAGCAATGATTTACTACTACTACTACTACACATGTTTAAGGTGTTGTGGTACCGGTATTGCATGTATTGTAGTATGGATATATCTTACTTATTACTATGTTTTTTTATAGGGATGGTTTGAGAGAATCACATATTTGCACAAAGGAATTTAATGTTGAACAGTTACCTATTGATAATCGTAGAAATGAAGATGATGATGTAGGCTTTATCAGGGATATCCCTCTTCAAGAGGTATGAATCTTTTTTCTGCAGGCAGATATTTTGTATGATTTATATGTTATTTTCCATAGCAACAAATATTTGATAAAAATTAAGAAATGCGCTGTATTTTATGTTGCTAAACTGTGTTACATGAACCCTACAATACAATGTGCAAAAAGTGTGAAATGGGCCTGATATATGGATTTTCTGTCTTAATATATCATCAATATCAAGACATTCTACATCCTATTTCAGTGTCAAAAAAAGGGATATTATGGTGTTTTACTTTGTGTATAATTTACATTGTTGGAAGTACTTCAATCTATAGCTAAATATCACATTTTGGGAAGTGATTTATACTGTTTATAGCCACCAGTACATACAGTATAATTTTTCATATTTCCGGTTCAGGGAGGAAACATTCTAACTCAACTTCAGAACATTTCCTGCATTTTGACTTTCCGACATGTCTCAACATATTATAGAGGGGGAGGGTGGGGTGCAGACAGACACCTGTGTGACCAGTTATCTGCGGATGCAGACGTACATGTAGCTGGTGGGTGGTGGCAAAAAAAATCTTTGTGAATTTGTGATATTTGGACAATTACTGCCCTTCATTTTGACATTATTCCTGTCTAATGACAGGTACACAGGTTGCTGGCTAACACCATAGTGGTTGGTGACACTACACATCTTGATCAGTGTATCTTACAAGCGAAGTAACAGATTGATGGGTGGCTAGATTAAAGCTTGCATGCAGCATGCAATACAGATCATGCAGCATGCAATACAAATCATGCAGCATGCAATACAAATTATTGCAGCAGGAGTCACGGAGCACTCAGGGGGCATGGCTGAACTTTGTCTGCACAATACCAAGTGTAATACAACAATATATACAGGTAGCCCATGGCACCATGAGAACAGAGAAGATCACACTTTTTATCTCCCACCCACGAAGTAGGGGCAGGAAATATTGTCATCACCATGTCTGGCCGTGCGTCTGTGTTTCATTTCCGGACAGTATCTCGAAAACCAATACATGTAGCTGGATTGTTTTCCTATTTCATACACACATCCCTCAGGATGTGCTTTTTGAAGGTTATGACCTTGGACCTAATTTTTTACTTTTGATTTTGAGGCGATTATTGACTTTAATTGATGACAGATAAGTTCAGTTTCCGGATGATATCTCGGAAAGCGTTTGCTGGATTGTTTTCCTTCTAAAAGTCTTAAAAAAGCTTTCTTTTATCATTTTACATTTTTTTCAAATTTATGTTCCAAGAATTAGATGTAAGCAAACTATAGCATTTATCATCATTATAATAAGAAAATGTGTAATTCGCAATTGTAGGCTGCACGAAAGGAAGTCAATAAGTTTTCTGGAAATATGGTGTCTAGCAAAGATGCTTGGGCTGAAGTGCAAAAAATAAGAGAAACAGAAGATATGATGAAAGGTATAATTTGCTACTTTTTCAGTGTATGCTACATGGGGACATTTTAAACAAAAACTGTTCCATAAATTGCTAATTTGCCAATCAACCCTTTCAGTTCTAAGCCAATAAACTTGCATTTTCAGTCACTTCCAGTTATGTCTCGCTGCCGCGATCCACAACTGGAAGTGACTGTAAATTTTTTTGATTTGTGAAATGTAGGTTCTAACTTATCAGTGTTGCAGATTTACTTTTAATTGATATAGTTACACAAGTGCAAATAAAAACAGATAGGTACTATCAGAGTCCATATCACTTATCGAGGGGGTTAATGCTTAAAACATACACACTCAGATTGTAAAGTTAATGTCAGAAAAAAATTATCTATTTACTGAGAGGCATAAGTAAACACTGTAATTGTAAAATATTTTTCAAGATAAAGCATTAAAACTGTAGCTAAAAGATTAATGCCATGACATAAGATACATGTATTTTGTGTAGCACATAGACAATTAAAGCTAGGTTATTTTTGGTGGTCTACTTATCTATCACTTGATGAATAATGCAATGATGGCACACCAAAAATGTGTTCTTTTTAGAAATGTCAATGATTGGAAGCAACAAGCGAAAGCCAACAACGGGGCCACGCTTCCTTAACAGCCGCAAAGGAGATATCTCTCACCGTGCTAATGTAGTGAGTTTTATTTTAAGTAATAAAATATATGAAATGATACTGAGAATTTTTATTATTATTTGTCTTATTGATCAATCTTGTAAACTGGTAATTGTTTAATTTATTATTTGCTTGAAGTTTTTGCAAGGAATGTTTGAGTGGGGGCGGGGGTTTTAAATGCTTGCTCATGGAATTGGTTATTTCAGCTGAAATAACGGCCAAATCTGGGAAGTACTTGCTGTTACTTTGCCAACAGTACTGAATGGGGGGGGGGGGTGTTATGACTTTTGAACTACTAGATTTAATTTGTGCCATGCTACCATGATCCACAATTCAGAGTGCCTGAAAATACTTTGATTTGTGACATTTAAATCTCATCAGTTCAGCAGACATATTTCAGTTTGAACTGGTTATATAAGAACTTATAAAAAGACAGAAAGATGAGCGGAGTCTATCTACATCAGTGATTAGAAAATAATATTTTTTCTTTGTCAGGGTACTGTCAATGGTTATGGTGATGTTGGTAATTTTACTACGAAGAGGAGCCCCCCTGATAACTCAACACAGGCCATGAGGCTACAGAGGCAAACAGACTTCTTAAAGTTAGTTTTTATAGCCCTGCTGTGATTAAACCTGCTGAATTGTCAGTTACAATTTTTGCATTCATTTGAAGATGGAATTGCTGGCGCCATTTCCAGCTTCAAATGAAAAAAAGTTCTGAGATGGTCATGAGCCTGTCTGCCCATGACCGTCTGTAGAATCCAACTAGATTGGGCTCATATGTATGATGATACATCTTTAGCCATGATGTAATCTAAAATATTATATATATATATGGGCAATTCTCAGTCTGAGTGTCAAAAAATGGACAGAAAAATATACTCCTCACATACTTGGGAATATTTGTATACTTTTGAATTCTAAACAATTGAAGAAGCTGCTGAAAGAGCATTGAAATCAGAATTTTTTTCTACTGCTTTCCGATTCATCATTTATACAAATAAATGTGATATTTCAAACCATACGGAACACCTGTTTACTGCAAGACAACAAATAATTTTTTATACAGACAAAACTGTAGAAGTCTAACTAATTGCCGTAATCGCTTGAAAGGTTAACCAAAAAAATTATGCTGCAAATAAAGAAATAATACTTGAAAACAAACGAAAATCAAATAAAAAGGTTCTTTGATTATTTTCACCCAACTTACAATGCATTTTTATTTTATTTTATTTTGTTTAACATAATCCACAATTTGTGTTCAAATTGGTGTATATACATCTCGGTGTATGTTTGTTGTATTTCACATTAATGTACACAAAACATTATGGATCAAAAAGAAAACAATATTTTTATATGGTTAAGATTGTAGTAAATTGTACTAACTTTGGAACAAGTGTAGTTTAAAATTGATGGTGTTTTGACTTGCTACGACAAGCCTTGATCACCTACAGATGGTGAAATGGCTCAGACATCGGTGGAATGATATTGTCGTTATTGGGTGGTAGCTGGTAGCCTTGGTCCCTGTTCCTGACTTTGCATCTATGCCATTCTAGTTCTAAACCACATAAAGTTGAAAAGAACAAGAAGAAGATCACTAACAGCAGATAATTGATGCTAGGCCTCCCCCACGTACAAGGCACATCTGAGACATGTACCACAAGCCGACCAATACTATGAGGTCCATGCTTGTTCATCCTACAGATAAGTCCCAGAAGGAAAGAAAATGTGGCACAATTTATCACATCACTTGCAACGATGATCCTCAACATACAAATGAAGGCGAATTGAAGCGGCATTTGGGGGTTAAGTTTAAAGAACACATTGAAAAGGACAAACCTACAGGAGTGAGAGAACACTGCCTCAACACCGGCCACAGTGTGTCCATTACAAACACCAAAGTCCTAGAAAAAGAACTAGACTGGCCTGGCATAGACGCAAAGTGAATGAGGCCATCCACACAAGCCAACGATGCCTCACTATGAACAGGGACCAAGTCTACCAGCTACCTACGACAAGATCATTCTGCCGATGTCTGAGCCATTACACCGCCAGGACATCAGTCAATGATCAAAGCTTGCTGTAGCAAGTAAAAACTACTTATGATCTACTGATGTCATTTATATAAGATTGAATTAAAAATTCCTTAGAATGTATTGTATTTATATTACTGTTTTTTTCTCGGACAGATGTGTGCATTGCTTTGCGCCCCGACCAGCAGACCCATATGCCAGATTCTGTAATGATTGTGGTAATCCTGTGCCTCAAATTCCACAGACTCGTCTGCCTCCCCCAGAAGCAGGACAGGTATGTAATTCTAGACTTTACAATGACATGCAGTCACATTTGTATCAACCCAACCCTTTCAGTGTGGAGACCGGTAGCTGCACTGAAAGAATTAAAATATTTCTAATGGCCGTAGACCCATAGCATAGGTATTCAATTGAAAGAGCTAACTAAGACATTTATGATGATTTTAAATTAAAAACAACCTTTTGATAGCAATTTTTTATACAAAAATAATTCAGCGTTGTAAGGGTTTAAGTGCTAATTATATCTACCTCATCCTGTTTTCAATCTTTTTATTTTCCCTTTAATCAAAAACATTTGATGGAGAAATGAGCACTAAATTTGTTAGATTCAACTGATTGACATTATGTTTTGATACAAAGTGTACATATGTAAGCTTAGTAATTTTAAACAACTTAAAGTTGGTAAATTTCAAATGGGTAAAGTATAAATTTTATAACCTTGCTCTTTAAGGGTTACATTGTCATGTATATTGAGGACAATCTCCTTCTGTTGGTTCCTTGAGTACAATGCAATCTTTTCTCATTTTGTCTAATTCAAAGGTTTCGTAGTTTGTCATGTTTTTGTCTAACTTTTTTTCAAATTGATTATTTCTTATATTAATTGATCTCAGCATTTGGTTATGTACAGGCTGAGCAGCACAGCAGGTAAAACAAATGAGTGGATCAAGTTGACCTTTTCAGATGGGGACTTGTGTACACTGCATCTCTCTATTTCATCATTTAGTTGATTATCATTATATCACTGAAATTATCAATCAATTGATTTAAAGAACCCCTAATTATTCAGAAGGCATGGCTCAGATTATACGATTTATTAATATGCTGTATCTTCTTTTTGTTATTATTATTTTTCTAACCTCACTTAAAACAACATTGAGTAATTGTATAATACATAATGTTATGAATAGCACTTCGCCTCCAGTTGCAATTTGTGTTGATTTAAATGGTAGATGTAAGATATACTTTTGCTGATTAACCTTGTGTAGCTGAAATATTTATCATTCATTCGAAGCTGGAATTGCTGACATTATTCCTGCTTCAATTGTCTAAAAATATGTTTATTTTTTTAAAATAAAGATTAAATTATAGATTCACAGAACATCTATCACAAACAATTTAATATATTTTCAGTAGCATTTTGTTTGGTTGCCTGGAACCAGGAGCACAGGAGTTAAAACAAATATGTTGATCAAGTTGACCTTTTCAGATGGGGACTTGTGTACACTGCAACTCTTTAGTGCCATTCAACACACCAACTTGTCTGATATGTGAGGCTCCTATTCCTCCCCAGAACCAGCCAATGGCCAGCATCCACCTAGCTGATAAACGGGTCTGTGTAGAGTGTGGTACAGGAAATCCTATCAACTTATCACGATGCATCACCTGTGAGGCTGTGCTTCTGGATGTATCAAAGGTAAGAGAATGTTGGAACTGCTGCTGTGGAAAAATGAACAATTATTAGTTTGGATCGAGTATAATCCATCCAAACTGTTGGTGTCTGTTCCATAGCAGTTTTATTAATATATAGCATAATTACTCTGCTTTATTATTCAATTATTCAAGACTGACAATGACAAGACTTTGACAGACGATAAATATACACACTATGCACCTCTGCTTAGGTTGCAACAAGACAAAATGATTCCAAAATGATAATGGTCAGACCTGTACGCTGCATACAATACATGTTTATTTGTATGTGTGTGTGTTACTAAATGGAATTCAATTTTAATTATGTTTTTTTAAATTTTTAAATTTTCTTTTGTACAGCCAATTAATGTTGGAACATCCGCGCCACCTCTTTCAAAGGATGATGGCAGATTGATGACTTGCACTAAATGTGGAAGAGTGAATAATCCAGATGCAAGATTCTGTGACTGGTGTGGAGCTAAGGTAGGCATTTTGATAATTAGATAGTAAACTGAAGAGGTCGTCAAGATTTTAAGATGTTAATTCTCTCAGAGATGGTTGTGTCTTGCTACTGAGATCCACAATGTCTAGGTCTCTAAAATTACAGTGGAGACCAGTTTATCAGACTGCCTCAGTCACAAAGCCGACCATCCTGCGATACAGACCACAATACAGGACTCACTAAGCGGGCCAAAAAATAATCGACCTTATTATCAACACGGAAAAGGTATATCTATAAACAGACGGACTTGTAGCTTCATTTAAAAATGGGACCACTTTTACATTTTCGTGTCTCCACTGTACATGCATCTGGGAAATATACATCCAAGATATAGGCAGATTTTAAAAAAAGAGTTAAAATCTAGTCACTCAAGCACTATAAAAATTATGCCGACAGAAAGACCATTACAGTGGATATCAGAATTCTAGGTGTTAGCCTTTGTTTCACTCAATTGTTTGCAGAATTGCTACTATTGTAAACTTCAAATGATGAGAAATACCTATGGCTTTTTAGCACTTTCGTTATATTTTTTTCCACTTTATTTGAACATGTTGAATATTAGCAGTGTTTTGTAAAACCAGGACGGTTGAATAATGCTCACTTGACCCTTTCAGAGCGTCAGATTCTGTCATCTAAACACGACATTCAAAGAATTAAAGAAATTATAATGGCCATAGACCCATAACATAGGTATTCAAATGAAGGGGAAAGTGCCAACAAAGACATTGTATAAACCTAGTCAGTAATAAGCGACTCTTATGTGCGATACAGAGTCTGTAATCATTGCCCTTTCTAAAGCTGTGTCTCAAAAATCTTGTGTGCGGATCGATTGCGCAATGAATTACTGCGTCATTGTTTGATAAATTGTTTTAAAATTATTTCGTAATGACAGATTACGTCTCTTTTCATGAAATTGTTGGCCTCTGTGTACACTGACAACCAGCATAGAAAACCACAGCTTTTGCTATGCTGTGCAGCTCTGACATTGAACCATGCTGTTCACGTCAAGCTCGGACTAGTATAAACCAAGGTTTCCATGGTTTATACATATTTCAGCGTTGTAGGGGTTAAGAAGGTTCAGATGAGTGGAACCCCAGTGTATTTAATCATATGAAAACTTGTGTATAGTCAGGGTTCTAGCCAGGCCCTTCCAGCGTATCGGGCCGATATACGCTGAACTTTCCAGCCGATACGCTGACAATACCACGGGTCCATTTTTTTGGAGGGAGGATTTAGAAGTTGGTCTTATTTTTTTGCTGCCATATCGTGCATGCTGCCCTTTTCCCCACTAGGCTTTCACTGTTTCAGTAGCTGGCGCCTGTTTTGTGACTTGCGAAGATTAGATTTGTCTCAAAACCTCTCCAATTGTTTGTTTGTTTGGGAGAGCTAGCTCTAAATAACATATTGATTCTCAAAGGCTTGTAGCCTAAGTAGGCCTATTCCTTGCTAAGGAAAACAGCCCTTCGTATTTTAATAGCACAGCCAGCATGCAATACGTTTGTTTGGGATAGCTAGTCCTGGAAGCAAGCTGCCTGGGCCTTCTCATAAATATCGATTGCTGATACCTTGCCAATGGCAATAGAAAGGTCTAACGTCCCACCACTGTTTGTGATGCTGACTCAACATTGGCAGGTCTACTGTTCTGTTTGCTGAGATGAATCGAGGCCGTGATTCAAAATGGCCGACATGTTACGGCAACGCTGATTGGTTGGAGTCTTCATCTCAAACCAATTAAGGCATGTCTTGCATTTACATATATGCAAATTTTCACTGTCTTGACTCTTAACATCTGTCTAATTAATATGCTATTCTGCATATAATTGCCAAATATTTAATTATTTTCTGTATAATTATAGGCCTACCATTAGACCTATGTTTTAACCTCAAGATTATAATAACTAGCTGTTTTTACCATTAATTGAAAGAATGTCTTGCTACTATATTTTTGTTATCAAACCAAATACAATTCTTTTTCCAAAAGAAAATATCACTAATAGCAATATGCCAGATCACTTAAATGACTACTGATAAAACATTAATTTTGAGGGGTTTTTTTCTATGCAATTTCAAACGAAATTAAAATTGTCAATCAGAATAATTAACCACCTGATGATTTGGTACTGTACTTAAACAAATACTTCAACAAAAAAAAGAATATTCTGCACAGATCTGCAAGTACCATAAAATGCAGTGAAACACAGATAAGAGAAAATAGATACCCCAAAAATTCTAACCCCCAGCTGATTAGCTTTCTCGGCCTGCGGCTCGGTCTCTGGCTGCACGGCGCGCTTTTACCCCTATGCTGCCATTTAGGGCTAGCTAAAACCCTGTATAATTTTTATTCACTGCTGTTATTTTACTCATTGGAAGTTGTGCTATTGTTTCTCAAAGTGATCTTTTTTTACTAAGGGCTGGTCCTAAAAGAATACTACGCAACTTCATTTTTTTATTTACATTTATATTTTATGAATTTTATTCACATTCATATTAATGATATCTGTATTCTATTCATTTCAATATACAGATATACATTGGAATCTATAAACACTTATAGCGCTAAATTATAGAATTGAATTTGACCCACTTGAAGTTCTGTCTTGCTACTGAGACCCAGAACTTCAAATTATTAAAAAGAGATATGTACAATTTGAATCAAAACGTATCTCAAACCAGCAATTTCTTATTCAAATTTTCCTGTTTGAAGTACAAATAAAAATGTTAAATGATTAGCACTTTCAAGGTTACCAGTAATTATGTACTTGATTTAACTGACTGATGTCTCCCATGTTATTTTGCAGCATTTTTCTTGGCAGGTAATATTGTCTCAAGCATGTTTATATTAAGCTGTACATAGATGGGAATATTTAAGTTACCCTTAGTCAAATTCTGATTATATCTCACTATATTTATAATTATTCATAGTTGTTGTTAGGTGAGGTGTTTTGATATACATTTCATTTAAGCTGTCCATTGGTAACAACAAAATAAGTTAAGATATGATGTGGTAATACTCGCCGCTATGAGGGTAAGTGAATAAACTTGGTTTTGCGAAGTGTGGGTATACAAGTCTATGCTACTTCTGTCATTAAAAATATGTGACGTGAATGAATTTGATAACAAACTGTCCCATTATGGCTTATGAAAATAGCTTGAAAGATTGATCGAAAATAGGAGATAATTTGGAGATCAAACCTTGACTTGAAACACATGACTTGAAATACTTAGACAACCTGTATCTTATTTGAGTGACAGAAACATGACAAAATCAATAGAATGTACTCACCTGTTGCACTAGGTCAAAAACAGGTGACAAATTTGTACACCGGGGAATACAGTACTTCTGTGGGCACTATGTATATGTCATCCGCGCATGTGGCCAACTGCACCGCATGAGTACAGTGTTGTATAGATCTGCCACTTTCTGGTGGTGTGACACTATCAATTTAAATTTGCCAATTCCATTATGTGCATGTATTTTGACTATGTGTGTTTTGTGTGCCTGTTGACATGATTGTGTATGGATCAAATTATTGTTTGATGTCTCTTGCTATGATATAGAGGTCACAGCAATCATAATCTCTTAATTTTTTCATGATATATCATCACACCTTCTTAAAGAAATTAGCTCTTCTAGATTTTAAAACAGCGGGAGATGACATTGACTTATTCCCAGAATAAAAAATGCCAATGCGAGTAGGAAAAAAACGGGCGAGTCCATATATGTCCACATATCCTGTTTTAAACTTATAAGTCATTAGTTTTTTGTCAAATAGTGATATTAGTGATATTATCAGTTATTTATACACACTGGGAGAGCAACACTTTTTTCAAACTGAAGATATCTATTTAATAAAAAATATGAATTTGAAATAAAAATAAAATATTACCTTAAAATTGTTTTGAAAAATAGATGCACAGCACAAAAAAGACTAGGAAATGCACAGATTCTAGCAGAAAATATTCTTTCTTTGAATAGAAAATATGATCCAGGTTTAGATAGCTTTAGAAGCATAGTTAACAATAGCATACATGTATAGAAATAGTAAGAAATTATATAAGGATAATCACATCAAAGAAACATTTTATTGTTTAGAAAGGTGATCAGATAAAGTACTAGGAACACAAGAATTGAGGCAACTTTTTTTCAAAATAACCACTATTAAATTTATTTACTATTTATAAACTTACTGTTATGTCATATTATTTAGTGACTTATGTCATTAAAAATATTTTCTTTTCTTAGCAGTTATGCCTTGTATAAATTGTCTGGTACGGCTAAGAACATGCCAATGAGACACATGTACTATGTAGAACAACCTCTAGATACAGTAGTAGCCATTTAATACTTGTTTCATATAGAATATTGAATGATGAATAAATGATCAAATCTAACTTCTATCTTATCAAATTATGTAGGTTGATTGATCCATATTAGTTAATAATGTAGATTGTTTTAAATTATTAAATGAATAATTATCCTCATTTAGCTCTTCTGCTGCTGGTACCGTGTCAGTTTCAAGCAAGCCTTAATCCGAATAAAATAACACCAAAATTGATGGAATAGTTTGAAAGGTGTCTATTTTCCATAAATAGTAATATTTTTTCGTCATTTGAAGCTGGAAATTGCATTAGCTATGCCAGCTTCAAATGAACGAAAAATAACTACAAGAAATTCAGCAGCATAAGGGTTAATAAAAATATCTATCTATTATACTACAAGAACCGAACATGTATGTCATGGTTATAGAGACCACCTTACTGTTGATCAGAGATGCTAGTTTTCCAGAATTTCACTGATTTTTGGTAATCTAGAAACTTCTGGATTCATGATGTGGCATAACAATGGGCCTTTTTCGACTTCCAAAAAGTAAATCCGGATTTGACACACTGGCATCTCTGGTTGATGGATCAACTTCATATTTCGCACACATCCACTCATAGACATTTACACAGAGGGTGGCCGATGAGATTTAAATTTTATTTATCCTACTGGTAAACGCAAAACGTTCAATCGATGTTCTGGGTGACAGGTTATCTAGCTATCACATTTTACTGTCTGCATGTACCATGAGGTCAAATTTGCGTGTTTTAATGCAACTGGCTGCTGATATTAACAATCAAGATATATATGATGTAAAATGTATATTATAATGTACATACATAAAGCTGATCATTTCTTACACAATTTATTTGTCGTTATAAAGGTGTATTAATTATTATCTGATGGCTTATAATTGAGCTCATATGTATAATAATACTCTGCAATTACTTTGATTCCATGCCTATGGTAAATAATATAATAAAAGTCAAGAAGAGTCAGCTCGAAAATTATCAGAACTGTATTACCTGAGCTTATATTCTTGAAAAATTCACAAAGTCTGCTAAATCTTTGTCAACCCGTATATATGTGTAATGTGAATCTGCGTGATTAGTTTGAATTGAGACCTTTTATTTACTGTTTCATTTATTCCCTAAAACGCTAGATAAAGAAAATTATTTACCTATCTACAATTTGAATCAAAACATATGTCAATCTATCAAATATTCACCCTTTCACCGCCAAATTATTCAATTGGAATTTTCACCCATTTGAAGTTGTGTCTCGCTAACGCGATCCACAACTTCAAGTGAGTGAAAATTATTCAGATTTCACAAAATGGAGGTAAACTTAAATTTTGATGACCTACAGACGTCAGATACCCGCACTGTAAAAGTAAAAATATTTCTAATGACCGTAGACCCATAACATAGGTACCGTACGGTATTCAAATGAAGCGGAAAGAGCCAGCTAAGACATTTATGATGATTTTAAATTGAAAAAACCTTTTGGTCTCCATGGTTTTCACGAAATTATTTCAGCGCTTTAAGAGTTTACCTTTTTGCTGCTGAATTGTGCTTCATTCATTTAAAGCTGGAATTGCTTACCCGATTTCCAGCTTCACATGATAAAAAAGTTAAAAATAAGACATTTCCCAAATTGGATTATTCAACTAACTGAACATCTGCCACAAACTATTTAAAAAAAAAAACTTAGTGTCATTCTACATGTTGTGACACTTGTTTTAAAACATGTATACACAGGCTTAGCAGCACAAGGGTTAACCCTTTGAGAGTGGGAATCAACTTTTGACATCAGATTCCGACATCAAAAGTCTCTGAAAAAGTACAAATTCAACCCTAAGATCACTGAGCTATTCAATTTAAATTTTCAGTCACTTCAAGTTGTGTCTCGCTACCGCGATACACAACTTCACTTGACTGAAAATTTGTGTTATTTGTGAAAGTCATATTATATATCAGTGTTTAAAGATTAAAGGCATATATTATTTTTAACAACCGGTTATCAGGGATTATACAGGTGCTAAAAAAACAGAATGTCTACTGTAGTCGACATCAGTGTTCTAAGGGTTAATAGACCCATAAAATGGGTAGTCTAACGAAGCCTAAAGATCTAACTGAGGCATTTATGGGTTTTTTCAAAGTGAATAACCCTTTGGGGTCTATAGTATTTATCAAAATATTTCAGCACTGTGAGGGTTGAGGGTTAACCCTTACAGCGCGGGGATAGACGTCTGTAGACGTCAGATTCTGACAACTAAAGTCTATCCCTGCACTGTAAGAGTTAAAATATTTCTATCGGTCATAGACCCATAACATAGGTATTCAAATGAATCCGAAAGAGCTAACTAAGACATTTATGATGATTTCAAATTGAAATAAACCCTTTGGCCTCCAGGATTTATACAAAATTAATTCAGCGCTTTAAGGGTTAAACCCTACAAGAAACAGAAGTACATGTACTTGACATTTTCCATTTGTTGTTGCAGCCTGTTGCTCCTGTGAGTAACCTGATATGTTCTAAGTGTCATGCCAATAACAACCCATATGCTAAGCACTGTGGATCATGCGGTGTACTGATGGAACCTCCTCAGAGGCCAGAAATGAGGTGAGCAAAAACACTAATCAATTAACCCTTTAAGCGCTAAAGCTTAGGTCACACCAGACTAAGGTCAGTGTGCAATCTTTTGTGATCAATATACCAATTCGATTGTGAAACGATTGTGTAAAAAGTGTTACTGAAATTATGGCTGCGATTTCTGGTGATGATTGCACAATTTTAGGTCCAATATTTAGGTCTAATTTGGGCAAAAATGTCAAGAATTGCGACGATCACTTAACAATCACGTCTGATTTTCATACAAATATGCATGATTAGATAACATTATTTTACGAGTGGTTAAGATGATATTAGGATTAATCACGATAGACACAATTGTTCAGGATCAGAGTAAGAATGATTACGATTATTTACAATTCGTTAAGCTTATCAAGGGTTTTCTCAACTTCTTCGCCGAGGTTCAAAATATGTATCATTTATCCTTTATGAGCTTGTCTGTATCATCATCATTACCCAATTCATCATTACCCTATTCAGTTCAATGGCCTGTTCAGTCACTTTTTCAGTGGCCTGTTAGTTGGCCTACTCCTCAACATCTGAATCCACTATAGGCCTACGTGCCTCTGCCTGTTCTATTTTTTCTTCGACCTTCCTTTGCTTTTAATTGATTTTCTCCTCTTGGTCCCATCTTTTCAGTTCTATGTTATCTACAGTTTACTAAATATCAGAACTGAAAGTAGACTTACATTTACATTTTATACTAATTTACAATTCTTTAATAACATCTCAAATAGATTGTAATGTTGTTGTAAGGGATAGTAGTGGATTGTAATGCAGCGCAATAAATTGTAACTTTGTAATAATTTTTCTACCATACTTGTTTTAAAAATCTTTGCGCTGCCTTACGATGCCTTATGATCCACTAAAATTGCTTTGGGATTGAGTTAAATTTAATTTACGATAGACCTTTATCATACGATTAAAAAATAAGTTTTTAAAACTTTATTTGTCCTCCCCGATCATCCTGTGATCTCTTAATATCTGCTAAAAGATCATTCCTGATCACCCACCATCATTCCAAGAATCTCCTCGATGTGGGATCGCAATTTGATTTAAGGGAGTTTAGACTTAGGCTGACCATGTGTGCAGCATCTTTTCAAGGTGAAATGTATCTCATAACAGTAATTCATGTACAGTACCGGTATTTGCCCTCCAATTTGACAAATCTAAATCCGACGAAAATTTTCACTCACCTAAATGTATACATGTATAGCGTCAGTGAGACACAAATTCAAGTGGTTGAAAAATTCCAATCAAAACTTAAAATTCAATGTGTTATCGATTTGTAGACATTTGAAATATTACTGTTCGAAAAAATTCTTCAACAGACCTTCATATTGCCATGTACAGTAGAACCTGCTATAGGCAACCATTCTTGTGTGCAGCCAAACTTATGTGGGAGGCCACTTTGTCATTCATTAAAGTGGCATTTTGTATCCAAATGAGCACCTCTTATGTGCAGCAACGTTGGAAGGCCACTTTTCAGGTGTCCCAAGGCTGGCTGTTCATAGCAAGCTCTGTCCCAGCAAACAACTTTAAGTTCAGTGAGAACTTGACATTCAGGTGCTTGAGATACTGGCCTTAAAAAATAACTGGCCTAGAATCCATTTTACGATAATTACGAGATACTGGCACGCTGTTGTTAAAAACATTGTCAGGCCAGTACCAATGTCTAACCTTGAATTTATCATAGCCTCAAAATGCAGACTCCTATTACAAACAGTGTTGCATTATAGAAGGATAGATCTGTTGACAAATATTAACAATTTAATTGTAGTCAAGTTTTTAAATGTTCTTCATATTTTTAGTGAATGTATATAATTAACATAACAATGTTGTGGCCTTTTTCAGAAACAGTGGATTTGCTGTTAATATCAATCCCCAGGTAAGACAATTTACTTAAATTAATAACCCATTCACTGCGGGGAATTTGAAAGCATTTTGACTACAAAAGTATTAATTGAAGGCTTACAATTATCCAATATAACTAATTACGTGGAGCCTTTCAACAAACAATACAAATAAATTTAGCTCTTCACTCACTCGCTAGTCAACCAATAATGCATGTTTTCTTTCCAGAAAAGTCAAGCATAGTTAGAGAAAATGATTGATAAAGGTGAAAAAATAAGCATTTTCTGACTCCTTGGGAATGAAAAAATCTTACTGCAAAAATAATTTTGGGTCAACCCCTCTGGCAAGAATTGTGTTAGCCAGCGATCCATGACCAGTTTTTGGACGGGTATAAAGTCAAAATGACGGCCAAAAAATTGTCCAAAGTACACTAAGGAGGAAAATGCACCAACAGTTTTGTAAAAATTGGGAAAAAAAGACAGTCAGTTGTCTAATCATAGCTGAGACAGTGCTGGCAAGTGTCTTATTTCTTTGTCATTCCACTTTAAGTTAAGTGGTAATTAGAAGAAATAAAATACCTGAAATTAAATATTTCTATCAAATATACAACTAACACTATTTTTTTCAGACAATGGGCAGTAAATCACAGGCTCAATGGCTGCCTATATCACTGCCAGCCAACCCCATTCCTAAATGTGACATGGCTACCCAAACAGTTGGTTTGTTTTTCCCATCACAAAAGGATATTAATAGAAAGCAACTTGAAGAGGAGGAGAAACTGGCCATAGAAAAACAAATACGGGACCGCAAACCACTCACTACAACAATAAGCCCAGGAAGAGGTACTTTATTACTTGATTTTTTTTTATTTACATTTTGGCTACGATTAACTTGCTAGGATGTGTGCTTATTTTCTAATTATTGCTTGGGTATTTGAAGATGACACACTATAATAATATATATTCTATAATCCTGCTCAGCACAGCGCACCTGAGCTGAGCAGATATAAAAAGAATACGTGATGATGTAGATGATGTTTTGTACTTGCATTTTAAATATTCGGGAAACAATAAATATTGTGTAAAAATGTTAAAAAATGTATATGTATGCATCAGTATCACTAGTTTTCTAATTGCATCCGTTGCTGTTTTAGGGTACTGGAGAAAACAGATGGACCACGTCTGTGCACATGTAAAGGCTCATGCTCAGAATAATGCTGAATTTCGTGCCCTTATCGGTGAACCACGCATGGGAAAGGTTAGCATGAAAAGTTATTGTTAACGCATTATACACTAGTCTGGATGATTTTATGTTGGCACTTTCTTGCTGCAATTTACATTTAATAATGATATGTTTGAGCTAAGGTTTAGTCATTTTTGCTGAATACATTATTAATTAAAATTTCGAAAAAATCTACATTGTAAATCTCAGTATAATGTTGCCTCAATAAAATAAATATTTTCGATATATAATGAAAACAAATCTCTAGTTAATGTATAATTTCATGCTACCATGCAACAGGAATTATCAGCCAAGTGAAAACTTTTCTCATCACAAAATAATTGTGAACTGCCCTTATTAGAGTATATATTGGTAGACTACGTTTAAAAAACGATTGGAAAATTAATTATTAATTTTTTATTTGTATCCTTATCCTGTCAATTGTGGCAAATGTTACATTCTGTTTTCATTGTAATAGTGCTGATAACAGCATTAGCCACCCGCCATCTTCATTACAGACTTTATAACAATTTGACATAAACTATTGTTACAGAATGCAAGTTTTTTCCCTGCATTGTTCTCACGCTTAAGTATGCCTATGTTGTAGATTGTGTCAACTGCTATTCATGAAGATGGATATGAACTGAGCCTCACTGTTAATTTTGCATTAAGAGACAGTAATGATCCATTTGTGGGGAAGAAAATTATAAATTCTGAATATTTGAGTGACTTCACAAAGAGTTCCAGAATGAAGTCTTATGCCAGTGAAGAAAGTTTATGTAGGTATATTTCTTCAAGAAATGGTGCTTTGTCAAATAAATGCTGCGTCAGATAGACTAATTTTACTCTTGTGATTAAAATACTTTCAATCCGCCGTGAAGTATTTAACCCTTAGCACCTGAATTGTTTGTTTCTTTTTTTCATTCATTTACCCCTTACAACGCTGGAATATATTTTTGTATAAACCTTTCTATCAGTGCTAGGATCTACTTTATATGGCAGAATCTGATGTTTAAAGACGTCAGATTTTGACGTAAAAAACGGTCCCGGTGCTGAAAGGGTTAAAGCTGGAAATGCTAATGTTACTTCTATCTTCAAAAGGATGAAAATATTTATATTGATGAAATATAGACATCTCCCTGATTGAATTTTTTGATGGACTGAGCACCTTTCAGAAAAAAATCACAATTTTTGTGGTATTTTATTTGGATCGAAACCTGCTTGACACCCTGTACATATGGGGGTAGCAGTGCAAGAGTTGGAAATCATGATTTTTTATAATTGTGCCCAGTACAGCTTTGTTCAGATAGGCCTGTTTATGTATTCAAGGAAGTTTTAAACCAGATAAAATACCAATGAAATAGCTTGTGGTAGATGCTCAGTTATTAACTCTTACAGCGCCGGGTATCGACTTTAGCCGACAGAATCTGACGTCTGTAGACGTCGGATTCTGACGACTAAAGTCGATCTCCGCACTGTAAGAGTAAACATATTTATGATTGCGGTAGACCCATAACACAGGTATTCAAATGAATCGGAGAGATCTAGCTAAGAGATTTATGATGATTTCAAATTGAAAAAAAACTTTTTTTGTGATTTTTTTTACAAATTAATTTAGCGTTGTAGGGGTTAACCCTTGTACTGCTACGCCTGTATATATATGGTTTCAAGCAAGTTTTTAACCAAATCAAATGTCACTGAAAATGATAACATTGTTTGTAGGTGGTGTTTAGATGATAAATAATTTAATATGGGAGATGTTTATGTTTCAGTAACCGAATTATTTTTCGTCATTTGAAGCTGGAAATTGTGTCTGCAATTCCAGTTTAAATGAATGGAAACTTGAAACAAACAATTCAGCAGCAGAAGAGTTAAAATAATTTAAATTGGGAGATGCCAATTTTTCATAAATAGAAAGATGTTTCATCTTTTGAAGCTCAAACAATTTAGCAGAACAAGGAATAATACTACTGTAATTTTAATGTCAACTGTTTTTTTTTTAAATAATGAAATTATTATTTCCCATTGATATTTTTGTTTACTGCAGTGAGTGCACGAAGTGCAGGTCGCAGCACATCCCGCAGTACAGCACGCAGTACTTCAGGCAAAAAAAACAAACGAAAGGTGAAGAAGACAAAGCCCCGTACAACTACAAGTGACGGTGAAAAGCTAACTGTAAGTAGTGACGTTTTCTGTCTTTCTCCTTGTGTTAACTGTTGTCTGTTTATTTTTGTAGTATTTTTCATTCATTTGAAGCTGGAAATGCTAATAAATTTTCAGCTTCAAATGACAACAAATATTTCTAATTATGATAATAGAATTAACGTAGCTGAGCATCAACCACAAACTGTTTTAATCAATCTTAGTGGTATTTGACAATGCATGCTTGACAATGTATATATAGACAGACAGACAGACTGACAGTTTATTTGGCAAAAAATAACAGATACACAAAATATAGGTTGAAAAAAATTATTTGCCAGGAGATTCTCACTAAGACCATTTGGTCGCTAGCCGTGAGAGCCTATGCGGTCCTTGCAGCACAAGGTTTGATAAAAACAGTTATATCCTTGGTTATTATCTCACCTGGCAGAGCGCTGAGAAAACTTCTTGAGAGTGAACTCTTACCCAACTACACTGCAATATTGTTTATTTGTGCTTCGAGTATGTAAATTTACCTACTAGTTTAGATGCCCCTTGAATCTCCAGAGCTATGCTGTGCATTATCAAGTATGATGCTTTTGAAACAAGTCCGGCATTTACACCCCCTCCCCCTTATTTTTAAAAATTAGCCTTGATTTGATGGCATTTGTCTTCCAGGGTAAATGTTGTATGCAGCGGTAATGTTTGTAGTCTGTTTTGGCTCATTGCTCAATTATTAAAATTTAATAAATTGCATATGCGTTATATCTAGAAAACCATGCCAGATGGCTTGACCATTACTGTAGAAGAAAATGTACTGTTTCAGGGAGGGACATGCCCTGAAAAATGTCAACTCTATCAGATTCAAAATGGCTGACTTGCAGCCATTCTGCTGAAAAGTTTTTTGGGTGCCGTATTGATCAATTTTGTTCTATTTTTTGTTTCTGGCTAAGTGCACAGAAATGTGTTTTGTGAACATGTTAGTATATTATTAGTATTAATTCTGATACTGTAAAAAGGCATATCGTTAAGTTATTATGTATAAACATTTTATTACAGGAAGAAGATAAAGAACTTTTAAAAGAGATAGGTAAATCGAGAGAGGGGAGATCTAGTGAAGTACAGCAGCTTATAGAAGAGGTTAGAAACTGTATAAAGTCAATTATTAATCATATTTAGTACAGCAGCAGGGTTTCCGCCAGGGAGGGGGGTCCGGACCCCCCCCCTTAGCACCACAGGGGGGGATACCCCCCCCCCCCCGTGTTGGCAAGAAAATTTAAAATATTTTCCATATTTCACTGTCATTTCAGTTAAAATGAGCCATTTTGAGCACCAAAATTTAAAAACTCTGATTTTTTTTCTCCCCACCTGTTTTGGAACCCCCCCTCTCAAACATTCCGGCAGAAACCATGAGCAGCTTTCAAGGTATACATGCAACTATATGGATTTTTATTTATAAAATCTCACAGATATGCCTCAGCATGCAACATATGGAAAGTTAAGAAGAACTTGCTGAGGGGGGACCCTGGATACCTTGCACTTGGATTTCTCTTTTCAACCTCTTCACTTCTAGACTCTGTATCACTTACATGGTATAATTTATCTTTTGAGTAAGTGATCTAATCCAATGTGCAGAGCGCTGAAATTTCTGTGATAAAAAATTTAGGTGTTGGATGGGGGGATGTTTCACTGAAAAAAGTCTTCCAGTCTTTTCTCACTTCAACCCCTGTGCAAGTAGACATTAGTATTCTTGTTGCAACAGAGTGCACGAGGTGCATTGGATCGTTGCTATTGCCTGTTCACTTATCAATTGATCAATCCTTATAATTAACTTCTAATGAAACCTAGCAGACTTAAAACCAAATTTGAATAAAAATTTATCAACTCATTTTTTCCTTGGCAGTTCACTACAAATACATTTTATCTTCACTGTATAGTGCATCTGTTATTGTTAATTCACTGTATTTGATAAAATTAACCCAGGGTGACTGAATTATGTGGTACAATGTAGCATTTTTCTAACACAATTTCCAGCTCTCAAAATATGTATTTTTGTGAAAAGTAGATATCTATCAAATTCAATTATTTGATTGACTGATTATCTACTACAAGCTATTTTACCAATTTCAGTGTAATTTGATTTGGCATGAAACTTGCTTAAACTGTTCATATACAGTTCCAGCAACACAAGAGTTAACCATTAAAGTGCTGAAATATTTTGATATAAACCAAGAGACAAAGACCAAAGGGTTTTTTCAATTTGAAATCATCGTATATGTCTTATGTTATGTGTCTACAGCCATTATAAAGATTTTAATCTTACAGTGCGGGCATTGACTTTAGACGTCGGAATCTATAAATGTCGGATTCTAAGTCCGTCCCTGCACTGAAAGGGTTAAGTGGCTATTAAAATTATATCATAATACTAAAGTTATCATCTACTCAATTTTTAGCATTGACTGGTTAGTGTCAGTTTTCGCATCTCCCATTTTTTTTGTTGATTTTGTTTTATTTAAAGTTGATTATTTGTTTTATGTTTGTCACCAGGGTGCTAACCCTAGCTGTTGTAATCGTGACGGGATGCCAGCGCTACACGTGGCGGTGAGCAATAAACACTTGGATGCTATACCTGTACTTGTCCAGGAGGGAGCTGACGTCAACCAGAAGGGACTGTAAGTCACTTTTCTGCTTATGTGTACAGCTGAGTATTTTCCAGAAAATGACGTTTATTTTTAATTTAATTTATTTTATTTTTAGGTTAAGTTATGTTGTACTTGCAGACTTGATCAATTTCAGTCAATATCTATGGTGTGAAATTGAAATTGTTTAAAAGCATTGCATCACTGATAAAGTTAAAGATATTTAACCTTTCAAAGATGCTGATAGGCATCTGCTGAAGTCATTAAACACTGAATTCAAGAACGCTTCAAATTCTTCTATGTAGAAATTATGCGCTCTTGATGCATTTTGTACATAGTGATGTATTTTAAGTAAGATTATGTGTAATATAATTCAGCAAAAAGTACATTTTAAACTTTAATTTGATATATTATTATACTTGATGTATTATTATACTCATTATACTGGAGTTTTATAAAATCATAACTCATACCTGAGTTTTATAAAATCATAAAGTTATTATGTATAAACATTTGACTTGAAGTGGGAATTATGACAACAGGTTGTTAGGAAGGTTATTCTAATACTTTTTTGATTTGAATGCTTACAAGTTCTGTATGATATTTAACAGACGAGGAAACACTGCTCTACATGAAGCGGTTGTATTAGGCCACAGTGGTTTGGAAGTTCTTGAAACACTCTTGTCGTGAGTATTTATTTTACTTATACAGTGTAGCACTAAGTAAAACAAATATGCAATTGGAGCTTGAAGTAGTTTTAAAATATTCAGTCAGTGCAATTTAAAGATAAAATTCTAAAGGAAATGTTTTATTTTATCTGAAGATGTGGAGCCAATCCTCAAAAGAAGAATGACAAGGGTGAAAGTCCGTATGATATGGCGATAAAGGCGGGTTACGAGACTGTGGCTAACAGCCTGGCATCTAATGTTGGACAAAGTGCTCTTGATAAACTTATCAGACCTCGCAAATCACCGACAATGATGGACGAGATATAAATCATTGTAGAAGAAACCTGCAAATATTCTCTTTTAACCTCTTTTAATATTGAAAACATAGCATATTCCCAGCAGCACCATTATTTGTTAATTTTTTCACTTTTTTTTAAACTTTTAACACTTTTTGTTTCCTGCTTAATTCAGCTGGTACCTTCCTTTATAGAAATTGAAAAGAAGGCAGATATTACCAGTAATTATTTATGATATGATTTTTAAAACTTGTAATTGCAGCTGAAAGGCTTAATCATCCATCCAACTTATTTTTTTTAAAATAGGGTGATAAGTGCATGTATATAGAGCGAATCGCACTGATTTGTTGAAATTTTAGGCAATTAGAATGAAACATTTACCCTTTAACACCTGACCAATTTTCACTCTGCGTGGCCGATTTCCCTGGGATTTGTTGGAAAATACAGAAAATTGCAAATTATTTTGTTGTTTACTTCAATAAGTTCAATGACAAAATGGGTTTGTTTTCAGATAAAATTGAAGGGAAAACAGTTCTGGTTAGATAGGCATGCTCAGGTTTGTGTTGTTAGTCAACATCTAGGATGTTGTAAACAATGTCACGTGCAGTCATCGGATTGGGGCTGTTCAGGCGAATAAGCCTCAGGCTGATTCGGGTGGTTTAGTGTAAAGGGTGAATATGTTTTGTTTGAAACAAAATATGATGAAGATATGTCTCTGTTAGGATTGGAAACATTATGTTTTACCTGAATTATCTATTTTTTTATTAATTTACAGACCTTTCTAACACATTTTCCTGCTTCAAATGCTAAACCATCCAAAGTATGAGATAGACTTAGTTATCAGATTAACTTATAATTAATGGCTGTAATATTTAGCGAAAGGGATTAGGACAGTTAAAGGGTCAAAGTCTAAATGTAGCATCAAGTTGTGGACTTGTGAGCTATTTTCTGATCTGACTGGGTTAAAAAACACATACTTGTACTGCTTGTAATTTTGGGACTGTAGTAATTTAAATACACAACAGTTAAGCTATATTATAAAAACTTGTTAACCCTTGTCCTGCTGAATTGTATTTTTCGTCATTTAAAGCTGGAATTGCTAACGCAATTTCCAGCTTCAAATGACAAAAAATATAGATATTTTTCGAAAATATACATCTTTTAAATTGAGTTATTTTACTAACTGAACATCTACCACAAACTGTATTGTTCATTTCAGTGACATATTATTTGGCTTAAAATATGCTTAAACCGTATATATCTGGGTCTAGCAGGACAAGGGTTAAGTTATTATCTAAGAAGTTTTGGAGTTGTAGATCTCACAAATATGTATGTATAGAAATATAAAATGTACAATTGTATTTAAAGTTATTGATGCTGTATTTTTGCAACAACGTGCATGTAAACATGTCTGCTATATTGTTGTGATATTATTTTAGTATTTATTTAATCAATCTGATTGTTATTTTTTGTTCTAGCCATAATTTGTGATTATATAAGACATTGTTATCATGTTCTAGCCATAATTTGTGATTATATAAGACATTGTTATCAGCCTTTTGCACTCTAAATAATTTCCTGTTGAAATGTTATTGTTGTTACGCATACCACATTAGGTGGATGCTTATGGTTTTGCGTTCGATGTCAACCACAGTATCTGCGGCCGTGTTTTGTTTTGACCACTGACCCTAAGTATTTATACAAATTGTTTTCATCGTGTGAAACAAATATGACCTCATCTGGCCCAGCATCCATTTTCCAAGATGGCAATGATACACTTATTCGTTGTTTGATGGATTTGTTTCATTTGAAGCTTAAATTGTTTAGTTTTCAGGGCATTTGGATAGAAGGAAATGTTCGAAATTAAACTTTGAAAAAATGTAATGGTAAAAATTCTGTTGTCCTGTAATACAGCTGTAGTGGCCACTATTGTTGCCCAACATTAAAGCATCATATTCTGAACAAAGTGAGTCATCAATTCTCAACAATTTTTTTTCTTCTGGAAGACTGAAATTTATAGCAGGGAATTATTGTATTGATTAGGTTTTGTGGGGGGTGTGTATTATAGGATATTATTGCAGTAGAAAATGTTTTTCAAATTATTTTTACCATTTTTGGGGTTTTAAATCCAGGCGATTTCTAATTATTTCAATGGCTGTTTTAGCATTTTTTAGTGATAAATTTATCATTTACATATCATGATTATGCTGCTCTCGTGCTAATGCCAGGGGGATGCTTTGTTTTCGCTATATAGAATATAAAATATTTTTTAGCTGATATGGAGATTATATTATACATATTTTTTATGTATATAAGACATACCGTCATTTTTTTTATTAAAAAAATATGTTCTCTATTTTCAATACCAGGTAATAGATATGTTAATTTTTTTTATAGAGCATACAATACAACTTATTTTGCATGTTTTGAAGGCTTCACTATTCTTGTTCTTGTGTTTAGTTATTTGATTAAAAAATATAGTGGGACCATGTGTTCTTAATATGAACTTAGTCAATATGATTGAAAAGTAAATACATGCGAAAGATTAGTGAAACTAGCAACTGACAATTGCATTGATAGTATGTTTTTTTGCTGATTGCTCATCAGATTGCACTTGTATCACTACAAAGGTAAACGACTGTAAATTGTCTTTTGGCTAAAAATATAAATGGTTATACCTCCGTCCATGGCATACTTGCTTGGGAATGTCATGGGTCATAAAAGATGACTTATTTTTTCATATATTTTACAAGAACAAAAGTGTTAATATTTAAACATAAATTGTGTAAATATAAGTCTAGAACTGGCCTGTGTAGACATTGTCTTTTTCGTTCTCCATATAATGTTAAAAAATGATTTTATTTTCCCCGCAAAGCACATAAATGTGATCTTTATTATTTATAGATGTTATGTATATTACATTAAAATATACATTTGTTGAAAAACCTCTTTTTATTCAATTTGAATGAAACAGAAGATATTTTTAATTGTGATAATTTTATTTGAAACACAAATATTGTATTATGTCAGTTTTATAAATTGTTTACTGTTAATTATGTATAAGATGATAAACATTTTCAATGTGATTATAATCAAAATACACAAGAGTTCAGTTCTCATTACATTATCAAATTCCCACCTAATCTGGGAATCAATTTAAATGTGGATGATGGCATTGATCAGTGTATTTACATACCGGTAAATAAAAAAAATTGGCATGACATTATGTTTACAGGTGGAATATTAACTTGTGCCACAATATATGTAGTATGATGAGAAACGCAGGGTACTTTATCGGCTAGAGACTTTGTGAATAATTTTAATGTTTATTAGACTACGGTAGTAAATTTTGTCTTGTACATACCCAGCAAATATAAGATGTCAAGTCTGTGCTTTTTCAATGTATGCCCAGCATTGCAGACGTTGGATCTACATTGTACAAGCATTATGTTCAACATGTTATTTTTGCTGGGTTCATGAAGTGTTCGTTTTCTGTGATAAATGTTATTGCCCAGGTGTAGTTCAGCCTTCATTTCGTTATGATTTATGTTTGGTGACGAGGACGATACTTGGGACAATGTTATTTAATATTATTTAACTTATGAATTGTAAAACAATATATAAATACATCACATTGTCAACTTATCTTCATTATATAGCACACAGAACTGCTGAAAAATAGTGTCAAATGTCAAGTTTATCGCATTATTATTATTTTCAGCAATTTCAAACTCGAATATTTTCCTCCTTATTTCAGGTACTAATGATTACAGTGTCACTTGTGTTTATTAAATTATGTTGCAATACCTAAAACATTTCTTTGCAATCAGCAAATTTATTTAAATAATACTTAGCCGATGTATGTACGCATGACTGGAGTGATTACTGCTATTTTCCAGCTTTGTAGCAATACGTATACCGGGTATATAAGGCTTCTCAATCTAAGGCTTCTCAATCGCAGGGTCGGTAGACTGTTTCAGCCCTTTTATAATATCAGTGAAGGAAATTACCTCTAGAAGAGTAAAGAGATGGAAATAGTCATTTCTAATAATCTGACTGTTCATTACCTTATCCATGCCTTGTAGCACACATTGTTATTTTTTAGTCAAATACGAGGCTTTTTTATTTGTTGAATTAGCTGATAAATGTCTTGCAATAGATGAATAAGTAAATACTGATTTATCTTAAAGTAGGCCAAAGAAACGTAAAAGATGAATATATAAATATTAAAAAATGAACAGAAAAGTAGAGTCAGGAAACCATGTAGACCTGTATAGTTTTATACAGGATTTTCACAGACATTTCCGCGACAAGGTATAATTTATAAATGCTGTACACTGTTGTCATATGCACATGTTACTCAATAAAATATGTATAAAAACACATACAAACTTTGATGTGTTGGAAGCTGGAGATGTACCCTGTAATTATCCGTTTTCTGCGACTATCAAATGTAATTATACAGACCACTGAAACTCTTTTCCACGTTATAAAGGGGACTGCCTAGGAAAATTTTCGGTGTTTTATTTTACAATTATTAGGTCATTGCATGTCGAATCCACAGATGTCGATATACTCTGCAGTGCATCATATGAATATTTTCATCGTATCTCGACCAGATGTTGTACAGCTTATTAATTGAGCTATTAATGATACTGCTCCGACATGGTCTAACAGATTAAATTTTTACAAACATTCAACCGTCAATTTCTGATATGACCACGAGATGGTCTGAAATACCTGCTTCCGAAAAAACTGATTTGATAGAATTAGAAATGCGTTTGGTGATTAAGAGATCTAGCCAATGACCATGAACGTGAGTTGGAAAATAAACATGCTGTTGAGATCGAAAAATTTCTTTGAATTTATTGTTTTTTTCCATTCGAGTTATCTAAATGTAAGTTGAAATCTTCCAATATATACAAATTGTCATCGAGTGGAATTAAATGTTCTCTGGTAAATCTTGAAATTCATAAAAAAATTGACATGTACCGTTTTGAAGCCAGACAACGAAACCAATGAACAAATTGTTTCCGAATCGTGCAGAGATCGCTTCGAACGTTTTAAATGATGATAGAGGATGAAAAGATATCCCATCAGATATTTATTCTAGTAATATCATCAAGCTGCCTATCAAAGTTAAATTTGCTGAATTATTCCAGGGATTTTTATCCTTTAAAACCTGCTGTATATTTAAGCAAATGATTTTGATTGACTGGTGAATATTACAAATTCACTCAACCAGTACATGATTACCGAATTCCGTATATATTCACTTTTTTTCGTTGAGGTCTATTGCAACCCCAGAAGCTTTAATTTAACTTGATTAAGATGCAGCCCCCGGAATTATCACTGTTGTTCATGTTCTTGTGTTTCAAATGACATGGCCGAGGATGTATTTAGTATGACCCAGTTATTTTCATCTACATGTAATTTTGCTAGAGCTGGGACGGGAATTCATGGGTTGGTTTAAATAGATGAATAACCATGAATAACCATGAATAACACGAAATAACTGTTAATAGCATTTATATTTGTTTTAAAAGTCAAGAGGTCCAGCACAACATCAAGTAAATGTAAAGCAGTCAAAGCAACTAGTCTGACTGATACAAAGTCTATGTGTATATATATACATAATGTGTGTATTTTTTATAAAAGAGATAACTTGATGTTTTTTTTGAAAAGTAATGCACAGTAATGCACATATCATAAACAAAGTCGCACAAAACATAACAAGATGGTATGAGCCTTAGTTACATCAGTAGCCTACTATCATAAATATATACATTTTATGACAAGTCGCACAAACACATATATTTATATATATCATAAAATATGGTATGAGCCTTATGGTCGATAAGCGTGAAGGATTACCGATTAACATGTGACGTTCGGTTTCCAAATGATTAACTCTGCGAGTTTGTGTGCTATCATAATATAATTTATATCACTATTTTCAGTAATTAATAGGTTTTCTGGTGATATTTATTACATGCCCGTACGAGTTAGCAATTTGCATTAGGATATGGTTATCATACCTGACAACATTGACTTCCCCCGATAATTAGTGGTGTAATGCACCTCGTAAAGCCAAGGGTGTTAACTGCACCGCATATAAATATATATATACATTAAAAAGCCGATTCAAGCATGGTTTTAACTTAATAACAAAAAAGTATTCAAGATACAGTAAACATGGTTATATCACCGACAAAGGCATAATTGTCCAACGATTGGTCCCTTTTTTTTCCAGACATCGAAATATGAGAAAGATAGGCTAATATCTGAATACTAGATGCTTAAAGGTGTAGTCAACTGTCAAAATTCGCAGGACAAGGGTCCCCCAGAAGGCAATAGTGCCCGTGGGTAAGCCAAGGCCCTATTCCATAAAAATACTAAATATGCGTTTCATACCCAAAGCTTCATTAAGAGCAAGTTCTCAATTCACAGCAAGTTCATATATACTTGAGCGACATCTATGAGTTAATAATTCAAAGCCCTTGTCTTTTGTCCCTACTTGGTCGCCTACTTGCAAACAAACTGACTGTATTACTGCGGGTATTTGGAAACTGCTTGAGCCCCAATTTTGTATTGTCACCCAGTAAACACAAAACATTTGTATGACTTTATGCAATGTTGGACCAACGTCGAAGACGTTGGGCCGACATTGCATAAATGTCATACAAATGTCTTGCGTTTGCTGGGCAGGAGGACTTTCTCTCAAACATTGTACATTTATCTAATGTTGGTTCAATGTTGGGCCAGCGTCGCAGACGTTGGCTTAACATTAAAACATCATTGGATCAATGTCTCGTTTGAAAATGTCTGTCGCGTCAATCCAAACAAGCAACCATGCACTACCTAGTATTAACACAAAAAATATCTTTTAGCCAAAAGAGCCTACGATTAAAATTAATGTGATTAAATTTTTAGCAATATCAGTTATTTAACAAAAATATCTTTTAACAATACGGCCCATATTCAAGAACAAATATTAAAATATATCCAGGGGTCTAACTGTGAACTCACAGCTAGAGCCGCTCGTGAGATGCCAACAGCTTTGATGAGTTGCGAGTCTTTGGTGAACTCACCCGCTCCACCCCTCGCACCTCAGGTGTTGTGATGAGGATTCATGTGAGTTGATCGCTAATTCAGACCTGTCAGCTCGTGAAATGTCAACGGCTTTGATGAGTTGCGAATCTTTGATTAATTCGCTCAACTAATGCTCGCGAAATGTCAATGAAAAGGAATGTGTGTGGTGTTTTGATGTACTATTTGATGTTATGGATACATTTCCGCACAGTCATTAAAAAGTTATGAGCGTTTTTTCGGACCTTAGGGTTGAGATTGCTCTTAGTCACCGCCATGTTGTTTTATTTTTTCTGGTTTTGATAATTAATAAAAAATATTGTCACTGGTCATGCTGCTTGTATTGTCTTCTTCTTTTCTATTTTGATAAATAGTATTAAATATTACCTTGTCCCAGGAGCAGACGTATGCTTAATAACAGGACTCACGATTTCAATGTGAGGAAAACATGTATATTACATACTACATACGAACGTATCACAGATAAAAGATATCACAGTATATACATTAAAAATATTAGCTAAAATATGCGTGGTAGAGTTTCTATTTAAAAAGTCATCTTTATTACCCCTTTAACCACCAAATTATTAAAAGGCGGCAATGAATGTGATAATAATTAAGTGAAAAACCGAATAAAATCGGCACCGACGGTTAAAGGGTTAAACACGGTATAAAATGCAATTAGCTACAACAGTTGATAAAACGCCATATAAAGCGCAATTAGCTTCACCAGTAGACAAAACACCATGTAAAACGTAATTAGCTTCAACAGTAGACAAAACACCATGTAAAACGTAATTAGCTTCAACAGTAGATAAAACACCATGTAAAACGTAATTAGCTTCAACAGTAGATAAAACACCATGTAAAACGCAATTAGCATCAACAGTGGATATAACACCACCTAAACGCGATTAACATCAATAGCAGAGTATAGAGCCTATCAGCTGGGTCCGAGTAGTGTCCGAGTTGGTTATATAATGATGGGGTCCGAGTTGGTATAGGGTCCGAGTTGGTCTGGCGTAGTGTCCGAGTTGGTAGTGTCCGAGTTGGCCTCATGCCTCATATGTGAACTACCAATTTGCATAATTTATTTGATCCAAGGCGAAGAAAAAATTGGTACCACCATCATTGATACTTTTAATGCAAGACTGTATTTGTGGATTGTTGAATTCATGTGTGGCATTGCTTCATCATTTTTTCGTCTACTGTTCGTCTTCACTTCAACGCCAGGAACAGTACCATAATTATCAGGTGAAATTGTTTTGCTGGCACCTTTGTTCAGACAAATCGTTGCAAATTAGTTGTGTAGCTTTTGTGCATCTTCAGGTTTCATGACATATATCAAGCCTTCTAGACAATGTGCTAACTTTACATTTTCCCATTTATAATTTATACAATTACTATTTGATCTGACGGTTTCCTCTGATTCAACTTCATATTTTTTGTTGATTTGTGTTATTCATTTTAAGTGGCCTTATCCATGATATTTCATTATATGACGTTGGCAAGCAGTCTGTTGATTTCTAGTTCAATAATCATTGTGTGTGTGTTGCTCTTTAATTAAACATTCACACCTGATGCAGGTCACCTTGTTTCTTCCCTGCTCACTCATAATGATTCAATATTGTGGAGAAACCTCCATGACCAAGAGGTAGAGTGCTCGGCCTCAGACCGCCAGAGCTCGAATGTCGAATCCTGTGTCTGGAGGACAGGGTCATCTCACCATCCTCAGGAGGTCCTCCTGACCCAATTTAGCCTATATGTGCACAAAGGTGGCCTAAAGCCCGATTCATTTCATTTTCATCTCACCATCCTCAGCAGGTTCTCGTGGCCCAGTTTAGCCTATATGTGCATTGATCACACCTTTGTTACTTGCCGTTTTGCTGTTTATTTTACACTTTCACGCTTTGTAATAAAGGTTGCAGCTTGTTCGCATCAAATTTCAAGTGATAGGACCTGTGATATTACACCTTTGACATAAACTTATACTGTAATGGTATGTCAACTGCACATAATGGTACAAATTAAATTTACTTTAAATTAAATTACTTCTACAGTGCCTAACACCTGGAAGGACCGAGCTCGGAAGTGCGGCAATTTGTATCAGTGTACGAAGAAGTGTTTAAGTCAATGTTGATGTTATTACAGCTATGACTCCAATCTGGAGGCATCTTCATACTTGAATGTATTTCAAGGTTTCTAATAAAATGTTAATTAATTTTATGTTTATTGCAATTATTTTGTCAGAAAATAACAATAATCATGTGAATGAACGACAGCCATTTTCGAGCTCACAATAATTAAATAAACAGTGTGTTTACGTTTTAGGTGATCTGTTTCTTTCAATTAACTAAAAGCAGAAATATAATGTCCTTCTTAGGTTGATATTAATTTTTTTTTAGGAAATTGTGTACAAAATTGGGTGCTTTTGTCCACCCGGTAAATATAATACATATAATATATAAAATGACGCTAAGGAACCTGACTTATACAAACAAAACATGACGTGAGTAGGTACTTTCTTTTTATTAATTTAAATGGTCATTTTGCACAATAATATATGTACACTGAAGGCCATCATGGTTACATAAATATCACAGCTGTTGAACGAAAGATGAGCAGCACTAAGAACTGACCATACATATAACATATCATATAGCCCGCCAGTCTCCTGCACACAGCACTGACGTGCAAAGCCAAAAGGCAGTAACTGCTTACTTTCCAAGTGAGCAGTTACTGCGTTTTTGCATTGCAGAGCAGAACAGAGAAACATTGTCAACTTACATAAACACGAGATGCAGATGGTAACGAAACTGTATACTTTACAACATATTAATACATAGGTGTCAACACACTCACGACCAGCTTTTTCATGTATCTTGATTTTTTTGACAAATCACATCACAAGTCGAGTCACAAAGTCTTGCCGGGAGAAAATAAAAGTGGACAAAATTTGCTAAAATTCTTGAATGTTAAACGAGGTTATTTTAAAATAAAAAAATATGTGAGACTTGGTGAGATCTATTGTGATACCTGAGAATTTGAGAGAAGCATGATCTGTTTAACTGGTACAAAACATTATAATAACAAATTGTAATAACTCTTATTAGCTACAGGCGTAATTTTTTTGTCACAATGAAAGTCATATACATATGAAAGACAGTCATATATGCTATACACAAATCATACATCAGTAAACCATATACCTTGGTTTACTATTTATTTGCTCCAGGATATCACTGTTGATGCAAGATATTTAACTACCATAAATACATAAGGAATGTGACCAGGTGATGGGTTTCGTCGTTCATCTTGGCCTATCAGGTTAACTTGAAGCGATGAACATGACGTTCATCGCTACAAGTTTGGACAGTCGACTGCGAGTGGTGTACCGGTAGGTGTAACAGTGTTTTTACACCCACATTTTTTATTACACCACCATTGTAACAATGTTGAAAATGCCCAGCCTGGGGATTGAACGACCGACCCTGTCATAGAGAGGTAGAGACCTACCAATGTGGCTAAAAAGTTAACTCGATGGCCACATCACTCCAGTCTGTGATACAAATAACCGGCTACATAGGCTAACCATTCACACACTTTTTCTCTAAATCTCAAGGTCTAATGGTGAATTCTTACAATTATCATGGTTCGAGCTGCGTAAATGCATGGAATAAAACATTACAGCCAAAAGGCATATATGCATCATTTATCCAACAAATCAGATTGGTTAGATAACAGTTGTGCTTTGGTTTACGCAACCACAGACAGACAGTGGCATTGACATTAACAATTGCACACTTGTGTAAACAGTTCATTGTTAACAAGTAATAAAATAACATCTAACTGAGGAGCACTCATCTATGCTGCTGTACAAAGCCAATAACTGCTTACTCCAAGTGAGGAGTTATTGCCTTTTGCAGAGCATGATGATTTTCATAAAACATTTCCTGTGAATAAATTACTGGCACATAGAAGCATGTAATGAATAGTTTGCAGTATATATCAAGCTGATTAACAAATGAATACAAACCATTACATGTATTATAATCAATAGATAGGCCACTAGCATATTCACACACAAGGGTGTGTAAATGATCAGCAGCAGGCGTAAATATTTACACCCTGTCATTTCAGCCCTGGTAGTCAAATGATAAATGTCTGCATGGCTACATTATGATAAAAATAGTAACGGGTAATATTTGTTCGTTTGGGAAATGTGTCAATTTGAGGCCCTTCTTGCACAATTTGAGACCTACCAGCAAATACTTGTAGGTCTCAAATCAACACATTGCTCTCCAAACACATGCTATTGTTATAGTTCACTGTAAAACATGATGTTTGACATGATGTTTGAAATAATAGTTTGTATGTTACGAGAACCTTATTGATAATACATTTGGTTCCACTATTATTTGAGGTTAGGTCTCAAATAACAACCTTTCACTATCACTAAATCACCTTTGAGGCTATATTCACTGAAATCAATGTGGAATTGAACCCTTGTGCTGCTGAATTGCTTGTTTCTACTTTTCATTCATTTCAAGCTAGAATTGATAACCGAATTGCTAGCTTCAAATGATGAAAAATATGTTTATTGATGAAAAATTGAATTATTTGATGAACTACGCATCGACATCCAGCAAAGCATTTTAAGTGTCATTTTATTCAGTTTGTAACATGCTTGACACAGTATATATGTGGGTGTAGCATGGCAAGGGTTAAGATAAAAGCATAAGATATATATCTCAATATTTTGTGCATTTTAATTTGCAGTAAATACGTTTATTTTGACTTGAGAAAATACAGTTGAAAGACAATTTTAATGTGAAGTTTTAGGCAAACATTTTTACAGAAGATAGGCAAATATATTGCTTAATAGGAACTAAATGGCTGTGCTAAATGCCTCTAAACACCAAAGGAAACCATTATGTTGACATTTCTTGACAAAATAGTCAATAAGGCTTGTGGAGAAATCCACTGACAAGTGTTTCATCTAGCTCTTTCTAACAGCGCCATGTTGCCCTTCATGAGTGTCATGTTGCCCTTCACATGCGCCATGTTGCCCTTCGTGAGCGTCATGGTGCCTTTCACATGCGCCATGTTGCCCTTCTAATATTCAGACAGTGAAATGCCTCTTTGAACTATTGCTACGTCATATTCAACTCACCCAGCCCATTGTGACAGTGAAAAACACCCCAGTCACTGATGTCACGTGTTCACACATATGACGCAATACCTGCTAACGTTACTAATTGGCGATGCTTACATACTTGACTGATTCTGTGTCTATCCTTAATTGGGGAGGGTGGGTGTTGGGTGCCCGGCGTGCATGATAAGGTGCCCCTAGTGATAGGTGGCGCCATGCCCGTTTTGAATCCTAGATGAAACACTGAATGAGCTCCATGACAGCGTAGTTGTAGTCCTAAAGCAACTTTCTTCAGAGAATACCAATCAAACAAACACTTGTGTATTGTCAAAGTACAATATAACAGACTTTTCTACTCCACAAAGCCAAATGGCAGTCACTGTTCACTTGAAAAGTAAGCAACTACTACCTTTTGGCTTTGCATGATATTGTGGAAGTGGACGTCCATACTGTTCCAATTTACAGCAATCAAATTATTTTTTTAACTGCAACTAGTCATGTGTAAAATATGTGGTAATACAAATTATTTGACACAATAACATTTCAATGCTAAATAATAAAATGTTCACTGAATTATCAGCGTGTGTTAACAACACCCACTGAACTCTTTAGGCCACTTTTGTCATAAGCAACACCAGTTGACACTGTCGTCTATTACACACATGACATCGATTTTTTAAACAAGAAAATGAAAATCTACGTTCCACTATGATTTTTAAAATTAATTTCATTTAAGTAAGTTATTTGGTGCATCTATGCAACAAGTGTGATTTGACTTTCCAGCATGCACAAGACGTCATCGTATGTACCAGTATATGGCGGTCCTACAGTAAACAAACGTTAAGTAGGTTGAATGTGTTCCAAAGCTTGGTTGTCAATATTTTGCTGCGTGACTATTTGTTATACAGGGTCACCAGAATTACATACATACATGTGAAACATCTTGTTATCAAAGTTGTTCTTTACAAGAGGCCTGAAGTCCTACATCATCCCCCGCCATTGATTAGGTTACAGTTTTTGCGGTCACAAATAATTAAAAGTCGACTTGTGGTGGCCATTTTAAATTTCAGTAAATTCTCCTGCACATTATTTCTGACTTCAATTTTTAAGTTTTTGCACCCACAATAAATTATGAAGTTCATGGATGGCGGCCATTCTGAATTTCCTTAAAACGTTGAAAAAATCATGTGCCCATCTTCATATCGTGGGGAATGTGACTTGTAAAATTTGAACTTAGAGTTTTTGGGACCTCAAAAAAAAAATTGAAATTGATCTGTAGCGGCCATTTTGAATTTCAGCAAAGCTTTCAAAAAATCACCTGCACAACTCTATATTGTGGGAAATGTGATTCCAAAATTTGAATAATTTCTGACATTAAGTTTTAAAGTTTTTGCGCCCACAATTTTTTTTAGAGTTGATTTCTGGCGGCCATTTTTAATTTTGGTAGCATACTTAAAAAATCATTTGCACATCCACATGTTGCTAGTAATGTGATGTTCAAATTAACGAAAATTTCTCCAAACTAATTTTTTGTGTTTTTGCAGCCACCAAAAAATTAAAGTTGATCCGTGGCGGCCATTTTGAATTTCAGTAAAACCTTGAAAAAGTCACCTGCACATCTCCATATGGTGGGGAATGTGATAGTAGAATTTGAATAATTTCTGACTTTAAGTTTTAGAGTTTTTGCGCCCACAATTTTTTGTGGAGTTGACCTCTGGCGGCCATTTTAAAAGCATATTTAAAAAATCACTTGCACATCCCCATGTTGCTAGGAGTGTCATGTTGAAATTTCAAAAAAAATTGACCAGTAGTTTTTGCGATCACAAGAAAACCTGACGCTGGACAGAATCCTGGCACGACTAAAATCCCCCTTCCCCTTCGCGCGGGGAATAAAAATGGATCCTTGACTGTTAAATATACTAAACTATATCTATTAGCTTGAAAAATTAAATCTTAAAAACAGTTTTGTTATTATTCAAGAAATGTCATCTATTCCATTACCACTTCAGTCACTTACAAGTTTACTATACATTTCCAGAGGTTTGGTCTATGTTCATAATGTCCATCCACATCAGCATGTTCATACCCAGCACACATTGAGCCAATGATGGTTTGATAATGGATCAGTGTCATAGGCGGTGGTCTAGCATTAAAACAGCATCGGGTTTGATGGGTAAACTCATGATGAGTGAGTTGTATCACACAGCCACCCAAAAGCTTCACACTTTTCATTTGGGTATTCTATGTGATTGTGTGGACTGATAATGTAAAAGATCATAGCAAGTGCAACAAAATTAAATTGTGTGTACTGTGGTGAATAATTAAAAGGCTAGTAAACAACTGTTTACAAGTTGGACTCTTCAAAGTATTTTTTTCCAACAGACAAATAATTATAAAGCTTGGAAGGAAGCCATCACTTCTGAATAAACCAACATCGTACAACTGGTCCATAATTGAATATATTTTTTGGAAAAGTAATAATGAACACTAAATATTATGTGTGACCACGACGGAGATAAAGTTTTTTTACATTGGAATACATGTTATCAAAATATTTTTGATTCTTAAAAAAAAATTGAATGCAGTTTGTCAGATTTTAATGCACTTACGCCACATTACACAGAAACACATATTTACTCAGGGCAGTGGAGGGTGGTCTGGTTTGGGTGAGATGAGTTCTCAGCCAAGATCAAAATTTTTACTTGATTATTACAAAAAAACGGTGTGAAGGGGAGAACTCCTCAACAAAAAATACTCTCGTATGTCAAATTTCAAGTGCATTTTTCATACAAATATAATTGGAAATTTGTGGTTGTAGTTTTACCATCTCAAAGCACATATTTCAAAGGGGGTACATCTGCAGAGTGAAACATGTGCTTTAAGAAACAGGAAACTAGATTCAATTGGGTTCAGGTGGTGGAAACTGAGCATAAGCGCTATAAGGTTAAGGTTGGATACTTAATTAATCACTGGGCATCACTGTTTTAAAAAAAATTCTATGACAAAGCTTCGATTGAATATATAATAAGCACTAACAACATATACCTAATAATATAAAGAAATAAGTCATTTTTTACAAAGAGGGGTAATGGTGCACGTACATATCATATACACCACCCCGCACGATGGAACACTTTGGGTGAAAAGATCACAATAAGGGGCGACAACCAGCGGAATGTCAAGTATGATGAACTGGCAGACATTAAAACAGTGATCCAATGTGGTTTTAATGTTGGGCCAGTCTCACAGATATTAAAACAATGTTCGGTCAACATCTCGTGTTTGGCGAGGGAGAAGCCCGGCCTGTGGACGGGCAGCCGTGTGTCAGACTTCTATGCCTAGGTCCAGCACCCCAGCCTCTGCTATGGGTACATATCTGTCCACTATCTTTATCAGCAGTATGATGCGGTCGACGTGTGAACGCCGTCCTATATCTCTGTGGCAAGGCAGCCAGCGGTGTACAACCAGTCCTTCCATACCACGCTCGGGTACCCAGCCTCCCCATTGATTCTTCCCGCCCTTTTGACGCCACTCTTCATTTGGCCACTGTACATCTATCCTGCGTCCAAGATTAATATTATCAAACACTTGACTGGTGTCCATCAACTGAAAAAAATATATTATTAAATATGAGAATAAAACTAACTGACTTGAGGCAAAGTATAGTCGGACCTCTAATCAGCAAAATTCAGGACATAAAAAAAAAAATTTGAACAGATTGAGTAAGGTAGGAATGATTTACATGCATTTATTTTCACTGAAACAGCCAAATGGTTTACAGCAAAATGTGCCAGATAGTGAACTGCATTTCAAGCCTAAAATCACATTTTGCGCTATAAATACCCCAAAAAATTATGACTGAAAATTCATTTTAAGTTAAAAAGCATTTCACCCTTTCAACCCACATGATGCCTTGAAACATGACTTTACACTGCTGGAAGCTGACTTGCTACACCTAAGGGTTTTAGAATGTTTTGACAAATATGCCATCCACTACAAGTCAAGAATTATGACAACAATTCGTAGCTTGTACTGGATGTCAGGTTTGAAAGGGCTACAGTAGAGATTACAGCTATCAGGGGCCTACTGGCTCACATAACAGAAGCTTACTTTTACAGCCCTCACCTGGACTCGCTGTCCCAGTGTTTCCTTGGGCGTGGAATCCGGTGCCATGAAGCCGGTGATATTGATGAATGCGGCACTTGGCTTACTGGCACTGCTAGTAGTGGAGACCACACTACCCCTGTTGGTGACACCAGGGTGTAGCGGGTCCAGTTGTGACGTGGGTGTGTGTGCAGCGGTTGCCGGTCGACCTATCGTGGCCGAGTGGCTGTAGGGTGAGGCATGTACTCCTCCGCAGTGGCCGTCCTCTCCCATCATAGAGCCGCTGGTACAGCTAGCTCCACAACGCTCTCGCATCCTAAACACACAAAATTCACACAGTAAACATGTGCCTGATAACACTTGTGAAGCAGACTTATTTGTTATTATTTTTCATTCATTTTAGGGTTAAATTGCTAATGTCATTTCCATCTCCCAAATTGAATATTTGATTGAATTTAAGCATCTACAACAAACTATTTTATGACTTTTTGTGAAAATTCAACAGATTTGAAACATGCTGGAAAACATACACAGTATATACCAGAGATGCCAGTGGATCATGGGAACAAATCTCCATTTATTTTTTGCAAGTTTAAAAAGGCCATTTTATGCCATTTCAATGCTACATCATGAATCCGAAATTTGATTTTTTTTTTAATCCAGTATATTCTGGAAAATTAGCATCTCTGATATATGGTCCCAACAGCACAAGAGTTAATAAAAAAGTTATATCCTTGGCTATTATCTCACCTGGCCCACAGATGACGGAGGGCCGAGAAAACTCCTTTGAGACTGAACTCTTTCCCAACTACGCTGCAATATTGTTCATTTGTGCTTGAGTAGGACGTCGTGAGGGGAGACACGTATATGGGATAGCCGATGGGCTGGTCACAAGACGAGTTGATCATGTTACGCAGGGCCTGCTTCACATTCTGTATACTGCCTCTCTCTGGGTTACGGTTTCTCAAGTAGATTAATTCCTGTAGCTGGCCGGCCCACAGACCCCTCACACATTCCCTGTTAACCTACAATATAAACAATAACTAGATGTAAGCAAAACATTAATACTTTTCTAGCCGATCTTTGTCATTTTGAATCCTTTTTATTAGGTCTTCAAACAGCTGTTTTCTGAAGTGAAATATAGGTTCCTGAGAAAGAAGGACAGATTGTGGTTCTGAAATTGAACAAATAGAAGTAATTTCAATTCCATTATTTGGTGCTGTAAAGGTTAAAAGCAACCCCAGAATAAATGCTGCAGTTGGGTATTGTCTAAGCCCTCCATCAGAAAGAATTACCTCAAAAAATATTTTCAAAAGCTGGAGAGCCTATTTCTATATTTTTTTCAGTAAAACCTTAAAAAATCACCTGAACATCTCCATATCGTGGGGAATGTGATTGTAAAATGTGAATAATCTCTCACTAATTTTTTGAGTTTTTCCGCCCACAAAAAAAATTGAAGTTGACCCGTGGCGGCCACCTTGAATGTCAGTAAAACCTTGAAAAAATCACCAGCACATCTCCATATTGTGGGGAATGTTATAGTAAAATCTGAATAATTTCTGTCTGAAGTTCTATGCCCACAAAAAGTTTTTGCACCCACAAAAATGTGTGACGCAAGACGTAATCGGGCACGGGGTAAAAAAATTTGCTTCAATTCAGGCCACTGTTATTTTGAAAAAAAATCAAGCATTAGAAATATTAAATTACAACATTATGTTGGAGCAATCTCTTCTAAACTTGTGAAATTATTGATATATTTAGCTTATCATATAGAACCCTGTAAAAAGTGTTGTTGTGCAAAGCCAAAGCCATTACAGCTTACCTTACAAGTAATCAGTTACTGCCTTTGCAGAGACAAGACTATGAGCTTACCTTGATTACCCTGAAGCTGAGGTAGCGCTTGTTAAGCATAATAACTTTGTACTCGTCAGATCCCTCATCCAGTACATGTCTGTAACATAAATATTTTTAACACTTATAAGGGTAAGTGCTAATAATGTCTATAGCCGTTTTTTTGCTATTTTCATTAGCTATTTAGAAAAGAGACTGTGGTATAATGCATACAGTTCTGCTTACATGGCAACAAACACATTGCAAATTAAACAATTTAGTCTTTCTCCATAATTGTGAAGTTGTAAAACATTTTTTAAAATTTGAAATCATGAGCAGTTTACGGAATTACTACATATAATTTTTTTAAAATTGACATTTTTTCTGGTTAACTGAGCAACCGCCACAAAATATTTTTATAAATTTTAGCTAAATATTTTTCTCCGCTAACAGGACAAGGATTAAAACCACTTACAAATGGTTCACTACATGTAAATGTACCTGAGAGCTAGTAGTGATGGTGTGTTGGAGAGGACGGCATTTCTCCAGGCAGGGTCAGCCTCGTGAGATATCACCATGTTCTCCTCGTGTGATGTGATGGCTGTGTACAGAGCGTTATTATCATCATATTCGTCAGGTGAAGTAAAATGATCCTGTCAGAAAACAAAGAGTTATAGAGCCAGAGGTCCAAGCAAACATGAGACATTGGGCCAATGCTGTTTTACTGATGCGCCAGCATTACAGACAGTTAAACAACATTAAAACAACATTGGGTTAACGCCTTGTGATGGCTGTGGTCCAAATAATTATTAAGAAACAAATAAAATTATGAAAATTTCAGTTTAGAAAAAATGGTCAAAAGTAAGATATCAGTAATAATTTGTAGAATGAGATGAATCAGTGACACCTACTAATATATTTTATTAGTGAAATAACAAAACAATCTTTATTAATTTTTTTCTAGCAACACCGCATGACATCTATAGACACACAGACAGACAGAAAACGTTTATTTCACCATATGCCTGGGAGACCCTAGCTAAGAATAAAAATAACCGCTATCATGAGGGCAACCCAAATGCTATTATATACAATTGACATACAGTCACATACATGTATAATGATCCATCACGCCTCAATCAGTTATTATAGTACCTTCAGCCATTTTCAAGTTCTTATTATTTAATCTTTGAGGTATTAATGTGACCCAGGTTACAGTAGTGGGAAAACATTATCAATCCCAAAAATCTTCCACACAAATAGCAAATTTTACACTACACTGGAATTCATGATCTATTCTGCTTACCTGCTTCTTAAATATTCAATAATACAACTTTCCTCCCTGTAAACCATGATAAACTGTTACTAAAAGCTGTGATTTTTCACAGAGTCCAGGTTATACATTGGATCTGCTATCACGACATAACCTGGGTTATTCAAAATGGTGGAATCACAGGGAAACCCTGGTTATCACAGTAAACATATACCAGGTGGGCACTATGATGGCAATTGTCCACAGCCTGTGACCTCAGCATTTGGTGATGATTACATTATATAATTTGTGTATTTTTAGTAATACCCCTGTCATACATATTTATGAAAACTAGACATCTCCCAATATGAATTATTTGATCAAATAAGCATTTACCACAAACTAATTGATCAATGTTTGTGACATTTTTTTATTGGTTTCAAGCTTGGTTTCGAAACTATATATATATATACGGGCCCAACAGCACAGGAATTAACTAATCTGGTTTCAGGGACATTTTGCCACATTGGATGAGCAATTGTCTGTATTATTGCAAGTGTAACAAGACTACATAAGTCCAGGAGCTCCCGCTCCGAATTAGAATTTGAGCAATTTTGTGTAGGGTTATTAATGTAGTCCTAGGCTAGGTCAAAAATCAAGACGCAAGACAACTAGGTCTAAGAAGCCCAGTCTAAGAGTAAGATAAGAACTAGACAGTCTGTCAGAGATTGCAAACCTCCATTGAAATTAATGATCCTAATCAGTATCCCAGTTATGGTCTACCTATCTGGCACGGTTTACCCGATATTAGGCCAATCGAGTTTGCAAAATATTGGGCATGTGAAAGTAAATAATGGCCGATAAGGGGCCATTTTGAATTTGATCGAGTCAGAATTTTTCAAGATGCATCCTCAGCTTAAATCTCACATTTCATACTATAGTAATCGTCTAGCTATCTAGCACGGTTTACCAAATATCGGCCATATGAAAGTGAATAATGGCCTAAAGGCGGCCATTTTGAATTTGATCAAGTCTAAATTTTCCAAGATGCATCCTCTCCTGAAACCTCACATTTTGTTTTATAGTAATGGTCTAGCCATCTAGTACGGTTACCAAATAACGGCTATGTGAAAGTGAATAATGGCCGATAGGCGGCCATTTTGAATTTGATCAAGTCAATTTTTTTCAAGATGCATCCTCTCTTGTAATCTCATATTTTGTTTCATAGTGATGGTCCAGCTATCTAACATGGTTTACCAAATATCAGCAATGTGAAAGTAAATAGTGGCCGATAGGCGGCCATTTTGAATTCGATTGAGTCGAAAGTTTTTAAAAGGCATCCTCTCCCGAAACGTCACATTTTGTTTTATAGTAATGGTCTAGCTATCTAGCAAGGTTTACCTGATATCAGGCCTATCGAGGTAAATAATGCTGATTGTCTGCCATTTTGAATTCGTAAGTTAAAAATTTTCAGGGTGCATCCTCCCCCGAAAACTCACACTTTGTTTTATGGTAATCAGGTAATGGTCTAGCCATCTAGCACGGTTTACCAAATATCAGCGATGTGAAAATGAATAATGGCTGAAAAGGCGGCCATTTTGAATTTGATCAAGTCCAATTTTTTAAAAATGCATCCTCATCTGACATATCACTTTTCGTTTTATAGTAATGGTCTAGCCATCTAGCACAGTTGACCAAATATCGGCCATGTGAAAGTGAATAATGGCCGATAAGTGGCCATTTTGAATTTTATCAAGTCAAATTTTTTCAAGATGCATCCTCTCCTGAAATCACACATTTTGTTTTATAGTAATGGTCTAGCCATCTAGCACGGTTTACCAAATAACGTCCATGTGATAGTGAATAATGGCTGATTGGCGGCCATTTTTGAACTTTTTATTGGTTTCAAGCTTGGTTTCGAAACTATATATATATATACGGGCCCAACAGCACAGGAATTAACTAATCTGGTTTCAGGGACATTTTGCCACATTGGATGAGCAATTGTCTGTATTATTGCAAGTGTAACAAGACTACATAAGTCCAGGAGCTCCCGCTCCGAATTAGAATTTGAGCAATTTTGTGTAGGGTTATTAATGTAGTCCTAGGCTAGGTCAAAAATCAAGACGCAAGACAACTAGGTCTAAGAAGCCCAGTCTAAGAGTAAGATAAGAACTAGACAGTCTGTCAGAGATTGCAAACCTCCATTGAAATTAATGATCCTAATCAGTATCCCAGTTATGGTCTACCTATCTGGCACGGTTTACCCGATATTAGGCCAATCGAGTTTGCAAAATATTGGGCATGTGAAAGTAAATAATGGCCGATAAGGGGCCATTTTGAATTTTACCGAGTCAGAATTTTTCAAGATGCATCCTCGGCTTAAATCTCACATTTCATACTATAGTAATCGACTAGCTATCTAGCACGGTTTACCAAATATCGGCCATATGAAAGTGAATAATGGCCTAAAGGCGGCCATTTTGAATTTGATCAAGTCGAAATTTTCCAAGATGCATCCTCTCCTGAAACCTCACATTTTGTCTTATAGTAATGGTCTAGCCATCTAGTACGGTTACCAAATAACGGCTATGTGAAAGTGAATAATGGCCGATAGGCGGCCATTTTGAATTTGATCAAGTCAATTTTTTTCAAGATGCATCCTCTCTTGTAATCTCATATTTTGTTTTATAGTGATGGTCCAGCTATCTAACATGGTTTACCAAATATCAGCAATGTGAAAGTAAATAGTGGCCGATAGGCGGCCATTTTGAATTCGATTGAGTCGAAAGTTTTTAAAAGGCATCCTCTCCCGAAACGTCACATTTTGTTTCATAGTAATGGTCTAGCTATCTAGCAAGGTTTACCTGATATCAGGCTTATCGAGGTAAATAATGCTGATTGTCTGCCATTTTGAATTCGTAAGTTAAAAATTTTCAGGGTGCATCCTCCCCCGAAAACTCACACTTTGTTTTATGGTAATCAGGTAATGGTCTAGCCATCTAGCACGGTTTACCAAATATCAGCGATGTGAAAATGAATAATGGCCGAAAAGGCGGCCATTTTGAATTTGATCAAGTCCAATTTTTTAAAAATGCATCCTCATCTGACATATCACTTTTCGTTTTATAGTAATGGTCTAGCCATCTAGCACAGTTGACCAAATATCGGCCATGTGAAAGTGAATAATGGCCGATAAGTGGCCATTTTGAATTTTATCGAGTCAAATTTTTTCAAGATGCATCCTCTCCTGAAATCACACATTTTGTTTTATAGTAATGGTCTAGCCATCTAGCACGGTTTACCAAATAACGCCCATGTGATAGTGAATAATGGCTGATTGGCGGCCATTTTTGAACTTGGACAAGTTGAATTTTTTCAAAATGCATCCTCTCCTGAAACCTTAGAATTTGTTTTATAGTAATGGTGTAGATATCTTGAGCGGTTTTCATGATATTCCGCAATATCAGGCCTGTCGAGGTGAATAATGGCCGATAGGTGGCCATTTTAATTTTATCGACTTGAAATTTTTCAAGAAGCATCCTCTCCTGAAACCTCACAATTTGTTTTATAGTAATGGTGTAGCTATCTTGAGCGGTTTTCATGATATTCCGCAAAATCTTTCAGTCGGATTTACCGATGTTATAAATTAGGTCAAAGTGCTGGGTCAACTTCAAGGTCCAAAAACCTGAAAAGGCACAACTAGGGACCTCAGAGAACATGTATGTGCAATATGACTGTCATCGGCCCAGTAGTTTTCGAGATCTGCTCCGGAAACGAAGTGCGCGTCAAAACGTCTAAATAGGTCATAGCAAAAAAAAAACAGAGGCGGAATCCATAGCTCCCTCCGTCTGACCTACGGTGACGGCGGGAGCTAACAAATGGTATGCCTACGGGTTTGGTTCAATTCCAGCAAACAGGAGATGTTGATGCACTGTTGGGCCAGTGTTGCAGACAGTGGGCCTATATTACAGCAGCATTGGGTCCACGTTCCAGGAGTGACCACTTACCTGATGCAGCTTCAGTGACATTCTGACCCCTGGGGCGACCACTCGCCTCAGCATCTCCATGTCGTTAAACACCCACTCATCACGAGCACATGTTATACGAAAATCACCTTTAAACAGTGCGTGTAAACCATACAGGAAAAAATCCACACTGGAAATAAAGGAATTGAAAATATTATAAAACAAAATTAAACAATTAACAGAATTTTATACAATGTATATGTGATGGAATTGAGTATCAATGCCATTATTTTCACACTACCAACAGCAAAATAATGAGATATTTGTCACAAACCACCTTAGCTACAGCTGCAACAATTTCTCTGTAATATTTGCTAATAAATCTATGCAAAGATCGCTGTGTGGTGAATATTAGTGTTAAAAACATAAATTTGCAGCAATATGCCAAATCTACAAATAAGCTAATTAACAAATGCATAGATGTACATCAAACATTCACTGTTGTGGTGATTTATCGCGTATATTGAAGGAGTAGGTGGGTGATCAAATGCAATACAAACAGTGTTCAAAATTTAAGACATTGGGATGATCCCTAATGATAACAATAATTGCTAACACACCTTGCTGAGGCATTATTGTGTGACGCTGTTCCTAGTGCTCTTCTCCCCAGCAGAGCTAGACCAAAGCAAAGAGACAGTAGCCAAGACTCCTTTCCTGATTCTAACGTCTGAAAGTAATACTTAACCCTTAGAGCACTGAGCTAACAAATTTAAATTTTCAGTCACTTGAAGTTGTGTCTCGCTACCGCGATCCACAACTCCAAGTGACTGAAAATTTGTGAAATTGAAGTCCCAACATATAGGCCCCTATCTGTGTTTCAAGATTAAAAGCATATTCTATTTTTAACAACTGGTCATACAGGTGCTAATGAAAACACACAATGTTTACTGTAGTCGACAACAGTGTGCTAAAGGTTAACCCTTTCAAGCCTGGATTTACCATTGTCATCTACATCCACTACAAGCCGCGAATTGCTCTCGCAATTTTCAACTTGTAGTGGATGAAGATGATTTGATGTGGTTTAAAAATATAAGAAAATTGTCATGTATTGGTAAACCAGTTTCATGGAAATTTTCGTTCCAAAACCCTTAATTGTAGGAAAATTTAGTCTGTTTTCAAGGATGTAAAATGATGCTTTAATGCATCGTAAAGACTTGAAGGTTAATACATTAACCCTTATGGTGCTAAGTCTCTATAGCCGCTACCAGCCTTTTTATTTGTCCTTCAGACAGAAAAGAGCATCAAACTTATTAGTTTTGATTCAAATTGTACATCTGTAAGAACTTTTTACCCACCTGAAGTTGTGGTTCATGATAGAGAGACACAATACCGAATGAACTAAGAATTAAATTCCATACCTTAGTAGTCTTTCTTAGTTGTATTAGCACTTGAGTAACCACTTTTTAAGAAATGTGTTTTAAATTTGATACAACCTAATACAAATTTAACATAAATTTTACAACTTACCAAAATATTGTGTCACTTTAAGTTGTTGATCTCGGTGACTCAGGTTAAATTTGCTATTTACTCCAACATCACTTATATGGACTGATATGTTGATTTTTAACAATTTTTCTTTTTAAATAAAAAAAAAGTGATGGCTGTATTACTTATTACATAAAAAAATAATTTTAATTTTTTTAAAATTAATTTTCAAAATCAGCCTATCTATAATCAACATCAGTGCTCTAAGGGTTAATGTCTTACTTTATCTCTCCGTGTGGCACAATATTGGATCCATTCATGGTAATGATTGCAGAAGCTCGTTTTTGAGATGCCTGATACACGGTAATCGTAATCATCATCCACGTGTAAGTTAAATGTGGGATCCAGATCCACATAATCCTTGTCCATCATGGGACACACTCCTTCTCGGATGTTTTCATCAGCTAGCCACTGGTATAATTTTGGTGACCGCACAGTGTAGTAGATAATACTCTGTAAATGAATGCATAAAATGTATACACTGTCGGAATATATCTCCATGTATGCATGACAAAAACACTTTTTCATTTCCTTGGCATATACATTTACTACATCCCTTTTAAAAACAGATGTGGTGGTGTGGTATTTTAACTGTAAATATAATCTTCACCTAAACTGGATATTATGGATACAACCGATTAAGTGATGTACAATCAGCCTAAAATTTGTTTCAAAACAGATAATTTTACAAATACGGTACAACCAGAAATCCATGTTAATACATCATTAATGTACATGTGAAATGGCCTAACTTGTGAAATACGCAATATAATTTTGTTGAAAATTCCCATGTATACTTTTGGAAAAAAATTGTTTTAAAATGTTGTTCTAGGTCTTTCAAGAAAATTAGGCAAAACTTAATAGTGATGTGACAAATTCTAATCAACCATGTGTACATATGTTATTTGGCTTCATGAGCTAATAAATTCATGGGTCAGTAAGCCATCTGTATATTTTATAATGGGATTTCTATATATACGGATGACAAAATATTTACAGAAACACAGCTATTTAAGTTTTGTATGGTTGAGTTTCCAGTGCAGGGATAGATTTATGTCATCAGAATCTGAAATAAAAAATTGATCCCCCCTCTAAAAGAATTACATATATATGCTGTAGATCCATGAAATAGGCATTCAAATGAATTGGAAGGAGCAAACTAAAAATTGTATTATGTTTTTCAGAGGCTCTGGTATCCATAATATGTATCCAAAAATTTCAGCACTGTAACTGTTAAACTGACCTTGACATAGTAAGTGATGAGAACCCTTCTCAGATCAAACACCTGCAGCATAGTGGCAGCACTGTTATCACTGATACTGTACCCCTCCAGCACATACTTTATAACCACAACCTCCCAGGCCAACCATCGCTGGTTAAAAGCAGCATTTAGTGAGAGAAAGTGTGGCAAATGACCAGGGTGACAACAGCAGAAACCTGTTGAAAAAAAGTTTGCATAATATACAAAAACAGTGGATTTTTTGTAACATATCGGGTTGTTTAACCCTTTTACCACTGAAGCCCGTTTTTAAGTGCTGAATGCCATGGCATTCAGCACTTAAAAACGGGCTTCAGTGGTGAAAGGTTTAAATACATTATGTAAGACACATTTTGTCTGTACGTAACCTAGTTCTGCTGAATTGTTTGTTTCAAATTTTCATTCATTTGAAGCTGGTTTTGCAGACACATTTCTAGCTGCAAATGACGAAAAATCTTTCTATTTTTGAAAAATAAAATTGACTGATTTGATCAACTCAGCACCCAGCACTTTTTTATTAATTTCAGTGACATTTGGTTAGCCTCCTATTTACCTTCATCTTCTTCCACGCCCTCTGTAATGGCCTCCACCTCTCGCTGCTGACAATAGGTACCTGACAATTAGATATAACACCAAACATTATTTTCGAAACCTTTAAAATATTCTCAAATATAACATAACAATCATCATTAGACCATATAAAGAATGAAAATCTTCAAAATATTCTCAAATATTTACAACAATAATACAACAATTTCTGACTGTTACTAGGAAATAAATCACCTCTAAATTCAAGTCCACGCAGCTGAAATGTGACCAGTCCATTTCCTGTCTCCACAATGTGCACCAGAGCATTAAGGTAATCAGATGCCATTATAAAACAATCACCCTGACCTACATTGCCCCAGCGTCCCATGAGTAAATCACCACATAAACTGTGCTGTAAGGATCGTGTCAGATGCTCATAGAAGATAGAATTCAGATTATTATCATCAGCACCTGTGGTAAAAATCAAATCTGTATTAGACTTCCAAATAAGTGTTAATATTTTAAATAATATTTGAATTTGGAATTATTGCAATTGTGCTGCCATGAGAATTAGTTTAACCCTTGTGCTGCTGAATTATTTGTTTTTCATTCATTCAAAGCTAGAATTGCAATTTCAAACGACAAAAAATAGATCTTTTTATGTATAATTGACCTTTCCCAGATTTAAATTATTTGATTAAATGAGCATCAACCACAAAACATTTGATTTCAGAGGCAATTTTTTACTTTATATACGTCCCAGCAGCATAAGGGGGTTTACGGTTAAAATAAGCAGATCTAATGCAATATTTAAATGTCATAACCGTTTTAGCTTTAAAATGAGAGGCTATTTTTTATTCATTTTAATGTAGCAAATTTTTAGCTTAAAATTGATGTAATCAAACAAAAATGTATTGTTACAATTAGACATTTTTATTTTACTAATAGTCATGTTTTCATTCATTGTAAGCTGGAAATTATGTCAGCAGTCAGCATTTGCCCCCCAGCATGGCATTTGACCTGTTGGTTCCAAGACTCACCAGGATTTCTTTCTAACTGTGATGACAATCTTGTGTTTGTATGATCAACTCTCTTTGTGCTGAAAAGACGAATAAAAGTAATTGCTAATATTCACTTTTAAATAAATTGTGGCAATATTTTCAGCACTTTATATAGATAAGAAATATAAGAATCGTATGCATGGGCCTATCTAATTTACCCACATACACAAAATGAATCTCTAAAACAAATAGATAAATCAGTTATTTAATGATATCATTTTACCAAAATTTAAATCACTACAAGGCTAAATTGGAAAAAAACTGCATGATAAAAATCTTACTTGTAATCTCGTTCCCAAAACTTGACTGGACGGACATAAGCAGTGAGGAATATTGCACTTCCAAGCAGAGGGTTCAAAGGGGCAGAAAAAAATGCAGAAACAATAGCTTGTGCAAATAACATGGCTGAATCTAAGAAACGGCTAAAGAAAAACGTCATCAGTGAAACGAGTTAACGAGAGATGGCTACCTGACTTAATTTGATGTTTGACGAAAGGTGCAGAATTGGGAGATGACAGACTGAGAAGATCACTAAGTAAATGAAGGAGTACAATTTGGCTTTCTGTAATTCCCCAAAATAGGTAACCTAAAAGTTTAGGCTGTACATAATGATTATTAGAGTAAAAACAATTTAATTGCAGCCGAAATGTCTAATAAAAGCTGCACAGGAAACATTTAGAAAAATCGTTTCAGATCAAGAAAAACTCCATTAAAATAGTTAGATGAAACTATTTTTTTCCTAAAATGTAACAAATATGGAATAATTTATCTAATTCATGGTAAGTACCATCACATTAATTAGAAACACAGCGCTTCATCAGTGGTATAGGCCAGCATTCTGTCTTGACTGTGTACTTGAAGATTTTTCCCCGCAGATCATGTCATAAGTGACATCGCTGCGTACAATGGCACAGCATTGCGCCATCGCTCTCCATATTTTCTAACACCCTCGGAGTGCCAAAGGCCACCATAATCCCCTGATCAAATTCAAATTTTTCAGGGTGCATCCTTCCCTGAAGTATTACATTTCATTTTATATTGATGGTCTAGCTGCCAGATAATGAGATATCATGCATATTAAAGTAAATCATGGCCAGGTCAGGTCAATTCCCTCCTTGAAACAACATATGTTGCTTGAGTAATGTTTAGATATGTAGTACGGTTTGCAGATATCAGCAATATCATAATATAAAAAATATAATAATAACCAATGGTCAGCTATTTTGAATTTGATGAAGTTCAGGGTGCATACCTCCCACGAAATCTCACATTTTGTTTTATAGTAGTGGTTTAGCATAGTTTTCCAAATATAACACATATCAAAGTCAATAATGGCCACAAGTCGATCATTTTGAATTTGATCAAGTTAAAATGTTTCAGGGCATATCCCTACCTAAAACCGCACATTTTTTTTCACAGCAATGGTCTAGCCATCTGGTTGAGTTCGACAGATATTAGAGATATTGAAAAAGATGTGTAGGCCAAAGAGTAGGTCAAAGGTCCTACAATCCCCCCATGGGTTTCTGAGATCTGTTCCGGAAATGAAAATGAGAACAGGTCGAAGAACGGCTGGACATCCGAGGTGACGCCATAGCCCAAAAATTATGCACATTTGCAAGACACAGCTAAAAATAAGATGACATTTTCCACATTCTGACATCCTAAGTACCAGTTTCAAGAAACAGTAAGGCCTAGAGGGTTGGGAGTGTTAAGTTTGATACAATTCAATAGATCATAACCATTTTATAATCCTTCTCCCATAATCGAGCTACAATATGCATCAATATATCCAATACATAATTGCATTTATGTGAACACATGTAACACTGAAAAGGATACGTGGCACTGAGAATGGTTGAGCAAATGCATGAAAGGCCGATCCCCATGTGATCTGCCAAGGTGCTATGTATGTTAATATGAATTTCATCTTCAGTGTCAAGTCATAAAACTGCAGAACAAAACAGCTTATATATTAAATATAAAATACAATACAATGCAGTGATCATTACATATCACATAACATATCACAGAAAAATATGATGATAAAGGTAAATAAACAGAAAAAACTGATAGACATGAGTAATTTAAGACTATGAGTAAGAAGGTTAAAACTCTTCGAACTGTACTGCAAAAAAATATATTTAGACTAAAGATTAAAAATTAACAGCTATGAAATATAACAGAATTAATCACAAAATAACATAAACTAAACGGTGACTAAATATAAAAGTTAAGAATACACTTACCTTAACAAATAACAGAGACATGAAGAAGTAATCAACAATGAAGGTTTCTGAAGAGGCACCAAAGTCGTATTTGAAGAAAAACGTTGTGAACGAGACAATAATGAATTGATTCTGGGTGTCACCAAAGCCACAGCGGAACATTTTTAGGCTGCATAGCACCACAATAAAAGTGGCCAGACTGAATAAAAAAAATGTTCATATTAAATATGTTAATAACCAGGAATTCTGAATTTCTAGTCAAAATGAGCGCCTACTGATATGACCTCCTGATGCACCTTGTCAAAACTTATGCCAGTATGGCCCTAACGACAAGTTAATAATGTGTGGTTCCAGCGTAATATATATATTTATCTAATTGAATTGAATTTATAAATAATGTATGGTAAACAGCATAGATTTTGATTTAAGCGATTTTGTGTAGTGTTATTCACTTGGGACTGGGTGAAAAATCAAGACAATCAGACCTGAGAGGCTAAGTCTAAGAGTAAGATTAGGAATCACTACTACTTGTTTTATAGTAGCTATTTACCAGTGACCTAGTTTTTGCCCGATGCACGCCTATTTTCATACTCATGAGAGCTATTGGTTAAAGATTCATGGTATCAATTTTGGAGCGATAGTACTATTGTTATTATTAGTTAATGTTAAGTGAATCCCGAATTTTCTTGTTACAACAAAATTTTTTAGACAGACGGACGGAAAGATGCGCTGCATGACGACAATAGGCATCAGACAATTTGACAATTTGAAGGCCCACATGCACCATAAAGCATAGTTGAGGTTTCTTTTCATTGAACAAAGTTATGACTTCATACTACTTCATTCCCTCTGCAAATAAGGCAAGTTTTAATTAAAAACATTAGTATACAGTAGAACCTCTTTTGAGCGGCCACCACTAATGCAAGCCAAAAGTGGCCGTTCAAGACAGGTGGCCGCTCATAGGAGGCCTCGTTTTTTTTTCAAAAAAAAAAAGTTTTAGAGATTTGACATCTCAGGTGGCCGGATAAAGCATCAGAAGTGTCAATTTTCATACCACAGACATGTTTTTGTACTCAAAATGATCAGCTGGCAATGCTGATTTTATGTACAGCGTGAAACAAACGCGGCCATTTGCCGCCGCCCGTCATAAAGTATAACAGTATGCCCAATCTAAGAAACTAAGAAACATATACATAGTAAACACCCAGCAAACCGACATGATGAAACAATGATGTTTTAATGTTGGGCCAGCGTCGCAGACGTTGTGCCAACATTAAACCATTATTGTTTCAACGTGTCGTGTTTGCTGGGCTGCACACGTGGAGATCTGTCTGCCGCAGAGTATCTGCTTACTTTTCCAGTAAGCAGATACTGCCTTTTGGCTCTACATATCAGTATGAGTGTGTCCTAGTCACCGGTAATCGGCACCCTTTAAATATTAGGTGTACATGTATATAAAATATATATTTAATCTTTTTAAACTTAATGGTATGTTACGAGGCGGTATGCGAATTAAATTGCCAACAAATTATTGTAATATATATTAATATATTGCATTCCCCCCCCCAAAAAAAAATGTGTAGTTATTTCCAGAGTAAAAAATATATGTTTCAAGCGAAAAATAAATTTGACTATTCTCTGGCCAGTCAGTAAAAGGTGTGCTCGCCGTTCCAAGATAACACAGGAGAGAAGAACAACGCTGTGTCAGAGCCTGGCCAGCATCTTGAGCTGTTGACCCGGCATTGGCACAGCGATGATCAACTGCCTCCTCATTGAACGGCATTGGCACAGCGATGATCAACTGCCTCCTCATTGAACGCGGCACGTTGACCCTCTATTGGTTTGCTGCTGGTTTGACGTCGCAGATGTCGGGCCACCATTGCTTCAGCATTGGTTCGGAGTCAACTGTATATTGCAGTAATAGAGTAACTTCCGTCGGACTGGGATAATTGACACTTTGAACGCTACTAGATCTTAAGGCTCAACGGAGATTTCTCCTTTTTCTATGGATTTTTTCATGTTACAAAATCAAAGGAATCATTGCTTACAGTTACAATTTTGCAAACATCTTTTTCATCTTTTCTTGATAAGTGTTTTGTCAATAATGATATTAAATAAAAATGATGTTAAATATTGATGTGTTTATAAAATTATGTTCAATTATATTATAGAAATATATCTCAAATAATACATGGCTGTATACATGGTATATATGAATTTAGTACTTCGGTCAGTTGATGCAATTTGGAAATCATGATAATTATTAAATACTGATGTATATATAAATTATGTTTAATAACATTAATACAATATAATTATTTTAAATAATATGTATTAGCCTATATATGGATTTAGTTCTTCGGCCAGTTGATGCAAGGTGCTAATCACCACCCGTAATAATAGTTCGGTATCAATAATATATACATGGGCCTCATAGCTTGACGCCGGTTAAGGGTGTTTGTTGTTGAGACACGCAACTGTTTATCGCCAAGAAGCGAGAAAATATAATAAAACACAACGGCTGTCTGCTTGAATGTCTGATCATATACATGCTGTCACTGCTGGTTGAGCTGTCAATCATTTGAAGGCTCACTGTGATTGGTCGAGAACACCCGCCCACAGGTCATCATCACGTCTCGTCGTTCACCGCACATGTAACGATATGTTGCGAGATTTTACGTGTGGCATTCCCATCAATCACGGGACATCGCTGCATTGTTGTATTAATGTCGGTCCGCCGTCTACAACGCTGAGCCGGCATTTATTCATCATTGGGATAATATCACGTGTTTGCCTATGCATGCATGCGTAATATTTAACATCTAATAATCACCTTACTCACACTATCATATCAGCGCTCCGACATTAGGCATAAATAGGCCTATAGTCAAAATGAAATATGTGATTTTTTCCACACGGAACACAGCAGTGGATTTAGATGCCGCAGCGTTCATAGGGTCAGTCCAGACCTGTTGCAATCGTCTTTAACACCTACATCGCGAGCATAAGTGACATTATTATTATAATTTTATTACACTTAAAACAGCAGAGTGACTATCCATATACAGACGGCCAATGGCAGCCCACAGTGGCCGGTAATTGAAGTTCAGTAGTTTGAAGAATGCGTAAAAATGTTTTGTAATTACGCCAGCACTTAAACTGTTTTGCTGTGATGTTTGGCATTCACGCTGACAATTTTATTATATCAACCGAGATATAGTTAGCGATTAGTACTGACATTTGTACTATAAGTACTATATTATCATAGTAGCCGCCGATATAGTGGCCGGTAATTGAAAGTCAAAAGGTGACTTGTTGACCGATATATAGCGGCCGGTAAAATGATGTTCAGAAGTTGATTATTATTGGCCGTGGCCGTCTAACAATCTGTATAAAATTAACGCCAGTGGCTGCCGCTGATGATATAATAATCAACCTACATAATTATATAGCCTATGCCTAGTTACCGCTAATTGGAGGTCAAATATTGACTTGGTCCTAGATATTCACTGGCCGTGTCCTAATATTACAACAACCAATGCGAAAATTACGCCAGCACTAATCATCTTTTCGCGGCAATGTCTGTTATTTATGCTGACGATTTTATTAAATTGGCCAACAAAAAGTGGCCGTCGATATATAGTGGCCTGAAATTGGAGGTCAAAAATTGACTTGCTGCTAAAAAATCACTGGCCGTGGCCGCGTTATGGAGGTGGCCGGTCATTGGAGGTCATTTATACAGAAAATGCATTTGGAACTCCACATGGTGACCGTTGAGTGGAGGTGGCCGTTCAAACTGGTGACCGGTCAAGACAAGCTATACTGTACAATATAAAGTAATAATAAACGATTTTTAAAAACTTACTAGACACCAAATTTGTCTGCTTCAATTATTTGACGAGCTGATGTGGTGACAGCACTGAGAAAGACGGCAGGGTAGAGAAAGTTACGCTCAAAAAAACGTAACCACATATAAAGTTTCTCAAACCACATCACCCGAGCAGCATCTGCAATAGTGAAAAACAACAAAGCCCATAATTTAGTTTCAGTTTTAAAAAGACAACTAAAGTACTTTTACATAAAACTAACACTACATAAAATTAACTAGAAAGAGTTTTTTCGGAAACTAGCATGAAAGCAGCCCTCCATTACCGCCAGCCGGCTATTTTTATTTTGCTATTTCTCAAGGGTTTTTTTATATCACCGCTTTAGCTATCATGCAAGATTTCCATAATAATGAAAAAAACCCAATTAAAATGGCTCCCACTCGACTATTTTGGATTTTTTTTCTGCGAAATTTGTCATGGGTTATCTTTGTGTGAGACCTTATATTTATATTCCAGCTATTTTGCTATGTTTTTGAGTTATGTAAATATCACAAAATTACTCAAATTAAAAATGGCCACTAAACTGAGATTTTGAAATCCCTTGCTCCCTAAAATTAATCAGGCCATTGACAGACATGGCTGAGCATACTTGCCAAATTAAAAGATCTGTTGGAAACGTTCTTTGTTAGTGGCCGTAGTAATTAACCCTCACAGCGCGGGGATAGACTTTAGTTGATAGAATCTGACGTCTGTAGACGTCAGATTCTGACGACTAAAGTCGATTCCCCGCACTGTAAGAATCCACATATTTCTAATGGCCGGAAACCTATAACATAGGTATTCAAATGAATCAGAAAGAGCTAACTAAGACATTTATGATAATATCAAATTAAAAAAACACCTTTTGTTGCGATGTTTTTTAAAAATTAATTTAGCGCTTCAAGGGTTTAAGGGTTGATTATATTGAGATCAAAAGGTCACAAAAAGTTTATAGATCAGCCATCATGCAAGATTTCCGAGATATAGAGAAAAAGCTATTAAAAATGGCCGCCATCGGCCATATTGGATTTCATTTCTGTGAAATTTGTCATGAGTTATCCTTGTGTGAGACCTTACATATTCATGGTCCAGATAATATGCATTGTTTTAGAGTTACATAAATATCTCAAAATTACTCTAATTAGAAATGGCCCCTAACAGGCCATTTCAAAAGTGTTCGCTTCCAAAAGTTAATCAGGTCATCGGCTGATGTATTGCTGAACACATTTGCCAAAATAAAATAAAATCTGATGAAAACTTTCTCCTGAAAGAGCATTTCTTCGTTAGTGGCCGTAAATTAATTAAATTAAAAGGTTGATGATATGGGGTATGTGATTGCTATGATGTAGATGTTCATAGATCAGTAGTTATTTTGAAAAACATATAATGGCAGCGGCGGACCATGTTGAATACAGTAAGCAGCCCACCTTGGCGAGGGCTGCTTAAATATTCAACATATAATTATATCACAAAAATGTTTATAATTCTGAGCATTAATCCTTTACTGTATTTGCCGGCGTAAAAGACAAAAGTTTTTTTCAAAACTCAGTTTTGACTAAATACTTCAGTGTGACTTATACATGGTCTTTGAACTTGGGCGAGGAACTAAGAAAAACCTAGATAGTGAAATAATGCAATTGATGTTCATGAACTTCAGTTCCGAAATATCATTTGTGGCCATTATGTATCAGTGCTATACCATTTGCAAATGCTATTTAGTTTATTATTGATTAATTAGCATAATGCATGAAAACTGTGTCTTTAAATTATGATTAATTTTTGCAGTCAAGATCTTGGTTGAATGTGTTGTCATACATATCTGAGCCATATAAGTGACTGCCGTGCAGAACTGTGCAAGCATGCGCTGTGCTGCCCTGATGTTTCCAGAGAGCTTGTTGATAAACATGGAAACATATGCGAGCAGACGGGAATGGCGGCTAATGGCTTATGCGCGATGACCTTATTTTCAAAATATCCAAAATATGTCAACATATTCATTAAAAATTGTAGAGAATGTGTTTATGAGAGAAATGACGTTACCATTGCTATAATAGCCAGACAACTGCTGTATTGAGCTCAGCGCCAGAGGCCGGTCAGAGCTCAGTCTAACACAGTATTGTCAGTGTCACTGAGCATTGTCAGACAGGTCTCCGATCCTGGTGCGTCATATCCACCAGTGCGACTACCTATGTTTTGAGCCTAATGTTGAGCCTAGAGCTACTTATACTCCAATGTGACTAATAGGCTGGAATAGACGGTATACACTTTTAATGTGACGGTGAGGTCTGCCTGGAAGAGAGCTAAATCAGTTCAATGTAATGCCCACAGCAATAGAAAAATGTCTAACACTACAACCATCCTGACATTATCAAGAATGCCACAGTAGGCCTATTGTGGAATAATTCACAATCAACACCGATGATAGTGCCTTTACAATATAATATCAGGCTGATTAAGGTGAAGCATTGGGTGGATGGGTGGTTCAACCTATCCATTTAAGCTTAGGGGTCTTGTCAAGTTAAAAAAAAAGAGAAAAACTCTATCCATTTTTTATTTTTGGAAACATGTACAACAAAAAAACACACAAGAAACCACAAAATTTCCCCCCAAAAATCTTAATTTGGGCTTGACCCATTCACCCACTTCCGAGTTTTTCTCAGATTTTTTTTTAATTCGACAAAACCCCTTATTATCGATTCCAAAATTCAAACGGATCCAACCTACCTCTAACTTCAAACTGTGCCCTTTCATGACTAGGTAGGACAGGCTGAGAGCAGCAGAGCCACGGCATCTCCTTTCGCAGTTGTGGTATAATGTAGTGGATGACGAGACCAAGGCTCCCAGACACATAGACTAGCACATCAAATAATGTAGGCTGCAAGAAAAGAGTTATTTCATTAAAGGTCCATTTGAAATGTAAAGGACAACACATCGTAACAGTTCTCTATGCAGAACAGATGTCAAACTAGAAAAACATGAAAGAAGCCCTCCGTTACTGCCAGTCAGCTATTTTAAATTTGACATAGATCTGATCAGAAAACTTTGTCAAGAGTTATCCTTATGTCACACAGAACAGTTTATTGTATTCTATTACTCTACCTATCATGCAAGGATTTCAAGATAATGAACAAAATCGAAACAAAATGGCTACTAATCGGCCATTTAACACTTTAGCTTCTATGCAAGGTCTCCAAAATAGTGAGGAAAATTAAAACAAAATGGCTGAAAATCGGCCATTTTGGATTTTATATTTGCAAAATAGTCATGTGTTGTCCTTGTGTAACACCAGACATTTTATTTTATATTACCGCTTTAGCTATCACGCAAGATTTCCAAGATGATGAGAAAAAATGATTAAAAATGGCCGCCAGTCATGGTCCAGCTATTTTGCTTTTTTTTCAGTAAATATCACAAAATTACTCAAAACGGCCATTTAAAAATTATTTGCTCCAAAAAGTTAATCAGGTCATTGGTTGACAAAGCATATTTTAATTTTCACATATTTGAAGTCTCGCTTCAGCGACCCCCATGAAAACTACACATATCTGTTTAATTTGAGACCAAAGATATACAAATCTTGATGCTTTTAAAACACACATTCATTTCCCAATAACAATGATTTGATCGGCTAATTAAACAGTTTTAAAATGATTACAGTTGTGATTAGTTGTGGAAGGGTTATTATACTCACTTGTAAAACAGGACTTGTGAATGCTGTACTGACACTGACAGCAAATACTAACACGGCAGACACACAACACACAATGAGGTCCGATCTCATCCGCTCGAACTGAAAAACAAATAAATAGCTCAAGATTACCAATCGAACACGAGAAGTTGACTCGATGCTGTTATAATACTGTTATAATGCTGGGCCAGAGTTGCAGCAAATTGTTGCAGTGACGTAGTCATCACAGTAGTGGTTTTAAATATTATAAAATGATAATGTTCAAGTAGAGAAAATTAAAGTTACATTTACACAAATGGACGAGGACATTTCGACTAATAGTTTTCCATCGCATTGGAAGGAGGTTAGTGCAGAGTACAGCTAGGCTGCGACTAGGAAAAATATCTGGCAATAAAGATGACAACATCCCCTGCATGATGTTTTTTCTGATGGGAAAGAGAAAAATTTAGGATAATTTTTTACCTATTGCCAACAAGTAACTAATTGTCGGCTGACAGTGTTTTGAGTAGATGAAATGTTTGCTGACATAGATATACAAGATAACAAGAGGACTGAAGTCCTATATCATCCCCCGCCATAAATTAGGTTAGACTTTTTGCGGTCAAAAATATTTAAAAAGTTGATTTGTGGTGGCCATTTTAAATTTCAGTAAAATCACATGCACATTTCCAGATGGTGGGTAATATCATTGTACAATGTGATTTATTACTGATTTCAATTTTTCAGTTTTTGCGCCCACAAGAAAATATGAAGTTAATCCATGGCGGCCATTTTGAATTTCAGTAAAACCTTAAAAAAATCACTTGCACATCTCCATATCGTGGGAAATGTGATAGTAAAATTTGAACAAGAGCACACTCGATAATAGCCCGCCGCCGAATTATGATAAAGAAAGTAAAGACGAATGTCATCACGTAAATAACAACGCAAGATATAAATGGTATGTTAAACCAGCCGCTTTTCAAGTTATCGCGCCCACAAGGTCAAATTATGGACGGAAAATAAATGTGAAAAATCGCAATAAGTCGACCATTTTGATTTTTTTACTGGCCATTATTGAGCTTGTCCAAGAACTGCTTATTAGAAACATGCATAACAAACTTGAAGAGGATACTTGTGAAAATGTTGAAGTTATCGTGCCTACAAGGTCAAATTATTGACGTAAAATGAGAAAAATCGCAATAAATCGGCCATTTTGAATTTTTTTTCAGCCATTATTGAACTTGTCCAAGAACTACTTATTAGTAACATGCATAACAAATTTGAAGAGGATATGTGAAAAACTTTTCAAGTTATCGCGCCCACAAGGTCAAATTATTGACGTAAAATGAGAAAAATCACAATAAATCGGCCATTTTTTTTTTTTTTCAGCCATTATTGAACTTGTCCAAAAACTACTTATAAGTAACATACATAACAAATTTGAAGAGAATATGTGAAAAACTTTTCAAGTTATCGCGCCCACAGGGTCAAATTATTGACATAAAATGAGAAAAATCGCAATAAATCGGCCATTTTTTTTTTTTTCGGCCATTATTGAACTTGTCCAAGAACTACTTATTAGTAACATGCATAACCAATTTGAAGAGGATATGTGAAAAACTTTTCAACTTATCGCGCCCACAAGGTCAAATTATTGACGTAAAATGTGAAAAATCGCAATAAATCGGCCATTTTTTTTTTCAGCCATTATTGAACTTGTCCGAGAACTGGTCATTAGTAACATGCATAACAAATTTGAAAAGGATATGTGAAAAACTTTTCAAGTTATCGCGCCCACAAGGTCAAATTATTGACGTAAAATGTGAAAAATCGCAATAAGTCGGCCATTTTTTTTTTTTTTCAACCATTATTGAATTTGTCCGAGAACTGGTCATTAGTAACATGCATAACAAATTTGAAAAGGATACGTGAAAAACTTTTCAAGTTATCGCGCCCACAAGGTCAAATTATTGACGTAAAAGGTGAAAAATCACAATAAGTCAGCCATTTTGAATTTTTTTTCAGCCATTATTGAACTTGTCCGAGAAGTGGTCATTAGTAACATGCAAAACAAATTTGGGAAGGAAACATGAAAAACTTTTCAAGTTATCGCGCCCACAAGTAAATGTTAACGCCGACGCCGACGACGCCGAACTTCAATTGCAATAGCCCACCTTTTTTAATTAAAATTAAAAGGCGGGCTAATAATTCCTTTCCTTAAGTTTTGTAGTTTTTGCGCCCACAAAAAATTTTGGAATTGACCTCTGGCGGCCATTTTGAAATTTGGTAGCATCTTTAACAAAATCACTTGCACATCCCCATGTTGCTAGGAATGTGATGTTATTAAAAAAAAATTGACCAAACAAATTTTTTGAGTTTTCACACCCCCTAAAAAATTTAAGTTGATCTGTGGCGGCCATTTTGAATTTCAGTAAAACCTTGAAAAAGTCACCTGCACATCTCCATATCATGGGGAATGTGATAGCAAAATTTGAATATTTTCTGACTTTAAGTTTTAAGAGTTTTTGCACCCATAAACTTTTTTAGAGTTGCCCTCTGGCGGCCATTTTGAATTTTGGTAGCATCTCGAAAAAATCACTTGCACATCCTCATGTTGCTACGAATAACATGTTAAAATTTCAAAAAGATTTGACAAGTAGTTTTTGAGTTTTTGCGCCCACAAAAAAACGTCACGCCGGACAGAATCCTGGCGCGACTAAAATCCCCCTTCCCCTACGGGCGGGGGATAAAAAGTAAGAGCTGTTACTCACCACAGTTTTCCTAAGTTTAGCAGGTAGTGGGTCAATCAGCTCATCATTACGATCTGACTTATTACTATATTTGCTTGGCAACAATGCGTGTCTGATCATTTCCCTGAAAGAATGAAGCTGTAAACTTTACACTTCTTAGAACAATAGTGAAATGTTTTTTCCCGTTACATGTATTTATATTAAGCATCAGATACTTATATTGGCACATTTTTCGTTGTTCAAATTAAAACATAATTGATATTCTGCACAAAATGTTGCATAGACCAGTAGTCCTGGCTCAAAGTACACATACATTCTTCTAACCCTTTCACCACTAGTCATCCGTAAGCTGAATGCTGTGGCATTCAGCTTACAAAAGTAGCCCTTGGTGCTGAAAGATGAAGACAAGAAATGACTGTTGTATGTAGGATTCTCGCACTCATGCTGTTGGCTTTCACGAGACGTACGGTGAGATCAGCCCATCTCTCACTCTCCCCAAAAATCCAATTTGATTTTGCTGTTTCAAATAGTTATTCGTACGAGAAAATACATACAGCATCGTTGGGTTTGACGAGATGCGCTGATCTCGGCACTCGTCACCCCATCAGGCCCTCGTCCAAAGGCTCGGGCTTGATGTGGTCACTAGTGCTGAGATGAGCCTATCTCGCCTTCCCAACGATGCCGTATGCATATAATCTTCCACTATCTTTAGCTGTGTCATGGTTCAAACAAACAAAAGCTGATGGAAGGTCAGGATTTTCAAAGATATTCATGGCCAAAAATGCCTATTTTCATCGTCAGAAAATGAGTCCAGACAATATTTTTTTAAATTGAAGACAAAATTGTCTATATATATATGATATTATGTGATTTTCACAATGATTCAGTTTTGTGAGTAAATAAATATATTTCAATGTGCTGTATTTTTATTATTTTCTTAATTTCCTCTATCAATAGTTCAGGGTTTTTTCAAGGCTTTTTTCAAATTTAACGCCCTGAAAAGTCTGTGTTCAATTTGTTTTGAAAATATTGTGTAGCAATTTGTAAGCAAGCTCTAAATTCAATGGATTTTTTCTATCATTAAAGATAAAATATTTTGCTAATCAATTTCAAGTTTGATTAGCAATTGGCCTTGTGCATATATTTATATCCCATGACATATATATTTCAAACATATAGAGCTTAATAGTTGAATTACCAGAGCACGGTTGGGTCAGATGAGCTGCGGCTAAGATGGTAAGATATTGGCACAAGCAAACCAACATAGATGGAGAATAACACGTGCTGCGACGTGTTAGCACCATCACCTCTAATGGGCTCCTGTAAACAGTGACAAATAATCTATAAGTCAAGAACCTTTTGTAAACAGTTAACGGTAGGTTCAAATGAAACATTTCTATTACCAACTGCCTTTATAAACATAGTTTATTCCCAGCTTGATTATATAATTAACTAAGCATATACCACAAAATATCTAAAACAAATTTTGGTGTTCTTTTATTTTTAAACTTTGTACATAATCACAGACAGTAGCCATGGGCCATTTCTATGTTGTCCCGCAAATCGGGCGATAGGGTTTATAAAGCCCTGGGGCCTGACATGACTAAAGATAACTGTTATACTGTTTAACTGTTTGTTCCCATTTTTCATCCATTTGAAACACATTTCCAGCTTAAAATGATGAAAAATGTTACTATTTATAAAAAAAGACATTGCCCACATTGAATTATTTGAATAAATGATTATTTAGCACAAAATATTTAATACATTTTATGTCATTTTCTTTGCATTGATATTTGCTTGAAACCATATATACACAGCCACAGTAGCACTAAGGGTTACTAATTTATAGTTCAACAATATGTTTTAAAATAACCATATATCTAGGGTTCAAATTATCAAACTCTACTTGAACCATGGTTTATGCCTAGCAGTAATAAAGTATTTAACACTTTAAATAGCTATTTTCAATAATATTCAATAGAGATTGAATCCTCTGGAATGTGCAATAAAAAATCCCCCCCCCCCCCATGGGCTTTTGAGATATGCTATAGAAATGAAAATGGGAAAAGAAAAGGGGCCAGCCGCATGTCCATAACCCACCCAGCAACTCTCAAAACATAAATACCTTAATGCCAAGGTAGCATAGCCCATACAGTATTGCCACTGCAAAACAGCTTCTGCAGACAGTGAAGACAGCAGAACTTAAACTACTGGTTGCTGAAAAAAGTAAAACTTGTAATAAATCAAATGATAATAAAAAAATTTGAAATAAGTTATTATTGGTATTAAAAAGGCATTTGCAAATGTCAAGCTTCAAGCCCTGACTTCTCAACGCTTTTTATCATTTTTTACTGTGGGCATCTTCAGCTTACTGAATCGTGACGATTGTTTTTTTCTCTGCTCGTTTCAATATAATGATCTATTGGTTTTTCCCTGCCATCAAAAAACTGATTTATAAAAAGGAAATTTGCGAGTTAATTGCCTTTCGGATATTAGGAATCTGAATATTTTATAATCAAATTTGTTGGCGATTTTGCAGCGTGAGCATGGTTTCAGAGCATTCCAATAAAAACCTGTGAGTCTCAGGATCTATTTCGCGACAAAACAGTAGAAATCAGCGGATCTGCGGAAAAGACTCATCCCTGGTATAACGTTGGTCACAGACGAAACAATCCTAACTCTAAAATAATGGTTTTGAGAACATTGCTTTGGAAGTTTTAAAAAAATGCTGATAAATCAATACTTCAACATAAAGAAAAAAAAATTGGCACAAAATAAGACTTGTTCTGTGCCAATTTTTTTTTTTTAAGTTGAAATATTGTAAAATGTTATTATATATAACCTACCATGTCCTCCAAAGACATGCATTTCAATTTGTTCTATTGTATATATCAGGAAGGTGTTCACTTGTGGCAACAGGCCCACTGTGAAGATCAGTGGCAGGCAGAGCAGAAAAACTGAAATCAGGTGAAACAAATTACCCTTTTATTATCAATCTAAAAAGAATATTTTGACTGTAAAATATGCCTTTTTACTATAAGATTTGAAAAAAAAACCTAATTTGCCAGATCTGAATAATTTTTGGTCTCAAATTTAATAAATATAAGTCATTATACCAACTTGAATTTGTGTGTTGCTGTAGTAAGAGACAACTTTGGGTGAATGAAAATGTAACAACATCCTTATAATAAAACTTTTGATATTTTAGCATATAATATCAATAATTATGAATCACCTTTGACAAGATCTCTGCCAAATATTAGTGCTGTCTTTGTGGTGAACGGCATACCATACAGATCAAATGTTAAGGACTCCCAGCTATTTGCAGAATAATGTAACACCAGAATCAATGAAGCACAGACACAAAAATAAAATGGACGGCTGAAGACAATGATACGATTATAACCCTGAAAAATGAAAAACAGGTACTTCATAGCTGATAGCAAGAAAAAACATTGTCAGATATAAAGCCAAAAATTAATTTATATATTTAATGTACACTTACATGCATTGGTGAGGCAGCATCAGGTTGAACACTCTGGAAGAAAAACATTACATTTTTATATTTTCACATTTCACTGATTATAGCATGTATACATGTAAATATGGTCCAAATACTAATTTATAAAGAACTGCAAATCAGGATGGTCTGTGACTGAAACAGGCATCAGACTTGTCATCTATCAAAACCAAAAATTATTTGAAAAACACCTCACCTCACACAAAATGTGTGATTGACGATACAGGTGTTAGAATAACTTGAATTTGCAGGGGAAAAAACTCGTCATTTTTAACCACTAGCCAGCCGGGCTAGTGGAACTAGAAATCCACTAGCCCTTATGTTTTTTTAATCGCCCTTACTAGCTTGATGTTTTTATGAAAAAAATTAACGGACTATGGGCGATATGGCTGAATCACTGGTTAATGACTTTTTCCCCTTCTGACCCATCTTCCTTAGGCTTCGCCTAAGCACCAGGTGGGCATTTTGGCTTTAATCTTCTTTCATATCGTGTATAGGGGCTATTCAAGGTAACTGAACTTGATATGTAGACCTATCAACAAAGAAGTAGGGAAGTCTATGGAGCTCTAGCCTCTATGGCATCATGACACAGCAAGGCATACAATATCTGGGATAAAAAGGTTATTTCAGGTGTATTTTAGGCCTTTTCTGGGGGTTAATTTAGTTTGTGTTGGGCCTATTAGCATCGTTAGACCTGACTGAAACTGGAGTATTAGCCACAGCTTGTATTCACATAAAATTGCGAGACGTTTTTGCAGACGTTTTTATGTAAGATTAATGCTTTATTTATCAGGCCAATAATTTAGAATTTTAGAATCGGCAACAATTCAAGACTGCATCTATTCACCCCCAGCTCGTTGCGTAATGAAATGTTGTCAGCATGCATGTATGTCAGCAGACTAGATAAATGATCTTCTTGATCAGCGCCATTTTGAACTGTGAAATATCGATGAAACGAATGTTGGGAACCACGACGCATTAAGTGACGCTGTGGGCTGTCATGGCTACCGCAGATCGGGCCACATGCAATACACGAGCCCACGCACCGCTGATTGACCAGGCCATAGGCTTACTGGTCAGTAGTTTGTTTAACAACTTGGTGAACATGATTTTTTTGTCCACATGTGTCAGCATCAAACTTGATTCAGTTGCTCACTTTTAGTGTACCAAATCTTGAATTATGTGCGCTTCTTTGCTCCTCAAACGTAAAGGCTTCTGATACACACAACCACGTGTATGTGAATTTGCATCCCTGATTTGCTATATCACAGGACCATTCATTTTAAAAGACAGCCATCTTGCACAAATAATATTAAAGGATGTATACTGTAATGTACAGGGAAGTGGGTGACAGTGGGAAAAAAAGAGTTAACTAATCATATGTCAGGGCTCCATTTTGTTTATAGTCTGTTTGTTCAAAAAACAGTTTGGCTGAGGCATAAAGATATATATTGATGTCGAAATGAACTAGAGAACACAACTTACCTTCAAGAGTGAGTATTGACAGCCAGCCATTATGAAGCACAATACAAAGATCCAGAAATCTCTGTAGAATTCATGGGTGAGAAGAAGAGCTCCCAGCACACCAACCCACACCGCAAGTAACACTGATATAAGGTTCTCCATTAATGTATTTCTGTTAATAATAAGGATAAAATGTCTCATACTTACTATATGTCATAATCAATACTGACAGATATTATTATAAAATATAATTATAATATTATTTGTATTACCCAGAATAAGTATATTTAAGGCGTACGAGTTAATGAGTGAAAAGTAGTAAAGATGGCTAGAAGTCTGTTATTTTGTATTCTATTTCTGCAAAATTTGTCACGGTTATCCTTGAGTGAGAACTTGCATTTGGTCCAGCTATTTGGCTTTGTTTTTGTGATATACATCACATAATCCTACAGAATCAAAATGGCTACATTGGTATATATATGTAATATCTATGTGACAGCGTTGGCGCTGGCCGCTCGCCACGTCGCCAAATGCGAAGATATTCGCCATGTGGCGAAAGATTTGTGATGTCTTTAGCCACAGTGGCGAAGACAAAAACGAGATGCTTCCACAATACTTATGAATCTTGAGCCGTTTTCGCGGTAAAAATCGCGGGAAAAACGACTGCATTACCATCGTTTTTTCTGACATAAACATGCCTTTATTTGATTTTTCAAATTCTAAATCGATCTTGCTAGCATCTTTCAATTTTGCCGATCTATAAATATAGCAATAATAGCCTATAATATAGACTATATTGAACACAAACTATGTTTGTTTACATTCTCAACAAAAAAAACAAAATGGCGGGACGACGACGGCGTAGGCCTATTCCTGTGATCTGTCCACTTGATAATATGATGTTGTTTTATACACACTGAGTACTGATGATGTGATGTTTATAATGTCACTGTATCACAACCTTTGTTGTTATTATGTAGCTGCATTCAATAATTTGTGTTTTACATTTTATTACAATCTGACCATTGGAATTGATTAATTGCTTTACCTATCACTGACACTGTGTCAGTGACCTAGCCTCAACAGACGAAATAACTTGTGGTAGAACATTCATGAATAAGCAATCATTCAAATACATTAAGAGCTAGTTTAACACCACGCTGGGACAAAACTCATTTTTGTACAAAACTAAGCGATTAGTCTGGTCGGCCGCTCAGCACATTCCCTTTGCCTGATACTCCATTAAAGAGGAATGCGAAGTCATCAAGCAAAGTGATTATTTGTCAAGAACAGGAAACGTTTAACACAGGCTGAAATGGTCAGTGTGAAAAACTGATTTCACACTGCTGCTGCATTCATGACATCCTTGCCTACCTGGCTACCACTGTTAGTGTTACTTGATTTCTCCAAGCTGGATCTTTTTGTCCAGACAAGACAAAAAAAAACCTTTTTTTTTGGGGGGGGGGGGGTTCTAGTCACATGGTACTCCAAAATAGGTTAGGTGTGGGGGGACTTTTAATTTCACTGGAAAAAACCCCACCAAATTGCCCCTACAAGGCTGTTCATACAAAAATACACACCTAAAAAAATTGTGAAGGGACGTTCTCAAATAAAATCATTTTATATTATTTTTTTTTAAATTATTATAAAAATCTAGGGTCAGGGATTCAAATGGTCGGTAAGCCAAAAATAATGGCTGACAACCCGAAATGTAGGGCATGGTTGTCTGCTGGATAATTTTTATTTCAAACCTAATTTTGAATGCAGCAACCTTCCTAAACTCTCATGCATTTTGATTACCATGATTACAGTTGAATAATAAAAAAAGTCAAACAAGTTACTATTAATTTGCAAACGTTCGTCAGTTCTTGGAAAATTTACATAAAATTTGTGGTTATTCGCTAAATAAAAACTAAATCATAAACTGTTTCAAATTAAGTACTATCTTTCTGTGGTAAATGCAAAATCAATAGGCCTACTAGACCAGTATCAATTATCACCAATATTTTGGATACTGGGTACATGATTACATTGTGGCTACAAGAAAGAAAATGTGGCTAAAACTTTTCAGAGGTTTTAGCCACAGTGGCTAAGACATTTTTCATCCTACCGCCAACACTGATGTGAAGTATATTCCCAGTGTTATATATATATATAATATCTATGTGAAGTATAATTAAAAAGGACTTCATAGATTTGTTGCTAATTAGAAAACAATTAGAAAAAGTTTCGGAAACGAACAGGAAAGCAGCCCTCCGATATCCCTCGACCACTATTTTAAAATTGTTTGCTGGAAAAAATATTTAAAAAAAAAAAAATTAAATGGCCGACTGGCGTCCATTTTGGATTTTTTAGTGTGAAATGTGTGGGACATTACATTTTATTTTATATTCATGGTCCAGTCATTTTGTACTTTTTTATAGTTAAGTAAATACTACGAAATTCAAAATTTTGAAATTGTCTGATCACAAAAGTTAATCAGGTCATTGGCTGACATAGTTGAACACATTTGCCAAATTAAAAGAAGATCTGATGGCAACTTTCCTGAAATGCGTTAACGAGCATTTCTTCGTTAGTGGCCATAGTAATTAAATGGTTGATGATATGGGAAACAAAATATCACCAAAAGAATTCCCCAGTGGTATGTGATGGCTATGTGAAGTATGAGGAAACAGAAGTTGATAGATTAGTAGCTATCTTGAAAACAAAAAAACTGCGGCGGCGGTGGCAGACAGTGTGGAATACAGTAAGCAGCCTGCCTCGGCGAGGGCTGCTTAAATAATTGGTGGTGGGAGACCATGTGGAATATACAGTTAGCAGCTCGCAGCCGTTTAGGGCTACTTATTAAGTATGTCAAATGCAGATATCATGACAGCAATTTACAATTGCTTAATTTATGTATTTGTGTCCTCTTAACCACATGTACATGCGGGGAATTACAAAGGATTACAGAACACAAGTTTCACCTGTCCAGCAGAGCTAATAGAGCCAAGCGATCAAACCGAATCTTCATAAAATGACAAGGCACCATAAAGAACTTGTAATAATGTTTTGGTTTGTCTTCTGAGCCAGTTGCATTTTGAGTTGTGTCACTGTCTGACGTATCACCCATACTGAGTGGTTGATGTTGTCCACTCTCTAGTAGTGTCTCAACATACTGCTGGATGACGTTACGATGGTTGCGGCCGCTGCTGTTGCCCCACATTGAAAGATCTCTCAACAAGGCCTCAGGGTTAGGTTCAGCCGGCGATGGAATTGGAGGTGTTGTGGCAGTCGCACCCTCCGTCTCCAGGATAACTGTTGAATCTAATGACTCTGTGCTGCACTCCAGATACATCATATTTCTGGAAGTATTCTCTTGATCCCTGGGCGTCTCTGATAAGCTGAAAAAAAAAAGTAAGAAATAGGTGTACAGTACTGCATTTCAGTTAGCAATTTTAATTCCCAACAAGCTGTGGGGTCTTTAACGCATAGAGCATTCTTAAGCACTGTAAGTTTGTGTAATCAGTTTACAGAAATCAAATATACTTTTAACATCTCCAATATACATTGTGAACAAATTTTAAAAATCCAAGTAATTTTCAGTCATTGGGAAGTTGTGGATCGCGGTAGTGAGACACACCTTCGAGTGACAGAAAATAAACTTTTAATAGTTTACAGCACTAAGGGTTAAATAAACACCCTTGTTGAATTCATACATCACAAAGCATATTTTCAACAAGACTACATAAGTCCAGGAGCTCCCGCTCCGAATTAGAATTTGATTTAAGCAATTTTGTATAGGGTTATCAATGTAGTTCCAGTCTAGGTCAAAAATCAAGACGCAAGACAACTAGGTCTAAGAAGCCCAGTCTAAGAGTAAGATAAGAACTAGACAGTCTGTCAGAGATTGCAAACCTCCATTGAAATTAATGATCCAAATCAGTATCCCAGTAATGGTCTACCTATCTGGCAAGGTTTACCCGATATCAGGCCAATCGAGTTAACTAATAGCTTTCATTTCATTCTATAGTAATGGTCTAGCCATCTAGCACGGTTTACCCAATATCGCCCATGTGAAAGTGAATAATGGCCGATAGGAGGCCATTTTGAATTTGATCAAGTCAAAATTTTTCAAGATGCATCCTCTTCTGAAATCTCACATTTTGTTTTATAGTAATGGTCTAGCCATCTAGTACGGTTACCAAAAACCGGCTATGTGAGAGTGAATAATGGCCGATAGGCGGCCATTTTGAATTTGATCAAGTCAATTTTTTTCAAGATGCATCCTCTCTTGTAATCTCACATTTTGTTTTATAGTAATGGTCCAGCTATCTAACACGGTTTACCAAATATCAGCAATGTGAAAGTAAATAGTGGCCGATAGGCGGCCATTTTGAATTCGATTGAGTCAAAAGTTTTTAAAAGGCATCCTCTCTCGAAACGTCACATTTTGTTTTATAGTAATGATCTAGCTATCTAGCACGGTTTACCAGATATCAGGCCTATCGAGGTAAATAATGCTGATTGTCGGCCATTTTGAATTCGTAAGTTAAAAATTTTCAGGGTGCATCCTCCCCCGAAAACTCACACTTTGTTTTATAGTAATCAGGTAATGGTCTAGCCATCTAGCACGGTTTACCAAATATCAGCCATGTAAAAATGAAAAATGGCCGAAAAGGCGGCCATTTTAAATTTGATCAAGTCAAATTTTTTCAAGATGCATCCTCATCTGAAATCCCACATTTTGTTTTACAGTAATGGTCTAGCCATCTAGCACAGTTGACCAAATAACAGCCATGTGAAAGTGAATAATGGCCGATAAGCTGCCATTTTGAATTTTATCGAGTCGAATTTTTCAAGATGCATCCTCTCCTGACATCACACATTTTGTTTTATAGTAATGGTCTAGCCATCTAGCGCGGTTTACCAAATAACGGCCATGTGAAAGTGAATAATAGCCGATTGGCAGCCATTTTGAACTTGGACGAGTTGAATTTTTTCAAAATGCATCCTCTCCTGAAGCCTTACAATTTGTTTTATAGTAATGGTGTAGATATCCTGAGCAGTTTTCATGATATTCCACAATATCAGGCCTGTCGAGGTGAATAATGGCTGATAGGCGGCCATTTTGAATTTTATCAACATCAAATTTTTCAAGATGCATCCTCTCCTGAAATCTTACAATTTATTTGATATTAATGGTGTAGCTATCTTGAGCGGTTTTCATGATATTCCGCAATATCAGGCCTGTCGAGGTGAATAATGGCCGATAGGCGGCCATTTTAATTTTATCGACTTGAAATTTTTCAAGATGCATCCTCTCCTGAAACCTCACAATTTGTTTTATAGTAATGGTGTAGCTATCTTGAGCGGTTTTCATGATATTCCGCAAAATCTTTCAGTCGGATTTATTGATGTTATAAATTAGGTCAAAGTGCTGGGTCAACTTCAAGGTCAAGGTCCAAAAATCTGAAAAGGCACAACTAGGGACCTTAGAGAACATGTATGTGCAATATGACTGTCATCGGCCCAGTACTTTTCGAGATCTGCTCCGGAAATGAAGTGCGCGTCAAAACGTCTAAATAGGTCATAGTTCTGAACCAGAAATAGGTCAAAGTTCAAAAACCCCAAAAGGCACAACTAAACCCCCTAGGGGTGTTGTGTGTAAAATTTGAAGACAATCGGACAAGTACTTTCAGAGATATGCTCCGGAAACGAATTGTTTACGGACGGCCCAACGCCGTCACATCATCATTTTCTCCTCTGCAACCTTGCGTATTGAATTCAGATTAAAAATATTTTAACCTGTCCATTAGCCACCTGGAAGTAACCCACATACCAAAAATTGTTATCCTAGCTTATTTTCTTACAAAGTTATAGGCAAAAGAAGAGGCAAAAAAAAAACGAAGGTAGAATCCATAGCTCCCTCCGTCCCACCTGATGGCGGGAGCTAATATAAATAATTTATGAACAAATGGCATATTCCATTAAAAATAAGGATGTTCCTGAGTTTAAACTGACTTTTACATGTGTAGTAGATCACAAATATCAACATAATGGACCTGAATATTCTTACCATTTATCAGGAGGCTGTTTTTCACCAGGTACGGCATCAATTATTCCAGTGGCTATTCCTGCACTGCTCTCACCAAAAGTGTATGTTAACCAGTTCCCTGGAGGAATATCAAATAGAATTTTCAATTTTTTGCTTCTAGCTGTAAAATCAGCTGAAATTCAATGTTTTGCTATGTTGGTAATGATATGTTAGCTAAATTAATGAAACAACTAATATATACTTTAGGTTTTTGAGAACAAAGACTTTAACATTATATATATATTCCAGTTATACAGAGTACCGCAGCAATGTGTACTGTGGAGCAAAATATGATGCTGTTCAAATTCCATGATAATTTATATTCCATGATGTTTTCCATGACATTTTTGCATTGATTCCATGATTAATTCTACTATAATCTCAGTTACAAAAAAATTGTAGGTATCTATCAGGTAGGCCTACACTGATAAGTGTCAGTATCTGAGAAACAATTCATACTCGCCACTTTGCTATTTGGCTATGAGCCATGTATGGCATAGATTAGGTGCATTTGTTTTAAATCTCCCAATCATTACAAAATTTGGCGACATAAAATTGAGGCAAATTTATCATCTTGATGTGTTCATAGTCAATTTCCATGATGGAGTACAAATTTCATGATTTTCTGAGCATGAAAATGGTAATCCTAAATTCCATACTTTGCAGCAAACAAGATAATGCACCAATGCTGGGTTAACATTAACCCAGAATTGGTTCATCGTCTTGTGTTTGCATGACATTTCATATGGGCAAGAACTCTAAAAAAATGAAATTTTCAAAGAAAAGATCCTTAACACGGTAATGTCCGAGTCATAGTGGTTTTGTAGCTGCAAATAAAACCACTGCAACTCACACATTAAAGCGTCAGGGCATTTTTCATTATCGTCTTTACTTTAAAAAAAAATCCTACCATATTCATCTTGGAAACAGTGTATAGCTCCTTCGGTGGTGTCATTATGTGTTTGAGCGAGGTGTTTCAGTTGTGCTGCAGCCAATGACTCCAGGGCCTCAGTGGGTGGGCCGTCTGATAACATTGACCCACTTCTTTTTGATCCTCTGCTACTGTGCCGCCTTCTCTTCCTTAAATTGATAAAAAATCAATAGTAATTTATTGCTTGATCACATTGAACATTAAAAAAATCCTTCAACCATTTCAAGCTTCAATTTTGCATTGAAATCTTTATCCATTCAAGCTGTGAATTGTTGCCACAATTCTGGATTTGTAGTGGATGTAGATGACTTTGCCATGTATGTAACTTGTTGAAAATAGTTTGATGAAAATCTTAGTAAATGAAGTTTTTAAGAATGCCAAAGGATGCTTTGAAGGGGGTTTAAAATGTCATTCTTTGAAAGCTATGAATTGATACCGCAATTCTCACCTCACAGCTTTTTATAGTTATTACACATTACCAACATCACCATTTACTGGATGTCTAAAAGAGCACATTCAGAATTTTGAAAGGTAATGTTAATAATGGCCAGCGCCAGTGGCACTTTGCGGTCACAAAGGATCCTACATTTACTGTTAGCATTATTTGTATGTGGCTTCAAAGAGCACCTCACATGCTCAACAACAACTGTGCACCACCTATACCCAGCAATTATTTTTCAAACTACATTTACATAATTCACAAATGTGACATTTTTGGTTCTAAAGAAAAAGAAGCCCTGCTTTTGAGCTAAAAAAAAGAAAATCTGATAATAAAAATAAAAAATCAAATCCATGGGACATAACAGTACAAGGGTTAGGTGTAGAGGTACTGACTTCAAATCTGGTACATTTTCTTTATCCCCTATTGTTTGAGTATCATTTGGTATCGTTCTCTTCTCGGGGAGAAGGGCTGAGGATTCATTGTGTGTAGATGCGGATGATTCTCGGCTACTTCCTCCTCCTTGTTCAGCGTCCGCTTGTTTACCCTGACCCGGCGGCGACTCCTCAGGGGATTGGGAAGAAACTGATGGCAATCGCCTGCGTGCACGAACTAGGCGTCTCCCTCGCCGCCCTGAAAATGTAGTACAGAACAATCTTTAATAAAATTTTAGTCAGTGAAATATCCGTAAAATTCGATCCTTACAGGGCGCAACAAAATGCAATTCTGTATTGATTCTGTATTTTTTTCATTTCTAATTAAACTTCAAAACAAAAGGCTCGGAAGCAACATCACACATGTTTTTTGCTAAAATTTAAAAATTTTCAAAAAATGCATAAATTCAAGCTACAGATCTGTAATAATTGTAAAAAATCATATCCTATTGACCCAGTGTTATTTTGCAGCTTTCAACTGCAAATGATTTTATATGACTGGCAGTAAATCTGCAACATTGGGCCCCAAGGAAAGCAACGCTTGTTCTGCTCCCATAAATCTTTGCAAAACACAATGCTGGCCTAATGGCAGGTGCCAGTGTTCACCAGTGATCCAGCATTAGACTAGCACTTCGTGTTGTTGTAAGCTGTGAGCACATGTGGCAATCGCAAGGCGTTGATCATATGTTAGCTAGTGTTGGGATGGGGTTGACTAATTACTTATGCCAGACGTGCGTGTCTGCTCTGTTAATCTCGCTATATTGAATGTCGGCACAATGCTGGCTCAATTACAGTAGATTTTTTAAGAATATATAATATACAAAAAAAAAACAAGAGCGCTGATGCTAACGATATCCCCCGCCATTAATTAAAGTCAATAATGGCCCCAAAGTCAAAGGTTAAAAAATAGGTCAAAGGTCACAACCCCCCAAAAAGCAGATCTACACCCCTAAGGGATGTGTGTGGCAATATGAATCCAGCAAACACTTTCCGAGCTATCATCGGGAAAATGAACTTATCTTCTGCCATCAATTAAAGTCATTAATGGCCTCAAAATCAAACGTAAAAAAATTAGGTCAAAGGTCACAACCCTCAAAAGGCACATCCACACCCTCTGAGGGTTATGTGTATTCAATATGAAAACAATCAAGCAAATGCTTTCTGATATATCATCCGGAAAATGAACTTATCACCCGCCATCAATTAAAGTCAATAATGGCCTCAAAATTGAAGGTCAACAATTAGGTCAAAGGTCATAACCCCAAAAAGGCACATCTACACCCCCTGAGGGATGTGTGTGTGCAGTATGAAAAACAATCCAGGAAACGCTTCATGATATATCGTCCGGAAACTGAACTTATCATCCAAAATCAAATAAAGTCAATAATCGCCTCAAAATCAAAGGTAAAAAATTAGATCAAAAGCCATAACCCCCAAAAGGCAAATCTACACCCCCTGAGAAATGTGTGTGTGCAGTATGAAAACAATTCAGCAAACGCTTTGCGAGATATCATCTGGAAACTGAATTTATCATCCGCAATCAATTGAAGTCAATAATCTCCTCAAAATCAAAGGTAAAAAATTAGGTCAAAGGTCATAACCTCCAAAAGACACATCTACACCCCCTGAGGGATTTGTGTGTGCAATAAGAAAACAATCTAGGAAACGCTTTGCGAGATATCGTCCGGAAACTGAACTTATTATCCACAATCAATTAAAGTCGATAATCGCCTCAAAATACAAGACTACATAAGTCCAGGAGCTCCCGCTCCGAATTGGAATTTGATTTAAGCAATTTTGTGTAGGGTTATTAATGTAGTCCTAGTCTAGGTCAAAAATCAAGATGCAAGACAACTAGGTCTAAGAAGCGCAGTCTAAGAGTAAGATAAGAACTAGACAGTCTGTCAGAGATTGCAAACCTCTATTGAAAATAATGATCCTAATCAGTATCCCAGTAATGGTCTACCTATCTGGCACGGTTTACCCGATATCAGGCCAATCGAGTTAACTAATAGCTGATTTACGGTCATTTTGAATTCGATATAAACAAGACTACATAAGTCCAGGAGCTCCCGCGACGAATTAGAATTTGATTTAAGCAATTTTGTGTAGGGTTTTTAATGTAGTACTAGGCTAGGTCAAAAATCAAGACGCAAGACAACTAGGTCTAAGAAGCTCAGTCTAAGAGTAAGATAAGAACTAGACAGTTTTTGTCAGAGATTGCAAACCTCCATTAAAATTAATGATCCTAATCAGTATCCCAGTAATGGTCTACCTATCTGGCATGGTTTACCCGATATCAGGCCAATCGAGGTAACTAATAGCTGATTTACGGTCATTTTGAATTCGATATAAACTAGTTAAAAACTGCATCCCTCCCCCGAAACCTCATATTTTGTTTTATAGTAATAGACTAACATCTAACACAGTTTGCAAAATATTGGGCATGTGAAAGTAAATAATGGCCGATAGGGGGCCATTTTGAATTTGATCAAGTCGGAATTTTTCAAGATGCATCCTCAGCTGAAATGTCACATTTCATTCTATAGTAATGGTCTAGCCATCTAGCACGGTTTACCAAATATCGCCCATGTGAAAGTGAATAATGGCCGATAGGAGGCCATTTTGAATTTGATCAAGTCAAAATTTTTTAAGATGCATCCTCTCCTGAAATCTCACATTTTGTTTTATAGTAATGGTCTAGCCATCTAGTACGGATACTAAAAACCGGCAATGTGCTAGTAAATAATGGCCGATAGGCGGCCATTTTGAATTTGATCGAGTCAATTTTTTTCAAGATGCAACCTCTCTTGTAATCTCACATTTTGTTTTATAGTAATGGCCCAGCTATCTAACACGGTTTACCAAATATCAGCAATGTGAAAGTAAATAGTGGCCGATAGGCGGCCATTTTGAATTCGATTGAGTCGAAAGTTTTTTAAAGGCATCCTCTCTCTAAACGTCACATTTTGTTTTATAGTAATGGTCTAGCTATCTAGCACGGTTTACCTGATATCAGGCCTATCGAGGTAAATAATGCTGATTGTCGGCCATTTTGAATTCGTAAATTAAAACTTTTCAGGGTGCATCCTCCCCCGAAAACTCACACTTTGTTTTATAGTAATCAGGTAATGGTCTAGCCATCTAGCACGGTTGACCAAATAACGGCCATGTGAAAGTGAATAATGGCCGATAAGCGGCCATTTTGAATTTTATCGAGTCTAATTTTTTCAAGATGCATCCTCTCCTGAAATCACACATTTTGTTTTATAGTAATGGTCTAGCCATCTAGCACGGTTTACCAAATAACGGCCATGTGAAAGTGAATAATGGCCGATAAGCGGCCATTTTGAATTTTATAGAGTCGAATTTTTTCAAGATGCATCCTTTCCTGAAATCACACATTTTGTTTTATAGTAATGGTCTAGCCATCTAGCACGGTTTACCAAATAACGGCCATGTGAAAGTGAATAATGGCCGATAAGCGGCCATTTTGAATTTTATCGAGTCAAATTTTTTCAAGATGCATCCTCTCCTGAAATCACACATTTTGTTTTATAGTAATGGTCTAGCCATCTAGCACGGTTTACCAAATAACGGCCATGTGAAAGTGAATAATGGCCGATTGGCGGCCATTTTGAACTTTGACAAAATGAATTTTTTCAAAATACATTCTCTCCTGAAGCCTTACAATTTGTTTTATAGTAATGGTTTAGATATCTTGAGCGGTTTTCATGATATTCCACAATATCAGGCCTGTCGAGGTGAATAATGGCTGATGGGCGGCCATTTTGAATTTTATCAACTTCAAATTTTTCAGGATGCATCCTCTCCTGAAACCTTACAATTTATTTGATATTAATGGTGTAGCTATCTTGAGCGGTTTTCATGATATTCCGCAATATCAGGCCGGTCAAGGTGAATAATGGCCGATAGGCGGCCATTTTTAATTTTATCGACTTGAAATTTTTCAAGATCCATCCTCTCCTGAAACCTCACAATTTGTTTTATAGTAATGGTCTAGCCATCTAGCACGGTTTACCAAATAACGGCCATGTGAAAGTGAATAATGGCCGATAAGCGGCCATTTTGAATTTTATAGAGTCGAATTTTTTCAAGATGCATCCTCTCCTGAAATCACACATTTTGTTTTATAGTAATGGTCTAGCCATCTAGCACGGTTTACCAAATAACGGCCATGTGAAAGTGAATAATGGCCGATAAGCGGCCATTTTGAATTTTATCGCGTCAAATTTTTTCAAGATGCATCCTCTCCTGAAATCACACATTTTGTTTTATAGTAATGGTCTAGCCATCTAGCACGGTTTACCAAATAACGGCCATGTGAAAGTGAATAATGGCCGATTGGCGGCCATTTTGAACTTTGACAAAATGAATTTTTTCAAAATACATCCTCTCCTGAAGCCTTACAATTTGTTTTATAGTAATGGTTTAGATATCTTGAGCGGTTTTCATGATATTCCACAATATCAGGCCTGTCGAGGTGAATAATGGCTGATAGGCGGCCATTTTGAATTTTATCAACTTCAAATTTTTCAGGATGCATCCTCTCCTGAAACCTTACAATTTATTTGATATTAATGGTGTAGCTATCTTGAGCAGTTTTCATGATATTCCGCAATATCAGGCCTGTCAAGGTGAATAATGGCCGATAGGCGGCCATTTTTAATTTTATCGACTTGAAATTTTTCAAGATGCATCCTCTCCTGAAACCTCACAATTTGTTTTATAGTAATGGTGTAGCTATCTTGAGCGGTTTTCATGATATTCCGCAAAATCTTTCAGTCGGATTTACCGATGTTATAAATTAGGTCAAAGTGCTGGGTCAACTTCAAGGTCAAGGTCCAAAAACCTGAAAAGGCACAACTAGGGACCTTAGAGAACATGTATGTGCAATATGACTGTCATCGGCCCAGTACTTTTCGAGATCTGCTCCGGAAACGAAGTGCGCGTCAAAACGTCTAAATAGGTCATAGTTCTGAACCAGAAGTAGGTCAAAGTTCAAATACCCCAAAAGGCACAACTAGACCCCCTAGGGGTGTTGTGTGTAAAATTTGAAGACAATCGGACAAGTACTTTCAGAGATATGCTCCGGAAACGAATTGTTTACGGACGGCCCAACGGCCCAACGCCGTCACATCATCATTTTCTCCTCTGCAACCTTGCGTATTGAATTCAGATTAAAAATATTTTAACCCGTCCATTAGCCACCTGGAAGTAACCCACATACCAAAAATTGTTATCCTAGCTTATTTTCTCACAAAGTTATAGGCAAAAGAACAGGCCAAAAAAAAACGGAGGTAGAATCCATAGCTCCCTTCGCTCACCTACGGTGACGGCGGGAGCTAATTAGTTAAAAACTTAGGGTGCATCCTCCCCCGAAACCTCAAATTTTGTTTTATAGTAATGGCCTAACATCTAACAGTTTGCAAAATATTGGGCATGTGAAAGTAAATAATGGCCGATAGGGGGCCATTTTGAATTTGATCGAGTCAGAATTTTTCAAGATGCATCCTCAGCTGAAATCTCACATTTCATTCTATAGTAATCGTCTAGCTATCTAGCACGGTTTACCAAATATAGCCCATGTGAAAGTGAATAATGGCCCAAAGGCGGCCATTTTGAATTTGATCAAGTCAAAATTTTCCAAGATGCATCCTCAGCTGAAATCTCACATTTCATTCTATAGTAATGGTCTAGCCATCTAGCCAGTTTACCAAATATCGTCCTTGTGAAAGTGAATAATGGCCGATAGGAGGCCATTTTGAATTTGATCAAGTCAAAATTTTTCAAGATGCATCCTCTCCTGAAATCTCACATTTTGTTTTATAGTAATGGTCCAGCTATCTAACACGGTTTACCAAATATCAGCAATGTGAAAGTAAATAGTGGCCGATAGGCGGCCATTTTGAATTCGATTGAGTCGAAAGTTTTTAAAAGGCATCCTCTCCCGAAACGTCACATTTTGTTTTATAGTAATGGTCTAGCTATCTAGCACGGTTTACCTGATATCAGGCCTATCGAGGTAAATAATGCTGATTGTCGGCCATTTTGAATTCGTAAGTTAAAAATTTTCAGGGTGCATCCTCCCCCGAAAATTCACACTTTGTTTTATAGTAATCAGGTAATGGTCTAGCCATCTGGCATGGTTTACCAAATATCAGCCATGTGGAAATGAATAATGGCCGAAAAGGCGGCCATTTTAAATTTGATCAAGTCAAATTTTTTCAAGATGCATCCTCATCTGAAATATCACATTTCGTTTCACAGTAATGGTCTAGCCATCTAGCACGGTTGATTAACTAACGGCCATGTGAAAGTGAATAATGGCCGATAAGCGGCCATTTTAAATTTTCTCGAGTCGAATTTTTTCAAGATGCATCCTCTCCTGAAATCACACATTTTGTTTTATAGTAATGGTCTAGCCATCTAGCACGGTTCACCAAAAAACGGCCATGTGAAAGTGAATAATGGCCGATTGGCGGCCATTTTGAACTTGGACGAGTTGAATTTTTTCAAAATGCATCCTCTCCTGAAGCCTTACAATTTGTTTTATAGTAATGGTGTAGATATCTTGAGTGGTTTTCATGATATTCCACAATATCAGGCCTGTCGAGGTGAATAATGGCCGATAGGCGGCCATTTTGAATTTTATCAACTTGAAATTTTTCAAGATGCATCCCCTCCTGAAACCTTACAATTTATTTGATATTAATGGTGTAGCTATCTTGAGCGGTTTTCATGATATTCCGCAATATCAGGCCTGTCGAGGTGAATAATGGCCGATAGGCGGCCATTTTTAATTTTATCGACTTGAAATTTTTCAAGATGCATCCTCTCCTGGAACCTCACAATTTGTTTTATAGTAATGGTGTAGCTTAAGCGGTTTTCATGATATTCCGCAAAATCTTTCAGTCGGATTTACCGATGTTATAAATTAGGTCAAAGTGCTGGGTCAACTTCAAGGTCAAGGTCCAAAAACCTAAAAAGGCACAACTAGGGACCTTGGAGAACATGTATGTGCAATATGACTGTCATCGGCCCAGTACTTTTCGAGATCTGCTCCGGAAACGAAGTGCGCGTCAAAACGTCTAAATAGGTCATAGTTCTGAACCAGAAGTAGGTCAAAGTTCAAATACCCCAAAAGGCACAACTAGACCCCCTAGGGGTGTTGTGTGTAAAATTTGAAGACAATCGGACAAGTACTTTCAGAGATATGCTCCGGAAACGAATTGTTTACGGACGGCCCAACGCCGTTACATCATCATTTTCTCCTCTGCGACCTTGCGTATTGAATTCAGATTAAAAATATTTTAACCTGTCCATTATCCACCTGGAAGTAACCCACATACCAAAAATTGTTATCCTAGCTTATTTTTTTACAAAGTTATAAGCAAAAGAACTGCCAGAAAAAAAAGGAGGTAGAATCCATAGCTCCCTCCGTCTCACCTACGGTGACGGCAGGAGCTAAAAAGGTAAAAAACTAGGTCAAAACCCCCAAAAGGCACATCTACACCCCCTAAAGGATGTGTGTATGCAATATGAAAGCAATCCGGCTAACATTTTCAGAGATATCGTCCGGAAACGAAACACGGACGCACGGCCACACGGCCAGACATGGTGATGACAATATCCCCCACCCCCACTTCGAAACTCTTAAGACTCTTAACAGCATAAATCCGTCTTGCTAATGCACCGTTAGAATAGGCACCTAACACACGGGTGATAAGCAACTCCAGTATACATGTCACGGCATTGGCACATTTGATGACACGAAATGCCTAGTATTTACTGAGTGCACAATATATATATCTTAAGCATCAACAAAGGCCTACTTAGACCTACTACACGGTATTTACCATTGCACTGTATCATCCGGCAATTACGGTACAGTATAACTTGTCTTGACAGGTCACCAGTTTGAACGGCCACCTCCACTCAACGGTCACCATTTGGAGTTCCAAATTCATTTTCTGTATAAATGACATCCAATGACCGGCCACCTCCATAACGCGGCCACGGCCAGTGATTTTTAGCAACAAGTCAACTTTTGACCTACAATTTCTGGCTACTATATATCGCCGGCCCCCAATTCAATAAAATCGTCAGCCTAAATAACAGACATCGCGGCGAAAAAATGATTAGTGCTGGCGTAATTTTAGCATTGGTTGTTGTAATATTAGGACACGGCCAGTGAATATCCATGATCAAGTCAATATTTGACCTCCAATTACCGGTAACTAGGCATAGGCTATATATGTAAGTTGATTATTATATCATCAGCGGCAGACACTGGCGTTAATTTTATACAGATTGTTAAACGGCCACGGCCAATAATAATCAACTTCTGAACATCATATTACCGGCCACTATATATCGGTCAACAAGTCACCCTTTGACTTTCAATAACCAGCCACTATATCTGCGGCCACTATAATAATGATAATACAGTACTTATTGTACATATGTCAGTACTAAGCGCTAACTATATCTCGGTTAATATAATAAAATCGTCAGCGTTAATGCCAAACATCACAGCAAAACAGTTTGAGTGCCGGCGTAATTATAATTGATTTTTTATATTTCTGAACGAAATACTACCGCCTCTATGTCGACCAATTTATTTAATACAATGTTCACCATGGCTCGTGGAAATCACGGCAAAACATTTTTACGCCTTTTTCAAACTACTGAACCTAAATCACAGGCCACTGTGGACTGCCATTGGCCGTCTGTATGGACAGTCACTCTGCTGTTTTAAATGTAATAGTCACTTATGCTCGCGATGTAGGTGTTAAAGACGATTGCAACAAGTCTGGACTGACCCTATGAACGCTGCGTCATCTAAATCCACTGTTGTGTTCCATGTGGGAAAAATCACATATTTCATTTTGACTATATTTATGCCTAACGTCGGGGCGCTGATATAATAGTTTGAGTAAGGTGATTAATTGGATGTTAAATCTTACGCATGCATGCATAGGCAAACACGTGATATTATCCCAATGATGAATAATGACGGCTCAGCTTTGTGGACGGCAGACCGACATTAATACAACAATGCAGCGATGTCCCGTGATTGACGGAATGCCACACGTAAAATCTCACAACATATCGTTACATGTGCGGTGAACGACGAGACGTGACGATGACCTGTGGGCGGGTGTTCTGGACCAATCACAGTGAGCCTTCAAATGATTGACAGCTCAACCAGCAGTGACAGCATGTATATGATCAGACGTTGCTAAACAGTCAAGTTGCGTGTTTCACCAACAAACACCCGTTACCGGCGTCAAGCTTTGAGGCCCATGTATATATTATTGATAAAGAACTATTATTACGGGTGTTGATTAGCAACTTGTATCAACTGGCTGAAGTACTAAATCCATATATATAGGCTAATACATATTATTTAAAATAATTATATTGTATTAATGTAATTAAACATAATTTATATATACATCAGTATTTAATAATTAGGCTTTCAAGATTAGCAAATCGCATCAACTGGCCGAAGTACTAAATCCTTATATAATACATATTATTTAAAATATATTGTATTATTGTAATTAAACATAATTTATAAATACATCAGTATTTAGTTTCATGATTAGCAAATCGCATCAACTGGCCAAAGTATTAAATCCATATATATCATGAATACAGCCATATATTATTTGAGATATATTTTAATAATATAATTGAACATAATTTTATAAGCACATCGATATTTAATATCATTTTTATTTAATATCATTATTAACAAAACAATATCAAGAAAAGATGAAACAGATGTTTGCAAAATTGTAACTGTAAGCAATGATTCCTTTGATTTTGTAACATGAAAAAATCCATATAGAAAACGGAGAATTCTCCGTTGAGACTTAAAATCTAGTAGCGTTCGAAGTGTCAATTAGCCCAGTCTGACGGGAAGTTACTCTATTACTGCAATAAACAGGAGACTCCAACCCAATGCTGAATCAATGGTGGCCAGCCATCTGTGACGTCGAACCAGCAGCAAACCAATAGTGGGCAACGTGCCGCGTTCAATGAAGAGGCAGTTGATCATCGCTGTGCCAATGGAGGGTTAGCAGCTCACGATGCTGGCCCAGCTTTGACACAGCGTTGTTCTTCTCTTCTTTGTTATCTTGATACACGACACGTTGAAACACAAATGATGTTTAATGTTGGCCTAACGTCTGCGACGCTGGACCAACATTAAAACATCATTGTTTCAAGACGTCGGTTTGCTGGGTGTTTACTATGTATGTATGTTTCTTAGTTTGCCTATACTATTATACTTAATGGCGGGCGGCCGCAAACGGCCGCGCTTGTTTCACGTAAATACTGTGAGTACAAAACATGTCTGTGGTATAAAAAATAACAATTCTGATGCCTTTTCCGGCCACCTATGTCAAATCTCTAAAAAGAAAAAATTGAAAAAAACGAGGCCTCCTATGAGCGGCCACCTGTCTTGAACGGCCACTTTCAGCTTGCATTAGTGGTGGCCGTTCAAATAAGGTTCTACTGTAGTTAAAAGATACCATTTACTAAATTACATGCAAATAAATATGTATTTAGAAATACAAAGACATGATAACAAAATTCAAAATGCCATTAGCTTAAAAGAATTCTACTTTCGGATTGTAATGAATTAATTTTATTCATGTTTGATATCAAATAGAAATAAAGTAATAAGTTCTTACCAACTCTCCTTTGCCACCTATCAGGAGTGTCAAAATCAATCTGGCCTGAATATAGAAAAGATTGCATTTCAACCCTCTTAACAGTATTTTATCTCATTTTCATTCACCTTGAGGTGTGAATTGCAGCCACAATTCTCATAAGATGGTGAACGGAAATGTCCTGATTTTATCAGATACACAAATAAAAGCTCAGATCTGCATTACTTCGATTAATTATCTCTTCTTTAACTTTTTCAAGCCTGAATTTACCATTGTCATCCACTACAAGCCGCGAATTGCTGCCGCAATTCTCAACTTGTAGTGGGTGACGATGACTTGAAGTAGGTGAAAATGTAAAAAAAAATTGTCATGTTTTTGTAAGACAGTTTCATGGTAATTTTCCTTCTAAAACCCTTTGCTGTAGGAAAATCATTTGTGTTTTCAGAGATGTAAAATGGTGCTTTAATGCATCCTGGGGGCTTAAAGGGTTAATTTATGTGATTAACAATGTGACATTTGGTGGATTTACCCAACATTAGCATGATCAGGGTAATCACCATTGATGTAGAGAGTGATGTCAAGATTGGTTGAAGTATTTATTGAAGTATTTATTGAGGGTAAAATAATATTGAGGCGTAAACCTCCAAATATAGAAATTTATTGTCTGAAATCCTTGAAACAGCCTAACACAGTAGTTGCGTAACAGTAACATCCTGTGTTGGCTGGGTATTCTACGGGCTTTTCATGTTCTATTGGCATTAGTGTTATTGTAAGTCTCGTGCAAGGAGCTGAATCAGCAGGACAGCCTGTACATACACTAAATATGAGAGGTTGGTTAAATATTGGGTCAGCACTGTGAATACCAGTGTGTGTGTACAGAGATCACATCTGTTTCTCAATGTACCAAATTTCATCAACCCTTGTACTACTAGAACTCAATTTGGGAAATAGCTATTTACCACAAATAAAACTATATTTTCAAGCTGGAATTGGCAACACAAGCTTCAAATGATGAAAAATATTCATATTTGAAAAACAGAAACTCCTAAATTGTATAATTTGATTAACCCTTACAGATGTCAGAAGTCTATCCCCACACTTTAAGAGTGAAATATTTATACTGGCCGTAGACCCATAACATGGGTATTCAAATGAGTCGGAAAGAGCTGACTAAGACATTTATGATGATTTCAAATTGAAATAATTGGCATCCAGGTTTTATAGAAAACTAAATCAGCGCTTTAAGGGTTAACCATGTATCTACCACAAAACATTTTATTGCCGATGATTTATTTGGTTTGAAACTTGCTTATATAATACGGATCCAGCAGCACAAGGGCAATGTCAATTTCAATGTAAAAGATTATTTATCACTTACTGAATAATTCCTCTTTGAATTTCCGCAATTCTTCTTCCGCTTCTGCAGGATTAGAATTGTTCAGGATTTCAAGTAGTCTTTTACTGAGCTCCACACTATGAGCGACTTGTGGTTTGCCGTTTGAACTCTCATCACCTGTGATTGCAGAGCACAATTACAAAAAAAGCAATAATAAATCTCATTAGCTCATCACCTGCTTAAAAACCTGTCAGGTACCATAGCTTAGCTGAACATAACATGCACAAAAGAGATTTTTTAACATGAAAGACAACAAAATATGGTGTAGTTTTCTAAATCAAGACTATTACAGTACCGGATATACATGTATATATGTTTGGTTCAGATGTTAAATTCTAAAACATGTTTTTTACAGTACACTCATGTGTATTTATGAGATAATAACAAGCAACAATGACGGAAATAGGCCTCAGCCTCTAATCATCGATTAAGAAAGAAAATCATTTGAAAGATTGATCGCAGGTCTGCCAATAAAAATTTAATTTACCTAAATTTTTAAGGGCATAACCCTCCCAGGAACCACACATATTGTTCAACAGTCATGGTCTAGCTATCTTGCACAGTTTTCCAGATATTACGCATATTATAGTCAATAATGGCCTCAACACGGCATTTGTAATTTTATGGAGTTGAAATTTGTTAGGGCATGTCCCGCCCTGCAACCGCAAATTTTGTTTTATAGTAATGGTCTAGCTATCTGGCATGGCTTTCCAGATACTACACACAATGTAGGAGCCATTTTTGAAATTACACGAGTTCAAATTTGCAGGGCTTTCCAGATATTATGCATAATATTTTCAAGTCTTAATGGCTCTGAGTAGGCCATTTCTTTAACTAAGCATATTTAAATTTTTCAAGAGCTATCCCTCCCAGAAACTGCACATTTTGTTCAATAGTAATAGTTTAGCTATAGTCCAGTTGTCAAATGGCATTTTTTTACTCAAGCGTGTTTCGCGGTATGGACGATGTTTTATGATTGATTCTGGTTCTAAGGGATGTCCTGAGCAGGAATCAGCCGGGTGCCACTTTGGCACCCTTAGGCGGAATTTTTTAAGGGCAAAAACAAAATGGCTGCCAAATATTTCAAGGTCAAATATGATTTTTCAACAAATGAAGCCGGGAACAAGTGTAATACCTCATTTTCATGTGATTTTGACTGGGCAATCCATTTCTTGTATTATTTTGATGACTCAAGGTCATCTTCAAGGTCAAAAAGACAATTTCAAGGTCAAAGAAGCAAAAATACAATTTTTAACAAATAAAGATAGGAACATGTGTAATACCTCTTTTACATGGGATTTTATCTGAAAATGAATGTATGGTATTATTTTGTTGATCCAAGGTTAGCTTCAAGGTCGAAAGTCCTTTCCAAGGTCAAAAACAAAATGGTTGCCAGATATTTCAAGGTCAAATATGATTTTTCAACAAATGAAGCTAGGAACAAATGTAATACCTCATTTTCATGTGATTTTGACCGGGCAATTCATTTCTTGTATTATTTGCATGATTCAAGGTCATCTTCAAGGTCAAAAGGTCAAATATCAAGGTCAATCAAGCAAAATTACCATTTTTAACAAATAAAGCTAGGAACATGTGTAATACCTCATGCAATTTTGACTGGGCATTCCATATCTGATATTATTTTGATTATTCAAGGTCATCTTCAAGGTCAAAGGGGTCAATTTCAAGGTGAAGTAAGAGAAAATATTCTTTTTAACAAATAAAGCTAGGAATGTGTGTAATACCTCTTTTTATGGGATTTTGATTGACAAATCCAATTATAGTATTATATGAGTGATTAAAGGTTATCTTCAAGGTCAATTTCAATTCAAGGTCATCAAAATTCAATTAACAAACATAAATAGCAAAAATTGTTGTACGTCTCTTTAGTGTAATATTGACAAATAATCTATTTCTGCTACTATTTTTATAATTAAAGGTCATTTTCAAGGTCAGTGTGTCAATTTCAAGGTCAGGTAAGCGAAAATATGATTTTCAACAAATAAAGCTAGGACAATATCTTTCTGGTATGATTTTGGTTATTTGAGGTGATCCTCTAGGTCAAATGTAAATATCAAGGTCAAATATTATTTTAACGTGGTATTCTACAGATTGGAGCACACATAATAAATTGTCTTGGTGTATCTTTAACCGGATAATCTAATTCTATTAGGGTTTTAATGAATAAACATCATCAGAGAGAAATGATCAGACAACTAGAAGGCATCAAAGGGTCACGGAGAGGCGTCAAATAGCGACGAAAAAGCATAAAAGATCAATGGAGAGGCGGTAAAAGGTGACAGAGAGGCGGTAAAAGACAATGGGGAGGCATTAAAGGATGTCGACAAGTTGCTAAAAGGCGCCCCAGAGGCGCTAAAGAGCGAGTAAGAAGGGTTAAAAGAAAATGAGTAGTCATTAAAGGGCAATGAGGAGGCATTGAAGGGCGATGAGGAGGCGGTGAATGGCAACGAGGATGCGTTAAGGGGCAAAAATGGGGCGTTAAAGAGCGACAAGATGCATTAAAAGGTGGCGGGGTGGCATGAAAGGGCTATGGAACGGTGACAAGGAAGTACGTTAACGGGTGATGGGGCGGTGCTAATGGTTGATGGATAGGTGTCTAAGTGCAATGAGAAGGCATTAAAAAAGACTGAGACTCGTTAAAGGGCAATGGAGAAGCGTTAAATGGTGACGGAGAGACGTCAAAGAGCAATGGAAATGCGTTAAAGGCCGAAAAAGTGTTAAAAGTGATGTAGATGCATTAAACTTTGATGGAGAGGCGCTAATAGGCGCTGCAGATGCGTTAAATGGCGATGCGAATGTGGTAAAGGGCGATGGTGAGGCATTAGATGGTGATGGGAAAGTTTTAAATGGCGATGGGAAGGCGGTAATGGGTGATGAGGAGTCGTTCAAAGGCGACCATGAAACGTTAAACGACTATGGAAAAGCGCTGAAGGGCAATGGGAAGGAGTTAAAGTGTGCTGGATAAGCGTGTGAGGGTGAGTAGAAAGTGTTAAAAACAACGGAGCATTGCTAAAGGGCGACAGAGAAGCGTTAAATGGTGACTGAGACGTCAAAGGGCATTGGAAAAGTAATAAAGGTTGATGGAGATGCATTAAAGGGTGATGGAGAGACGCTAACAGGCGCTGCAGATGAGTTAAATGGCGATGGGAAGGCGTTAATGGGCAATGAGAAGGCGTTGAAGGACAACGAAGAGGCGCTAAGGGTGACGGGATGTGTTGGTGGGTGGCATGAAAGGGTTATTGAATAGCGTTAGAGGGTGACGAGGAAGCATTAAATAACAGGTGATGCGGTGGTGCTAAAGGGTGATGGATATGTGTTTTAGGGCGATGAAAGGCGTTAAAGATGACGGGGAATCGTTAAAGGGCAACTGAGAAAAATTAAATTATGACGGAGAGATGTCAAAGAGTAACAGAAAGGTGTTAGAGGGCCAAGAAAAAGTGTTAAAGGTTGATAGAGATGCACTAAAAGGTTGATGGAGAGGTGTTAAAAAGATGCTGGAGATGCGTTAAATGGTGATGCTAAAGGGTTAAAGGGCGATGAAGAGGCGGTAAATGGTGATGGAGAGGCATTAAATGGTGATGGGAAGCCAGTAAAGGGCGATGAGGAGGAGTTAAATTTCACCGAAGAAGCGTTAAAGGGTGACGGAAAGGCGGTAAAGGACGAAGAAAAAATATAAAGGTAGACCCAAAAGCATTGAAGGGCAATGAGAGACGATAAATGGCGATGGGGAGGCGTCGAAGGACCATGGGGAGGCGTTAACGATTGATGGTAAAGCTTTAAAATGTGACGGAGAGTTAAATTAAAGAGCAATGAGGAAGCGTTCAGTGTGAAGAAGAGACATTAAAGGGCAACAGAAAGGCCTTCAATTGCAATAAAGAGGCATTAAACTAAAAGGACGTTCAGGGCGAAGAAGAGGCGTTAAAGGGCAAAAGAAAGGCCTTCAATTGCAAAGAAGAGGCATTAAACTGAAAGCTATGAAGACGCATTATTGTCTCCCTTTAGTGCCTCTCCATAGCTCCATAATGCCTCTCTCTCACATTATAAGGCCCTCGGTGGCTCTGTAACGCCTCTTGTGGCCCATTAACGCCTCCTCATTTCTCTATAATATGCCTCCTCATTGCCCTTTAATGCCTTTTCATTGTCCTTTATCGCCTTCTCATTGCCCTTTAATACCTCCTCATCGACCGTTAGAACTTTTCCATCACTCTTTAACACCTCTCTGTTAATTGCCATCCAATGCCTTTGAGCCGATGTCTTCACCTTGAGCTTGTTTGATCATTTAAACCCAACAGAATTAGATTATCCAGTCAAAATAAAACCTAACACAAGGTATTATACGTGCTCCAATTTCTAGCTTATACGCTAAAACATATATTTGACCTTGAGGATGACTTTAAATCACCAAAGTAATAAGAAAAAGACATTTTTCGCTCGAAATCCCACGAAAAAAAAGTTTTTTACACATGTTCTAGCTGTATTTGTTAAAAATCATATTCTCCTTTACTTGACCGTGAAATTGACATTTTGACCTTAAAGATGACCTTTTATCAGCAAAATAGTATCAAGTATAGATTATTCAGTCAAAAAACACGTCAAAAAGACGTATTACACTTCTTCCTAGTTTGTTTCGAAAAGATCATATTTTTACATTTTGACCTTGGAAATGACCTTTCGACCTTGTAAATGACCTTGGATCAACAAAATAATACCATAAATGGATTTTTCAGACAAAATCACATGAAAAAGAGGTATTACACATGTTCCTAGCTTGATTTGTTAAAAATGGTAATTTTGCCTATTTGACCTTGAAATTGACTTTTTGACCTTGAAAATGACCTTGAGTCATGAAAATAATACAAGAAATGGATTGTCCGGTCAAAATCACACGAAAATGAGGTATTACACTTGTTCCTGGCTTCATTTGTTGAACAATCATAGTTGACCTTGAGATATCTGGCGGCCATTTTGTTTTTGACCTTGGCAATGCCCTTTCGGCCTTGAAGATGACCTTGGATCACCAAAATAATACCATAAATCGATTTTTCAGATAAAATCCAACGAAAAAGAGGTATTACACATGTTCCTAGCTTTATTTGTTAAAAAGAGTATTTTTGCTTATTTGACCTTGAAATTGACGTTTTGACCTTGAAGATGACCTTATATCATAAAAATAATACAAGAAATGGATTGCCCAGTCAAAATCACATGAAAATGAGGTATTACACTTGTTCCTGGCTTCATTTGTTGAAAAAAACATATTTGACCTTGAAATATCTGGCGGCCATTTTGTTTTTGCCCTTAAAAAATTCCGCCCAAGGGTGCCAAAGTGGCACCCGGCTGATTTCTGCTCGGGATACCCCATAGTATCAGAATCAATCATAAAACATCGTCAATACCGCGAAACACGCTTTAGTCAAAATCCACTGGACTACTATCTGGTACGATTTTTTCCAGATATTACACATATCACAGATATATTCACAGATATTACACATATCAATGATTGTGGGACGTCCCTTTCTGAAGCTGCTCATTTTGTTTTAAAATAATGATCTAGCCATTTGGCACAGTTCTCAAGATATTACGCATGTATTAAAGTCAACAATGATCACAAAATTTGTCGCAGGTCAGCCATTTTTAATTTGATAAAGTTATCCTTACCTGAAATCACACATTTTTTTCTGTAGTAATAGTCTAATCATCTGGATCGGTTTTCCAGTGATTACATATTAATGTCAAAAGAGGCCACAGGTCGGCCATTTTGAATTTGATCAAGCTGAAATTTTTCATTGTCCATGTATATTCTCACCTGAAGCTGCACGTTTTGTTTGATAGTAAAGGTCTAGCTATGTGGCCCAGTTTTCCAGATATTACGCATTTAAAAAAAATGTGACAATCTGTCATTTTGGCAGCCATGACCTAGTTTCCACCTGAATCTTGCCCAATTTGGAACTCATTCTAGCTATTAGTGAATATAATATATATATATATATTATATTCACTAATATCCCGGATCTCCCCTCTCTGCCTTGCTTTGGGCCAGCCCAGAGCGAGACAGAGAGTGGAGTTCCGGGATATAATATATATATATAATATAAATTTTGGAGCTATACATAGAAAAATGTCGAATGAATCGTGTTAACTAGAAAATTTGATCTAAAAAAAGTCAAGGTCATAGGGGTCACAGAAAGGTCGAATGTGAAATTAGTCATCATCACATGTATGTGAAGTTTAATGTCCATTCCAGTCATGCGAAACAAGTTATAGTGCTAACACAGATGAAAGACGGATGGTGACGACAATAGGTATAAACCAAAATTTGGCGGAGGCCTAAAAAGGGATGTTGACTGTAGCAGGAGACATCCCCTGGTGTTTATTAGCACAATATCTCTCAATTCTGTGACACTAATATACTGTGACTTGAATTTCAAAAATCAAAATAACTTTCAGTCACTTGATTGCTGTAGCGAGACACAAATGAAAATGAAAAAAATTGTATTATAAGCAATAGATCATTCAATTATCTGCATCCAAAGATTTTATACATAGGACTCACAAGAATCTTCTCCATCTGAAGATCTAACTGTGACTGGTCGCTGTTTAGGACGAGCTCCTTGTCCTAATTGCTGGTGTTGCGATGGCAGCAGTTCTGAGTCTGCTTCTGGTGATGTAATGGACGGAGAAGTGGACGTAGATGAAGAGGAAATAGGAGGTGGAAACTGTGGGGGATACAGCACAGGACCAGATGACATGTCTAGGCTCTCCCCATCCCCACTTGTGTCATCATGAGTCATAGTACTGGAGTCTTGGGTGGATTCATTCATGTGATGATGACCTAGACAATATATATATTCACATGTACATCTAGATGCATCAAGTAGTAAAAATATAAAAATCAATTGAAATTAGATCTGACTACATGAAAACATTATAAACATCCCATGAATCTTGTTTTCCGCTGGATATAGCCCCCACTGGAGAGGCTACTTTCAATCATATTGAGTAAAAAAAATGATCGGACTCCCTGCTTCCTGAAAAAATTGGACAGCCAACACCCAGCACTGCTTCTATTTTTTAAGACAGCTACCAACAGAAATTTTTTCAATGGATTCTTCCCTATCACGAGCTGTCAATTCAAATTTGAATGCAATCCAATAAACACTTAAGAAGATAAATATAGCATTACCAGCTTTACCCGCATCCACCTTGAAAAAATTAGAATAATTTCCAAGGCACATAATTTTATGTCATATAAAAAAATTCCGGTAACTAGAAATGTGTTTTCGCTACATAGAGAAAATGAATTCATCCACTTCATCCTTTGTTTTGAGTGAGGCAACATTATACTGAGAATAACAATGTAAACTTCTAAGTTTCAAGACTCAATAGCCCATTGTTGTACCAGTGCTCCAGTTAACATGCGTATATGCGTGAAATACGCATGTAAAAACAGCAAATACTCATTGATAGAAAATCTGAGGAGTAATATTACTTATAAAAAAAACTATTAAAATACCCATCAAAGTAAAAAGAAACAGACAAAATGAAACGATTGTTGTATTTTGTACGTGAGCACTCAGCAGAACTATATCACCTGAGTGTAAGAAAAAATGATTGATGAAGCTTTCATGTTGTTGCATGAAAAATACTCCTTGTTTATTTTCTCATCATATTTCACTCCTCGTCACCCATTTCAATGAGTGAAATACTCCTCAAACCAAAAAATTATCTGGAGCTCTGTGTACTTGCAAAACTCATGACGTAAAATGTGATAAATCTGCCATTTTCATTTTTTTCCAGCAATCATTGAGCTTGTCCGAGAACTGGTAATTAGCAATATGCAGAATAAATTTAAGGAAGATACATGAAAAAGTAATGTAATCGTAATCATAAGGCTATACCATTTTTATTAGTTGGATTATAGATTTTTTGGGATGTCAGGAAGCGTCAGTCGGAAAAAATATAAAAATGTGGATTTCACAAACAAACTTAACTATTATAACTAATTTGAGAACTGCGAGCACAGTCACCTCATTTAAAAAATGCTGAAGACTTTTCTTTTCAATTCGGCTTCCCCCCCCTAAGTCTTCGGAGATTCGGCGCCCAGTTGACGACTTACGCTTTGACTCTCGACATTGAGCTTGTTTTGATTTGGATTCTGCGCCTCTGAGCTCGCATCTCCGAGGATTTAGGCGCAATAGAAGTTACCAAATTGATTGATCGAATTGATTGATTGATATTATTATAACAAGGCCCAAAGCCCGCATGCAACTTGCAAGGATGTATGTGATAGGCTGAGAAAAAGGAATCCCTGGATTTCCCACCACTCTCAGCCAATCACAGAATTAAATTCAAAAGGCTGTGTTGACCTGTACTTTCCTGGAATGCAGGACGAGAAGCTGATGTAAGCCTAGTAAATAGTTGTGTACCCGAGATTAAATATCTCTTTAATGCAATGACGAAATCATATTTTGAGATTGTAGAGTGGTAAAAATAAAAAGTTTGTTCTTTTTTCAGATGTTATGGCTAGAATATTAGATAGCCGCATATTTAAAATATATATATATTTTTTTGCTCTATTGTCGTCGCAGGATTCGTAACCAACTAATCAAAATGGAATGGCCTAATCAATAATTATAACAAGAGCACACTCGACAATAGCCCGCCGCCATTATTGAACTTGAAGTCATAATTGCGGTCACAATGGCAAATTATTGACGTAAAATGCGGAAAATGACAATAAATCGGCGATTTTAATTTTTTTTACAGCCATTAATGAACTTGTCCGAGAGCTGGTTATTGGTAACATGCATAACAGATTTGGTGATGATACATGAAAAACTTTTCAAGTTCTCGCGCCCACAAGGTCAAATTAAAAAAAAAGCGAAAAATTGCAATAAATCGGCCATTTTTAATTTTTTTGCAGCCATTATTAAACTTGTCTAAGAACTACCTATTAGTAACATGCATAACAAATTTGAAGAGGATACGTGAATAATTTTTCAAATTATCGCGCCCACAAGGTCAAATTATAGACGTAAAATGCGAAAAATCGTAATAAATCGGCCATTTTAACATTTTTTTCAGCCATTATTAAACTTGTCCAAGAACTACTTATTATTAACATGCATAACAAATTTGAAGAGGATACGTGTAAAACTTTTCAAGTTATCGCGCCCACAAGGTCAAATTATTGACGTAAAAGGCGAAAAATTGCAATAAGTCAGCCATTTAAAAAAATTTTTGGGCCATTATTGAACTTGTCCAAGAACTGGTGACTAGTAACATGCATAAGAAATTTGGGAAAGATACATGAAAACCTTTTCAAGTTATCCAGCCCACAAGTAAATGTTAACGCCGACGACGCCAAACTTCAATTGCAATAGCCCACCTTTTTTAATTAAAATTAAAAGGCGGGCTGATAAAAATGTAATAACCATAATCACCAATTGTAATCGACCCCAACCCTGTCTGACACTGTTCACCAAATATCAGCAATATTAAAATAAAACTATTTTGGCAGAGGTAGAAAATAGGTCAAAGGTCATAACCCCCAAAAGGCAGATCTACACCACCAGGGGATGTGTGTGTGCAATGTGAAAGAAATTCCTCCATGGGTTTCCAAGATCTGCTCCAGAAACAAAAATGTGGACATCTGGGGCGACGCCATAAACATCCGCCTCGAATTTTTTTCAATTTGTGGCAAGACAGGCAAGCACATACAACATTACTAGTGATTTGGACTAGCAGTTATCGAGATAACACGATCACCAGAAAATCTAAAAATGGTTGCCATTTTCTTGAAAAATACTGAACTTAGATCAAAACATTTTCATTTTGAGTCCAGGCAGGTAAGTTCCTACATACAAAATGTGTTTCTCAAAATATTGCTTTCACAAATTTAACAGTTTAAAGAATACATGTTACATAACGGCAGGCGGATACTGCCAAACATACCATAACATTGGGAATGGTTAAAAAATACTGCATAATACATTTATCCTGTGAGATAATTCATGCATGTCTAAGCTAAATATGATTTCCTTAAACATAGTAACTTTGAAATATTCAATTCAAAATCGTATGTACAATGCAAAAGGGACCAAAATAAGGCTTTTAAATTGATGTTCAATAGAAACACTGTAGTCTAATTGCTCAATGATTAAATTGGCATAATTTGCATGTGCATCAAATAATTAGTATACATGTGAGCTAAAAAAAAGATACCATGTGAATTGTTATTTGATTTGTTTAAGCTTTCAAAGCAAATTGCAAAACACCATATTTCAATCCCCACTGCTGTGCAGCAATTATTGAAGGAGTTATGAAAACTAGGGAAGATTATTTAGCAGAATTGATTTAACTTTTAAATAATTTTCCATGAAAAAAAATCATTCAAAAGCCCTACAATATTTACAATGTTAACTAATTATTCATTATGTAAAGATTGTTAGTTGAATGAGAACCAAGTGAGATGAGTTGAGACACGCACCAGAGAGTGACGAGTCTGTGTCTGTGGAGAACAGCCAGTTCAGATCCACAGCTACTGGCTCCTCCCTCTTCTCCCTGGGTAGCTTAAATATTAACCGTTTATTTGAAGGGATAGTTTTACTATCCTCCACTTTAGCTTCACAAGTGTGGTTGTCCATATCTTGACTAGAATATGTATCACTTATCGTTTCTGGCAAGATTTGCTGATGAGTCCCTGCTACTACATGATCATTTTCACTATGCACATCACCTAAAAACACCTCACTGTCTTTTTCGGTGTGAGGTGGGCTGCTCTGCACCTCATCTAAAGAAGGTGAGCCCATGGCCAGTCTCTGGCCTACACGACTAGATCCTGTGGATTTGGGAAGAGGATCAGAAGGGGAACGACTAACAAGGCTTGAAGTGGTAGATTTACAAGTTTGGCTAGTTCTGTAATGACTATCTAGAGATCTGTGATAGGAATGTCCACGAGAAGGATGATGATATTCAGAGTCCTGTACAAAATCTCCATTATTCCTCAAGTGCGGCATACTTTTTGTTTGATCAGGAGACACTTCACATTCTGGACTAGTCTCTTTGTAGGAACTGAGAGAGGAGGTATCAGGGTCTAGTGACTTCTTACTGTGATGCGGATGAGAGGGTCTACAGCATACAGGTAGCGAGGATTGTACTGTGAGGGAAGACATTGGAAGGGGTAGTCGGAGACGGCTTGACTCAGGAAGTGACATACCCCTTGACCAATCCCGTCCCACCTTGTGCTCTTGAGGTTCACGAGGATCTAGCCTCGCCAATTTGCTGTCTACGTGGGACTCCAGAGTGCTCTTTGACCGCCGCACAGCTTTGCGGTGCCATCGTGGTCGCCTAGTCCAGCTGGGTGAATCACCAGGATCAGTTCCATGGCAAGTTCCCACAGTGCTAGAGCTACCAGAGTCATGCAGTTCTGACTTAGCATTTAGTGATTCTTTTGAAGGTTTTGGAGTGCATGTGTTAGTATCAGAAGCAGTCACACTGAATTTTCTATTTGTACCTACAGAACAAACGTAACAAATCTATTTGTTAAGTTTTCCTTCAGATTGTGAAAGATTTTTTTTATCAATGGCCCACTAAGATATTTCAGAACTGATGAAGCAAAATCATATTCTGAAGAAAATTTGTGAAGTGAAGTGTCAGGTTACCTTTTTTACCATCATAATAAGCGACAGATTTTTCTATAAAAAATATTTTTGTTGATTTTAGATTCAATTGTAGTCATAGAAATTATGATCGCATAAAATTATACTAACACATACACATTTCAGAGCTTATTTACATTGGTTCTTGAAATAAAAAAACCAGAACTGATGACTTATTACTGAGTAGCTGACAAAAACAAATTGAAGGTGAGCATTTGAAATAATGTCATGTAAAGAAATCAAATATTTTCCATGATTAGAGCGAGTGAAATATGTTGATAATAATTGAGTGCACTGCAATGGATGAGATTGTGTTAATAGCTTGATTAAAAACCTATTCATTCAACTTAAATAAATTAAAATTATACAAAGTGGTGTGCTAATAATTAGATGTGAGTCCACATTTCCGGGTACTCAAAAAGTGTCTGTATTATAACTTAATTGGACCTGGTTAATTAGCATTGTAGCCAAAATCCACATTTTACTAAAAAAACTGACCTGGGGTTGCCCGGGGAGTGATCGCTGTAGAAAGCTTGATAATACGGTTTTCTGATGTAAATAAGTCAAGACTTCCTGGTACAGTGCATTCTAAAACACACAATGTCTATCATCACAGGAGTGTCTATGCAATCACAGCACATCAAAGTATCAGACAAAAAGAAAAATATTTCCTAGATATTCCATTTGTGAGTTTAATCAGCAAAAACACATCTTGAAGGTATTTATACCTCACATATAACTAATAATTTTATATAAGTTATTATATATAGAATAATATTGGCAGATTTACTGTCGTGGGACTGGTGCATTTATAGGAACATTCTTTCCTGTGGAGAGAAACAGTTAATATAAAACGTGTGCTACTATTTCCCGGTTCACATTAAGTAGATGTTATATTTGCATAGCAATTATGAAAGTCTCCACCTTCAACAACGGAAAGTTGATTGCTGTAGAAGTAACAATAAGCAGTATATTGGAAGTGCCATAGCAGCCATGCTGGAAATGCAAATCAGTCAATTTTCAAAATCAGAGAAATATCTGAGAAAGTTTTGTGCAGATCAGATGAATATAAATAGTAACTGTGGAGCTTTTTCTTAAATGAAATTGTAAGAAAGTTCTGTGATGGCAATCTGAGATATGCCAATTATATTTATAATTATGAGCTCCTTTGATGAATAAATAATAGGCTGTTGATATTTATGACTGATCACTTAATGATATTTTTGACTTTCTGTTCACAGTCAGAGATGACGGCGATTAAACAGTGAAACGTCATATAGTTTTTTTTCAGGTGGTCAGCTAAATGGGACACCATTTAATCTCCAGGGGGGGGGGGGATCTGGAGGGTTTCTTTCGCGGTCAAATCATTTACTGAAACTTAATCCTAGTACAGAATTCAATGATAGAATTCATGATCATTGGTAATTTCACTCAACGTAAAAATTCGCTTATATTTTCCCAGTTGAACTTTTGAACCAAAATGTTGCCGAAATAGACTCCATACGAAACCTGGGTGTGGCTTTTGATCCAGCTTTTTCATTCAAGAAAACATGTCTCGAATATATTTTTAGATCAGTTTTCTACCATATTCAAGATCTTAGACACATTCAAATTCATCTGAATGAAGCTACTGCACTTTCTCTAACCAATGCTCTTACTGTAACTCTTTGCTATTCAGTTGTTCCGAAAAATATAAAACAAGTTTGCAGGTGTACAGAATTGCCTTGCCCGAGTAGTGACCAGGTCAAGTATGCTTTCAGAGTCTAGGCCCCTGCTCAAATCACAGCATTGTTTGCCAATTAAATTGCGTATCAAATTTAAACTGAACCTTCTGACATATATTCATGGGTACTCCCTAAAATCTCAGTGATTTATTGCATTTCGAGAATCGCTAGCAAACACTGAGATCCAGAAGAAATTACAGACATTCTTCGTTCGTGGTTTCTGCACCGCGCTTGTGGAATGAATTGCCACTTGAAATACGTGATGCAAAATCAGTCACTATCTTTAGCATGTTTAGTAAAAAAATAAAAACACACCTTTTTACATTAGACCTACCACCTTAATCTGAGCATCCACAGACTGTCATAATTATGATGAATTCTTTTTCCGACTATGGACCTGCCTACTGAATAATGATTTTAGCCCACAGCGCCATTGATATTATTGAGAGATACTAGCGCTGTAGAAGTCATTATACATTATTATTTATTATAGCCATAAACATTCCGCTCTTATAATTATGCTAAGTTGATTCTGCTGATGATATTTTGAAAATGTAGATAATTTAGGACTATGATTATTGTAAAATTTAAATTACATGACATGTTAAATGATTTTCATTGAATTATCGGTCAATTCTCAACTAATTTCCATAAAGATTTATAACCACTATTTCCCAGTCATTATAGTCATGTGATAAATGACCTTCTATAAACATATTAATTTTCAGTCTCAGAATAATTATGTTACAAATTAATTAGTGTTTCAAAAATTTCGCTGAATTTTTAAATATATACGTGGCATATAGTCGCGGTATGAATATAAATAGTGGCTTAAAATGTCATGAAAATTCGTTGACAGTTTACTGAAAAATAATTTAAAGTCATGCAAAATAGAGCGTTTGTGAGCCCTACGATACTAAAAAAATGCTGAACACTGCTAATGAGAACGCTGTACATATAAGTGCAATGACAAATATTCTTCTTATTTCTTCTTATACGCCTATACTAAAATACATGTAACATGTATCTACTGATGTCAGGATGAGTAGCGAAGTCCCATTTACTTTTTGCTAACGACAATCTAGTTTCACTACAATGTTTATTTAATGTTGGCCCGCCGTCTGCGATGCTGGCTTTTCATTAATGTGTCTGTTTGACGGATTGAGCGTTGTTACTGTAACGTTGGAAGAGTGTCCTAGACGGAGAACCAACATTTAAACTATTTATGTGAAAGATTACCCCTAACTACAGGCTGTATCTTTAGCTTTGCTGTGCAAAAAAAGTATATGCTCACATGTAAAGGGAGCGGATACTGCCTTTTGGATTGGTTGTTTAAATGTTCTTCCAGGCAATGCGTTATCACGTAGTCGCCCACAGCCAATGAGTAGAATTTATCGGAAATGGGAGACTTCAGAGACGTCGACCCAGCATTGAAACAACACTGGATCAATGCCACTTGTTTACTGGTCAGTCTTATATGTGGAATGGTCTGACCCAGATATTGTGTGTGTGATTGGTCTGGGAAGACTATCTCGTCCAAAGGTGTGCCTAAATTGTAAATCAGCAGCATTAAGAATTTTTTTACCACAATTGTGGCTATGGCGCTAGATGCTATTAAGACCAAGGGTTAGATTTTCAAAGGCAATATATATCATTGCAAAATATTGCATCTATATCATAATATATTTGCTTTGGAAAGTAGAACATCTGCTAGCTTCCCCCAGTTTCAAACTCTCATTGTGGCAATTTCTTAAGATTATATTGGCCTAGTTTGATCCCAAGGTAGGCATTGTTCTCATTAAAATCTATGGGCCATTTACAGGCTGAAAACCGATGGATCAACAGACAGCTCCAAAACTGGAGAAGCTAACTGGCTGTAAAATTGACGACGGAAATCCTAATAACCCAAATACAGAAATTTATACTTATTCAGAAACAAAGAATTTATCCTTGAAATGATGCAGCACCATACCACAAATAAGAGGCTGGTAGGCCTATATCAGAAGCAAAAAATAACTTATAACAAACAGACTTGTCTCCTCTACTTCAAATATAAAATATAATATACATAGGCCTATTGATAGCTATAAATAGCATAAATCACTTCCTTAAATTCTATATTTTGCTATTGAAGTGTTGCAAACAATGTAAATTATACACAAACATCATAAATATGATTTTTTTTGTGGCAATGAATTAGCCTGTGCAACAAAGTTAAATCGACACTAGGTAACATATTGTTATTTGCTGGGATACTACTTGTTTACATTTGACTGAACATTACGTAAATTTAGTAAATTTATAATTTAAAAAAAAGCAAAGCAAAGTGACAGAGCTTGTGAATTTAAAAAATGACTAGCATTCACTGCCAATCACTTTTTTAACAACAAATTATTCTCTAGTTTTGAAGTAACAAGAGGACTGAAGTCCTATATCATCCCCCGCCATAAATTAGGTTCGAATTTTTTGCAAGCACACATATTTAAAAAGTCGACTTGTGGTGGCCATTTTAAATTTCAGTAAAATCACCTACACATTATTTCTGACTCAAATTTTTGAGTTTTTGCACCAACAAAAAATTATGAAGTTCATTCATGGCGGCCATTTTAAATTTCGGCGAAACCTTGAAAAAATCACATGCACATCTCCATATCGTGGGGAATGTGATAGTAAAATTTAAATAATTTACGACTTAATTTTTTGCGCTTTTGCTACTTAAAAAAAATTGAAATTGATCTGTGGCGGCAATTTTCAATTTCAACAAAACCTTAAAAAAATCACCTGCACACCTCCATATTGTGGGAAATGTGATTGTAAAATTTGAATAATTTCAGACATTAAGTTTTAGCGCCCACAAAAAAATTTGGAGTTGACTTCTGGCGGCCATATTGAATATTGGTAGGATCTTTCAAAAATCAATTGCACATCCACATGTTGCTAGGAATGTGCTGTTAAAATTAAAAAAAAAGAGACCAAACTAATTTTTTCTGAGTTTTTGCGCCACCCAAAAAATTGAATTTGATCCGAGGCGCCCATTTTGAATCTCAGTAAAACCTTGAAAAAGTCACCTGCACATATCCATATGGTGGGGAATGTGATAGTAAAATTGGAATAATTTCTGACTAAGTTTTGAAGTCTTTGCGCCCACAAACAATTTTGGAGTTGACTTCTGGTGGCCATTTTGAATTTTGGTAGCATCTTTAAAAAATCAATTGCACATCCACATGTTGCTAGGAATGTGATATTGGAATTAAAAAAAAATGCCTAAACCAATTTTTTGAGTTATTGCGCCCGCAAAAAAATTGAAGTTGGTGGGGAATGTGATAGTAAAATTTAAATAATGTCTGACTTCAAGTTTTTGAGTTTTTGCGCCCGCAAATTTTTTTGGAGTTGACCTCTGGCGGCCATTTTGAATTTTGTAGCATCTTTAAAAAATCACTTGCACATCCCCATGTTGCTAGGAATGTCATGTTAAATTTCAAAAAACAATAAACCTGTAGTTTTTGCGCCCACAAGAAAACCTGACACCGGACAGAATCCTGGCGCGACTGAAATCCCCCTTCCCATGCGGGCGGGGGATAAAAACACACAATTATACAAAGATTTTTTTTTAAATAATGAAGACCTTGTTTATCCACAAAGACACGTGAACATGGTTCTATTCCTCCAAGAGAATCACGTCTATGTACATCAACTTTCAAATCTGAAACAGAACATCAAAATAATTCATGTAGCTATATACATGTATATTGATGCAATGTTTACATCACTGAGTTATATAAAATGCAACTGATATTGATCAAATATTTTGTTGTATATCTGCTCAGTGAATGAAATAATTAAATTTTGGAAGGAAATGAAACACAAATAATCCTGCACCAAATTTCTAAAATAAAATTAAAGTTTATTTTTGGTTTAAAAAAATCCAGATTATCATGATTATATATACAAACACATATATCATGTATATAGCAAACCTCCTATCAAATTCTTAATATAAAAAGTGACAATTTGTTGTATACATAGAAATAATCTTTTATTGCCAGGTTTTCACTGTCACAATGGTGTCTACTCAGATATTGTAAATTTTAAAATACACTAAGTCCCGAATGACCATAATAGTGTGAGTGAAATTCAACTGAATAAAAAGGAGGTTATATAGCTACCGTGTGCACTGCCTCGTCTACTCAGTCTGACCCCTTCTCGAACAAGTCTATTGATATACTCCATAGAGTCTGCTGGTGTCATCATATTATGCCGTCCACTACTGCGACTACTGCTGTCAACCATTGAGTTTCGACTGCTACAGTGAACAGGAGGGGTGATGCTTGCTCGCTGACTACTGCTGCTAATAACGGCTAGTTCAATGCCATCAGTCGCTTCACTGCAAACAAAAATAAACTAATACATGTAATAGGAGCAATAATTATATTAGAAAAAATACTTTTTCCCAGGCTTATGTTTTGTCTTTATTTGTAGTCAGATATGACTACGATATTTGTGTATATAAATCAGTATACCACAAGGGTCAATTTGATGTACTGTACTTAGATAAAGTTAGATACACTATTTATCAGTCGATTATCCAAGAATGTTATCAACAAAAACAATATACAAAATACAGGGCTTGAAATTAGTGACCAGTAGCAAGGCAGGGCCATCCTGAAAAATCTCCTTGTTTCCCATTTCATGGTGTGAAAAATTCCATGAAGTAAGGTAGAAATTTTTTTTCTATCAGATTGTCAAAAATTCCATGAGGAAAATTGTATACTAGACTGCCAAAAATTCCATCAGGGATTGGGCAAAAGTCTTTTATTATTTTTGTATTGATATGAATCATATTATGCACAATAATTCTATTTCGTACAAGACACGTTGTTTTTTGACAAAAAAATTAGAAACAGAGAACACAATCTTCGTTTTCGTCTGCATGGGCGGCTGTTTTTTCAAAGATTCTAGAGACAGACGCGAGATCAAAAATTTGACTGCAAATAATAATTTAGTTCGCAACGGCAATAAAAACTTTGTTCATGCACTGATTTGGACATTTGCGGGCGGAAATGTTTTCTTTTACTACACAACATGTGGTTACCGCTATTTTTAATCATGCGGTCGGAAATCAGAAGCATAGAAGCAAATTACATATTTTCTAGGATGGCTTAGATTGTTTGAGGTTTAGGTAGCTCAATGGTCTACCAATTATTCCAGTTTAGAAATTGTCTACCAAAAATATTTGAAGGCTACCAAATTAGTAGCCATCTAAGGGATTACTTTGTTCATAAATCAGTAACACTTCACGAAAAGCTATGCAATTTTGGCCGTTGCTAAACGATATATAAATTATATATAATTATAAATGAATGATAAGGATAAAGTAAAAATCAGGCATTGAAGAAAATAATCGCTAATCACTAATTTTCAAACACAATTTTCCCTGCCTCTTGGCTACTGTCCTGTTATATTCGAGGCCTGAACATACCCTTGCATTTGTGTACGACTGAGTCCAGTATCACTAGTTTTGCTAGCACTAGCATCTTCAACTTTTTCATCACCGTTCTCACTGCTTTCTGATGAATCTTCTTCTATTACTTCACTTGTGTCATACATATGATGGAGTTGGTGATTCACAAGTTTTAAAGAAATAAATGCCAACAGAATAACCAAACTGTATACCATCCATATCAGCAGGTCACCAGGTAATGTCTAAAAGGAAAAAAAATAATTAAAGATCCTTGTGATGCTGGAACCATATACACAGCAAGTGTCAAAAAAAATATTAACAAAGTTGTGCTACAATTGATTAATTGAAATATTTGAAAAATGTGTTAGGCCTAGGCTACTATATATTATGTGTGCATAAATAATATAACATCCAAATAAAGTATTGAAACCAATTATCTAAAATTAAAAATGTGAGGCATCACAGCAAATAACTGGAAGGGACCATGTTTTTGTAAACAAATATTGAAGACGTCACCCCCTCCAGTGCAGCAAGTACAAATATTGCCTCAAGGAAACATTTTGCTTTATAATAATGATCTAAATTTTGTTTTTAAAATTTTAAACATGATATCAGACAAACTTAGTTAACTGTAAGCAGCATAATAAAGACAAAGAACACATAGATATCGTAGATATTTTCATCTGGAACAATAAAACTTTTGAAGATAAGATGGAAATTGCAAATCATTACAAATTTATTTTTTACAAATACTAGTTCTGAACTTGCAATTAAAATCGAAATCCATCCTAAGGCCTAAATTAAAAATAAAGGGTGAATTTTTTTTTAACGTTCATCCCAGAAACAAATATTTTTTGGGAGTAGTACCGAAAGTGCCACGCCATTTTCTGACAATATGCGGTCAGTGAGCTAGCATGCAGTGATCGGGTTTCAACTAAACTCAAATTCTCCAAGCAGTCCAAATAAAAATTTCAAAAATGGCACTTGCATATTGTTTGTGTCTACTTTTTGGTCTGGCAAGTGACAAAAAAAACTCCTCCCTCCCTGATGACTTATTTAACAACTGCAAAATCCGAAAAAAACTTTTTTCCCAGGCCTGGCAGAAAAAAAAACCCCTCTCTCATGATTTTTTTAGCTGCTGTGAAATACGAAACAAGCATATTTTTAAGGTTGGCCTGATAAATCATTAAAAAATATTTAATTAAAAAAATATTACCTGAACAGTGATTTGAATTTAATGTTATATACATGATATAGGTGAAATCAGAAATACATTTTCTCTTATGTATTTCTGGTGATATTGATATTATCGAAGCAATATCATTTGGACAATAAGACCATCTGTGGTGTAGATGGTATTTCCAATTATTTATTAAAATATATCAAATCACTAATTGTTCAACCAATAACTGTTTTAATTACTGTTCAACATTAATTTTTCCAGATAAGCAAAAATCGAAAAAATTTGGTGTGCCTATACAAAAAGGGTGACTATGCACTAATTATAGCACTACCGTAAAATTTATAATTGTAGCCGCTGCTCTAATTAGAAGAAAAAAATTCATTTTCCAGAGCCCAATGCCAAAACTCACCTTGCGACTTTTATTGGGAGGTTTTGTAGGAAAAATTAAATCACTGCTGGGCTATCAATCTGAGCTGCCGGTAGGAATCATCTAATTATTCATATCCAATGCTCATATAAAGATATACTCCATATGAATCAATTTGATGCTCACATCAGCATGATTAGTCGGAAAGTTTATTTTAAATAGTGGTTAAGCGTAAATTAAACATTTTTTACATTGCAATGTATGAAATCGTTCAGAAAATGTGATAAAAGGATATGCCATGCTCAATTATATAGAATAGGGCCTATAAAAATAAAATTGTCTATAGATAGCACACATGAATGTGAAGTGTGGTATTCAGTATGTTGCATTCATAGACATCTCATTTGCGTCATTATTATCTGTTAAAACACAGCCGCTCGACACAGCCCTGTCACTCTGCAACAACACTCTTCTTCAGACGTGAGCTGTCAGTCATGGAAACACGGCATCACTGTATTATACTAACTGTTGGCAAATAGTGTCTCCAGTGAACCAGCATTGAACCAGTAGTTAGGGATGCTCTTGAAATAAGCATGTAAACAGCCATGCACCCGCCTCCCTCTCCCTACTGTTGATCAACTGCCTGGGAAGTGTGTGGCTGGTATGAAGCTGAAAGACAGGCATGTGTATACTCGTACAACTGTCATTGTGTTGGATAGGCTCAGAGTATGAGCATAGATGAAAGACGGATATATGATTTATCCATTACAATGAGAGTTGTATACACATGCCCATCTTTCAGTTTCATATTTACCCTACATGTATTTTAAGCCCACTTGTCATCATAGGCGTGGCTAAAATGGGCCTATAATTTTAAGTCCACCTGTTATCATAGGCGTTGCTGAAATTGGCCTAAGGTTTTAAGCCCACCTGTGATCATAGGCGTGGCTCAAATTGGTCTAAAGTTTTAAGCCCACCTGTTCACATTTGAGTCATTTTTTATCAATAGAGCACACCCTTAGCAAATCACCCATAATTCCAATCCATCACAATTTTGCGATTGCTGCAATTATGGGGTGCTGCATTTTCAGAGATAATATCATCCAAGAGAAAAAGAGTATTGCACAATTTTTTAAGTTCAGTCATCTATATACGTGTATACTGCCACAATAAAAAAGTTTAATTTGGGACAATTTAACCTAAAAATAAATTTCTTGCCAGAGATAATATAATCCAAGAAAAAAACTATATTGCATAATTTTTTTAAGTTCAATAATTTATCTACTACCAGCGATAAAAAAAATGTTATTTGAAACAATTTGTTTTTATTTTTTATTATTTTCAATATTATTTTTAGATTAATTATCAACTATTTTTGTTCCTTTTTTATTTAAAGTAACCAGAAACATAATAATTATAATAATTGCAGCAGCCGACCATACTTGCAGTAAAACCGGAATATAGTCAAATATTGAATGCTCCTTTGTTATTGTAGGGCTATGATATAACTTACAGCTCATGACATATTTAGCACATTGTTGCAAACTTGCCTTTATCTACCCATACCAAAAAAATATCATTAAAGTTATTTTGGGTGAGCTAGAAGCATTTTAGTGTTAACCCACCCATAATATCCTCCATTACTCTGCTACTGTTTTTTTTAGAACCACTTCAATGTTAAATGTCCATTCTGATATTGAGCTTAAATTAAAGGCAGTGAGTGGCTAACCGTATGTGATCTACCGTACGTATAGCAATAGCATGCTAGAATCTATTTGTATGTGTGTACTTGTAACTGAATGATAGCATTTGTTGGTAATAGTAATACCTATAATCAACGATAAATATGTACGGCTAGTCACAGTCGGTACGGATAAACACTCCCTAAATTAAAACTAGTATACTATATGGCCTAGACTAATTAAAGAGCGACCACTTATTGTTGGGCCTATAGGCCTACAGTCTGTTCAACAGTAGAGGATAGTCCAAAATGAAAGTTAGCTTTGTGGTATCCAGTCAGTCAATTCTCAAGCGATTTTTATGAAATTTTGTAAACCCTATTTTCTGTCATTTGGCATTGATCCTGAAAATTAGTAAAAAAAATATTGGATAGTTCAAAAGTTAGACCATCTGACATGTAAGCTAGTCTAGTAAATGTCTATTTATGACGCTTCTCTATAACATGTATAAATACATGTTATAGAGTCCAAACCATTAACTTCATTCCCATTTATTCTCAGAATTGCGTTACATGTTGGGTCTAACTTTTGAAATCCTGTATGGAATTTCACGAAATTTTCAGGGTTGTTGCCAAATGAAAACATAATAATGCTTACAAAATTTTGTGACAATCGCTTGGGAATTGACTGACTGGATACCGAAAAGCTAACTTTCATTTTGCCTTTGCCGGCTTTGGAAGTTTGGACCATCCTCCACCATCAGACAGACTTTATATTAATACCGTACTGTTTTAAAGTGAACTTACAGCCACTCAATTATTAATGGACTATTAACTTAAGTAATAATTATTAGTAAGTTATTAAGCATGATATCATGATTAGGCCTAACAACAGCATTACATTTGTTTTATCATTGTTTATGATTATGATTATAAAGATTCAGATTTGAAGTGGTGGCTGATGACTGGTGATCATTAGGGTGGTGGCTGTAGTTTTCGCGCACCTAAGCGAATACGGCCCAGAGCGTGCACAGAATAGATGTGTATGAATATTGTGGGCCGTATTGTGATTGGTATGTCTGAGCCACTTCCGTTTTGATAAAAATATACTTCCGGGTCAATTGGGAATAGAAAGCATAGATTATTTCAATCTCCTATGTTTCTGGGGGAGTTTTCGCACAGTTGAGGGTATTTTAGCGCACCGCATTGTGTAACAGCGCGGAAACCCATGTTGCATATATTTTTCATTTAGTTTGTTTCCAAATAGATTTGGGATTCCTCCCGGCACATGTCTGTTTTTATTTCAACCTGATACAACAACCTGCAAAAAAATTATAAAAAAAATGTAATTTTACTGATTTTGAGTTTTAGAAGCCAAAAAATCGGCATTTTCTGGGACTTAAAATAAAAAGGAACTATTTTAATGGCGGATGAAAAAAAAAGTTTGCCGCGAAACGACGCAATTTTTATATAGACTACGCTGCATTAAAACACCAGTCAACGACCGAAAATCAAAACAAGATAAAAATTTACAAAACACTTTAAGAACTAGAGCAAAAAACAAATGAGGTGCGCGAAAATACACCCTGCGCGAAAATACCCTCCACCCCCCTAACAAACAGTAACACTGTCACTATCACTGTGTCTGTGATCTATCAGATAATCAGTATCATCAGTATCACACACAGACAGTGTGCTAACGTTAAACGTAATGAGACCTGAAAATGGTGGGACTAAAACAGAAGATCGCCAATAAACAAGTCAAAAACAAAAAGGGTTCATCAGTTGTTCATGTGTCCATGAAACTTACCAAATACAAAGTAAATGGAAAACAGAGGAGGAACAACCACAGATACAAATGGAAAGTGTTGCAGAAGACGCTTTGGTGTGGATCATAAAACCAGCCACCAGTCAACGAAGCCCATAAGCCCTGCCTCAAAATCTCCAGAATATGAGAGCCCATTTTTACGACTGTATAAGTCAGTAGCAAATAACCTCTCTCAATGAAACCAAAGCACATTTTGTGCTTGTCAATACTGCTCTTTTCATCTTGGATCACAGATTTGCGGCCATTTTGAAGAATACACCTCACGTCAACATATCGTAACCCGAGCACTAAACGATACAGACCGAGACTGAGAGGTCATCGATATGATCGAGGTCTGTGTGGTTGTAACTTTTGGTCATGAATCGCAAAAGCTAACAGTCTAAATTGCACATCTAGGCCTATTGCTTCATCTGTATTGTGAAATCACGTCCCTTTTAAATGTTTTACAACGAGTTATATCATAAGACAATGTAAAATATCATTGATTATGTTGAAGAAATAACGTGTTGTTTACGATATTAATTTGTCCCCACAACTGGGACAAGTCAAAGGTCAGCCAATCACCGTTTTCACCGCGCCCTATTTTGGTTGTGGGTCGAAGTTCCCCGGAAGACACATCATGGCGGTCGAGGCTGAATCGGCTGTCAGAGACAAAGATGGAGCAAAAATGTCACAAAATTGGAAATGTTGGATATATTTTGGTGGTAGTGTAACAATAATTGAATAGCATCACGGGCACGTTTCCATTGAGTTATAAATCTTTCCAGAATTGCTTGCTTTATTGACCCTATTTCGACGAATGGCAGATTTTGTTTCTCTAAATTTTGGCTGTCACTCACGAATTGGCAGCTTCTTTCTGTCAAAACTGACAAAAGACTCTTGAAAACCATAGGCGCGTGGGCCGTGTTCAAAACTGTCTCTTTGATTGAATCAACTGACATGACTAATATGAACGGGGTCTGTTCTGTCAGTGTCAATAGTTAACATAGGCTAGCCTACATTTAATTTGCAATGGTCGTGGGTTTTTGTACATGGAGAACGAGCAAATTGCTAAACACTGGAGATACGTCTCTCAGCAACGGGAATACAAATCACTCGACTTCTTCATCTGGAGTCCAAAGCGTAGCGGATGCCAGGTATTCCTAACCCATCCCGCAGGACCATAATATCCGGTATGGATCCTTCTAAACACGTCAAAATGCCTGTGTCGCCAGGGCCAGGACCGGTCGGGCAAAGGGCTAGCCCCTCCCCACGCACCCCTGGTCCTGGCCCAGGGCTCACTACACCCATGACACCTGGTTTAAGTGATAGGCAGTCATTGGGAGGGCAATCTGGGGTTAGCAGATCCAGTGTTGTCTCTGGAATATCTTCTATATCTGGTATTTCTATAGACAGTAGGTCAACAACAGATGGCAACCCTTTCTGGACGGCTATCTTTGACTATGAATCTACCAGAGAGGATGAATTAACACTTCGGAAAGGCCATCAAGTTAAAGTGCTGTCGAGAGATGCCAAAATTTCAGGAGATGAAGGATGGTGGACAGGAGAAGTGAACAATAAAGTTGGGATATTTCCTGGCACTTATGTAGCCAAACCAGATTTTGTCGATCAGGTATCTCCAACTGGAGATGAGGCCAGGCCATTTGAAATTAGATTTAATGAGCTGGAGTTGGAAGAAGTGATTGGTGTTGGAGGTTTCGGAAAAGTCTATCGTGGCATGTGGCATGGTGACGAGGTTGCTGTCAAAGCTGCACGTCATGATCCAGATGAACCCATCCAAAATTTAGTAGAAAATGTGCGCCAGGAGGCAAAAATGTTTTGGCTTCTGGATCACACAAATATCATTCATTTGAAAGGTGTTTGCCTTGAACCTCCAAATTTATGCCTTGTTATGGAATACGCAAGAGGAGGAACATTGAATAGAGTGTTTTCTGCAAATGAAATATTGCCAGATATTCTTGTTGATTGGGCACTACAAATAGCAAGAGGGATGTATTATCTGCACGAAGAAGCACCAATTTCTCTTGTTCACAGAGATCTCAAATCTAATAATAGTGAGTACTTTTCTTCAACCTGAAATATATATTATTAATTAATGTTTGTTTTGTCATTTAAAGGGACCCCGTGGGATGAGACATTTTCAATTTTGACAATTTTGAAATGTAATTTATATGAAGCTATATAACCATGTTAACTAAAAATACAAAAAAAGTAAAAAAACAATTTTAAAGCACCGGAAAAGAGTGAATGATTATATTTCCAAATCGTATATTGCCATGTAAACAAAACAAGTCAGCAATATACAGCACTTTACACCACATATTCCCATGTCTTGGACGGTAAGATCAAAGCAATCGTCGCTAATTGGTGTATTATAGTCAGGAAACAGGGGGACACACCTGCAGCACTGATTATCTGCCCAACGCTGGGCCGACATCATCAACATGTGGCCCAATGTAGGAACATTCAACCGTCCTTTAGCAAGTGTTTAGGTACGGTATATACAAAAAGTTTGTTTGGGTTTTAAGCAGATTCATAAAAATGTTGATAAAAAATATTTTTAAAAATCTAAAAACTCTGAAAAAAATAAAATCATGATGTGTGGGAAACACTACTTAATTACAAAAATAAAAACAAAAATTGACAATCCCGAGGAGCCGTTTTAAATCATAATAATTGGTAAATTATACAACGTCACAGCCAGGGCTGGCCAAATTTCTGGGAATAATAATGATCTGGAGTGCTACCAGCATTGAAACTGTTATCCCTCCAATTCCGTTATTCGGTATGGTCTATGGGCGATAAAATCTGATGATGGAGGGGTAGGCCTACAATCAATCAAACAATAGAAACTCTTCCCGCACTGGAAAAATATCTTAAATTGAGTCAAGGTAGCAAGGCCTTTAAAATGGCATGCACAGCCGCTAAGGCCTAAAAAAATATGTTTGTTTCCAGTTTCCAACCAACCCTATCAAAATATGTGCAACCCAAATTTATTTTATAAATTTCCCCCCCCCCCACCCCAAAAAAAGGAAATCAGGAAATCCATAAGTTACTGACTGTAATCATAATAAGAAATAATAAACAAGACTGTACAAATCATAATCAAAACGCTATGAAAAGGAGAGGGGGTTCAAAAAGCGTCAAAAAAACAAAAAAATCTGTACGTAATGTACAGATAAGAAGTGGATTTGGCGCCAAATAAAAAAAAAAAATTCTTACCTACCGATTGGTTGAAGTGACAAAAAAATAAAAAATAAAATAAATTTCCTACCTACCCAGGGCACGAAATAAGGGCATTTCGGGTATTCGAGACAACCCATTTTGCCGTCAGACAACCCAGTATCAATCTCAGGGTTTCCGTCAGACAACCAGTCAAAAATTGATAAAGATTTACAAAAATATGCAAATTGTTTTTATGCACGGCGCATTAACCCTATGACATATGAAATAAGCGGGAGATTTGCAGGGAAGCATCAGCTATTGCTTTAAAATTAGTTTATTTTGAAAAATAAATATTGTTTTTTATGTCCCAAAATTCTGACAACTAAAAAGTCTCGCGGACAGTCGAAAAGTTTACCTGGTGGTCCGGCGGACAACCAGGCCAACAATCCTTATTTCGTGCCCTGCTACCTACCGGTTAAAATGACAACAAATCGGAAACAAACATATTTTTTGGAGCCTAAAGACCAAACTTGTTGCCATTCCATCTGAGCAAGCTGCTGCAGACTTACCTGGCAGGATGTCTCGTAAACTTATAATCTGATAGTTTCTCTCTGGACTATTTTTGTATCAACTCCGGGATCTTGAAAAGTATTTCTGTCATGGCATAAACCTGACTGTTGTACAGGGGTGTAGGCTACTATACTTAGAATATGGTTGACCAGACAAATTGGTATACATGTAAGCAGGGCTTGAGAAATATTTAGCACTGGTCCAGGGTGGGCAGTGGACAAGAGACCACTCCAGTCATCACAAATTGCTATTTTTTGGTGCTCCTAATGGTCAATTTTAAATATTTACCTGTTTTTTACAGAGATGCTTCTGCCGCCATATGTGGCGATGTGGTGACAAAGTCTTGCCTACCCCTGAACATATTGTTTTTGTGCCGGTAGGCCCTACTCAGATTTGTAGAAATATTTTGACATGGTTCATGCACTTCTGCTATGTGTATATCATGTACTGGTATATACTATATAGTGCGTGCATACTGACAGTTTTTTTGTCATCTCACCAAGAATGCCTGGCAGAGATTGTAAGTAATGTTCAATGCACAAGACGGCGACGACAATGGAGCTGGACACATTTTTTTATCGGTATCTGGTCTAATGTGTTTTAATATCAAGTGTCTGCTTTTATATATCACAAACCAGACAATTAACTGAGATACAGCTACTAGTAGATTGAATAAGCAAGGTATGGGCCTATAGATGTTTTATTTTGCCATTTTATTTTTATATAAAAAATCCAACCACAAGTTTTAGCAGTGCTTCTCCGCTGGACTGAGTAGTGAACACACTCAGTCCGATGCTGGGCTTGTATACCCATGATAACCCAACCTCTGGTCAAAAAATCATAGCTTTGTCGTCAGAAAAACTGTATTGTTTACAATTTTCGAAGCAGGTAAGCAGAAAAGATCATGAGTTTCAGTGTAGGCTACATACAAACTTGTGCAAATTGCTTTAGGACACATTATTGTTGTGGACGATTTGGGGGATTTATAACAATTTTTACTACGGTTATCCGGTCAGTAGGCTACCTCAGAAATTAACCTGGGTTGGGGCGCAATGGATCATCATATAGGAGGGCCCTATGTAGGCCTAAAGCCAGCATTAAAAATAGGTTTGTTTCAGAGTTCAGTATCTAGACATATATAATTCACTTATTATTAGCTGATCCGACTGAAGATCAGACAAGCTTTTGTCATGGCACGTTGTCCATTGTCTGTCTGTCAGTCCATCCACAATTAACATAAACTGTTATTTCTCCTACTAAGTCTAGAGGAGATTTCATTCAAACTTGTACACAATGCTCCACAGGTAGGTGTGCTCCAGGTGGCGCCACCTGTCATATTTCAGATTTCATGTTTGTTTTAAGTGACACTTTGTGCCAATTTCGCCAAATGATATATATTTATCTCAAACAATTTGCAGGATTTAACTGAAATTCATTATACAATGCTTAGATGTACCTAGTCAGTACAGGGTGTGCTCCAGGTGGCACTACCTGTCACAGTTATGACTACAGGGTTGTCAGATGCATTTTCATGGAAAACGTCCTATTTCTCTCCATCGTTGCTCTTAGGGATTCTGTGAACTTATAAATTCTGTGAAACCTAAAATAGTACTGATACTCATACTCATAGTACTTACAAAGTTGAATTGTTATTTTCACAACAAAATACACCCAATGCGTTATTTTCATAGTCTAGTTTAGTCTATTTATAGTCAACATGGTCAAAAAGACTGTCAACAGTGGACATGGTAAACTACTTAATATTTTATTTTAACATTTTTTTTTACAGTGTACTTTTTGATCAATTACATATAATTCCTTTTGAGGTTTGAATTGCTTCTGCAATTTACACCTCAAAGCCAACTAAAAATACCTCGTGTTAGAAACTACCATGTTATCAAAAGCTTGGAATTTGATATTTTGGATGAATTAAAGCTACAGCTTACAATTTTCGCAACAAAACACTCTTGAAAGGTATTTTTGTAATTATACTAGTACTCTGGATATCATCTCTAGTCAACTGAACAGACAATATTTTTACAGAACTTTGTTTTAGAGATTGTTGTGGTGATCAGGGTTATGGATAATTTAATTTTATTGTTATTATTGGAATAAAATACACTTAACACTCACTGTAAAAGACAAATTACGAAGGTTTGGCATTTTTTTTATAGTCAATCAGGACCAACAAAAATTTGGTAGTTTTATACTAGTCAGGACTGTATAATATCCATAATTTACAAATAATGAAAAACAGCAAAATTTTACGAGGATCATAACTTTGATTTTTTAACAGATCTATATCATATAACACTGTATAACCTGTGTCAACTTTGCACTATAATAGTCCAATATGCCTGAACTCTTAGCAATTTTAAAATGGGAGACTTTCCGCCATTATTGTCTTTAACCCTTTGCCTGCTGATCACGACTATTGTAGTTTTTCAATCTGTTTTATTAGTCGACCAAATCACTGTTACTGGGAATAAAATGTGTGTCTAAACATCAAGATTTGCAAATTTATATTTGTACTGAAATTCAACAAATATGAGTAATTTTCAGCCACTTGAAGTTGTGGGTCGCGGTAGCATGGGTAGCAAGACGCAACTTCAAGTGGTTGAAAATTTAAAGCAAATAACTTAGCAGGATAAGGTTTAATATACCGGTACGTAATATCTGGAGAACCTGCTCTAAAAAAATTCAACTTGATCAAATTCAAAATGGCCGACATGTGGCCATTATCATGATTATAAACTTCAATATATATATGCGTAATATATTTCAAATGTTCCGAATGTCCCACATATTTCAAAGTTCCCGTATGTTCAGAAATCGGAATTCTTCTGAATGTTTCTAATGTTCGGATTGTTCAGAACGTTCCAAATGATCAGAATGTTCCAAATGTTCAGAAGGTCCAAATGTTGTGAATGTTCCGAATCTTCCGAAGGTTTCAAATTTTCTGAATGTTCAAAATGTTCAAAATATTTCAAATAATTCAAATGTTGTGAATCGTCCAAATTTTCCAAATATTTCAAATGTCTCGAATTTTCCGAAAGTTCCGAATGTTCTGAATGTTCCAAATGGTTTTAAATGGTCCGAATGAAACAAATGTTTCAAACGTTGCTATTAAATGTTCCAAATGTTGTGAATATTCCAAATATAAAGAATGTTTCAAATGGTCTATATTTTCGAAATGTTCCGAATATTTCAAATGTTCCAAATGTCGGTTTCTGAATGTTCCAAATGTTTTAAATGTTCCCAATGCTCCAAATTTTCTAAAAATTCAAATGTTTCATATTTTCCGAATGGTCTAAATATTTCAAAAAATATTTTTTCAAATTGGGTGGCCGTCGGTCTTTAAAAGTCTTTAAATTTGTCTTTGAAAAATAAGGCATTTAAAAGTCATTAAAAATGATAGTTAGGTATTAAAAAGGTCTTCTTTTTTTCATTTTTCTCAGTTTTTTAAATGCGGTGAGAAAAAAATTCACATTCATTGAATTTTTCCCCCATTCTTCGGTTCTCCAAATGAGGCGATATATGTGGAACTGGTATTAATTTTAGGTTTTGGAGTCTTTAAAAAGGTCTTAAAAAGGTCTTATTTTTTATTTCATTGAGTTGGCATAAAACCCTGTCAAAGTTTTTAAATTTTCTAAATGTTCCGAATGTTCTAAACGTCCCCAATATTTTAAATGATCCGAATGTTTCAAAGTTTCTGAATGTTCCAGATGCTCCGAATGTTCAAAATGCTCTGAATGTTCCGAAATGCTCAAATTTTTCAAAATCTCTGAATGTTCCAAATAGTTTGAATTTTCAAAATAATCTCAAGTTCCTAATGTTCCGAATGTTCTGAATGTTCCCGATTGTTCAAATGTTTGGAATGCCATGAATGTTCCAAGTGTTCAAAATGTTTCAAATATTTTGAATGTTACGAACGTTCCCAATGTTCCGAATGGTTTTAAATGATCCGAATGTTCCAAATGATCCAAATTGTTCAATTGTGTCTAATGCACCTAATGTTCCAAATGTTCTAAATGTTGAGAATGTATCAAATAATCCAAAGTTCTGAATGTTCTAAATGTTCAGAATGTTGGTTAACTAATCATGCTGTTGAGCAGTCTGCTCAGGTATCACTATGTCGAACATGGTGGAAGGAATAAACGTTGAAAATATATTTTACCTTGTCTCCTTGTTTCTTTCCTTAATCTGTTAATTATATCCTGGACATTTAGGAAGACCAATACAGAACTTACGTTTACAAAATGTTTACAAATTTTTGTCTATTAGTGCTCACTCCAACAACCTAAAGCCGGGTCTCCGAGTTCGGAACTCCTGTTCTAGTTAAAGGGACTAGCCCAGGTCTAAAATCATCAAAAAATCAGTGATTTTATTTTGGCTTCTTAATATGACCATATGATGTAAACATGTCCATAGACTAGAACTGCAAAAGTTTTTAAATTTTTGTGCTGCGCATTCACCAGTTAATTTTTTGGAACCTTGTGATGTTGCGTAGTCAATAACATCAGTCTTCCCAGAAAAAAAACGTATAGGCCCTAAATTTGTTGACAAAAACATTTGACTACGATTATATGAGCAACAATCAGAGTAGGTCTACTTCAAAGAGTGTGTAGCATAGGCCCCCTACTGTCACGTGTGTACCGCTATGTTATAAATTCTGGCTTACAATGTATGTTAGTGATGTTACAGTGTACACACAACTCTGATCAGCACATGCATGCTTGCCTGCCAACATCTGGCGTGTCACCACCCAGTGACTAAAACACAAAATCGGCCCTTTTCCGATATATAGCCTAGATAAAATGAAATGAAATGAATCGGGCTTTAGGCCACCTTTGTGCACATATAGGCTAAACTGGGCCAGGAGAACCTCCTGAGGATGGTGAGATGATTGAGATGACACTGTCCTCCAGACACAGAATTCGAAACTCGAGCCCTGGCGGTCTGAGGCCGAGCACGCTACCTCTCGGTCACGGAGGCTCCCCACAATACTAACTTTCACACGTGGATGGGGAAGAAACAATTTTGTTTCTTTCAAACCGCCGAGACCGGGAACCGAACCCCGGACTCTGGCGTGAAAGGCGGCGGTGCTAACCACTACCCTAGGGCCCCCGCCCATATAGCCTAGATGCCGTTAAAATCATGTTGCTGGATTTTTTCGGATCTTGGGATGTCGATCTTTCACACTCAACGCTACTTTGAAAAACGCTGAGTCCTGTGGCAAACAATTCGTTTTTATTTGATTTGAATAATGAAATAATTGTTGATATAAAGAAGATTTTAGTATGATATTACTTCAGTTTAAAAATTAAAAAGATTTACATGGCTATTACTTAGTTCAGCCACAGTGGTTGCCGCTAATAATTAGCATAAAATTTGTGACATCGTCATGCAGTGAGCACTGGTGAGGGGGCCGCGAGGACAGCCGTCATTGCGCGTGTGCGTGAGCGCGTCGGAAGTGAGCCGTTTCGTATTTTCATTTTGTAAATACATTTGATCCTTGCTGGGAGATAGGCCTGGTGACAGATCGACAATGACGAAAGGCCCTGGCAGCCTTATATGCGAGGCTAGCTATCCCAAACAAACAAACACATGACGATCCCCGAGTTTGCCGCTGCCGATAAACAGACTCGTTTTCTTGTAAGGAGATTGCAATTTTTTTTGCTGTAGCCTAACTGTTCAACGACCTACGGTCGGCAATATTTTATTTTATATTTTAGACAGGCATAACATTTAATGAGTCGCAAACGTCGGCAATGGTCGGTCGGCAATCGGAAACCAACAATTATTTTTTTTAAGCCATATCTAGCCTTACTGGTGAATGCGCAGTACAAAAATTAAAAACTTTTGCAGTTCTAGACTATGGACATGTTTACATCATATGGTCATATTAAGAAGTCAAAATAAAATCACCGATTTGTTGATGATTTAAGACCTGGGCTAGTCCCTTTAAATTACCATTCACATTATACCATGTATACATGTATACAGATCTGAACGTTTATACACAGTGACAAATAATTACATGTTGAAATGAATTGAAAATTTTGATACATGTGAAATGAGGCTGAGCCAATGGGATGTCGGCATCCTTGATGATGTGTACAGTATCATGAGTATGGGTGGACCTGTTTTGACTGTTTTGATCCAATGTCTCCAATGTTCTGCTGTCGTAGAATTAGCCAATATTTAATCAGCATTGGGTTAAAACGTATCGTTTTCTATGCAGATACAGGTATCACAACAAACAATTATTTACTCTATGTTGATCTAACGTTGACTTGGCCCAGCGGCTCTGATGTTAGCGCCAACGTTAAATCAACCGTGCGTCAATATGTAGCCGTTCTTTCGCGCGCGGTTTTCTCTTGGCAGTGTTCACGAGTCATCCAGCCAATGTTAGATCACCACTGATTACTGTTGGACAACCGTGTGCGACGCTGAATCAACATTAATCTAACATCGAGTGAACGACTCGCGTTACATGCATGGCTGCAGCTTCCACTGGCCTGACGGCCGGTCCTGATGTATCATTCGTTCCGATTTATTTTTGAACTCTTTAGGTACTGAGTTTGACTCCCGGACGGTTCAGATGTTTTTCATCGGGGTTTGTGCGTATACAGTGCTCCAAACTGTTCAAAGGCCTGGTTTGATCACTGCCTGAGGTACATGTACTGTGCACTAAATAAGGAACCCTTGAAGTCATTAAATAAGAGTACGGCATCCTTTTATCGCAACATTGCCATGCTTGGGCAGAAATCGACGTAAAGCAATGTTTACTCACTCACTCACTCACTCACTCCACGAGCCTGACAACCCCCGGTCTGTATCTCGCGATACTATTATTAGACGACATAACCGGCGCCTGCCTAAATATACCCAGCCAACAAAAAACAGTCGACCTGTGTTGTTCTAAAGCTGATGCACCGTCTGCGATGCTGGCCTAACTTTAGGACAACATGCATTGGTCCAATGTTGCTCTAAAGCTTATACAAGTTCATCTTTACGATACTGGCCCAGCTTTACCATGTTTACAGAAACACTGCCTCAATGTCTTAGGTTTGCTGGGTAACGCCCATGGTGACACTGCTCTGTGTACATGGTGTACAGCAACGTATTCACGAGGCTGTGGCGGGGAGCGCAGAGCACGTGCATAAGCGACCTAAACCAGATATTGATCCATTTCCAAAATCCCACTCTGCTGGATAATGAGAGTTTGTGCTCTCATCTGAACGGCTTCCCACCAAACACGCGACTTTGACCCAGTGTGTGTTTAATGTTGTACCTGCAGATCAGACGGTGGCCCAGCATTATACCGATATTGGGGCAACGTCTCGTGTTTTGAAGAATAACACATGGCTACTCTGGATACATTAAACATGATAAAATTTCCATGTTACAATATGACTATATTACCATTAATCGTATCTACGAGTTTAAAGCTACACAATCAGGCTAAAATTATGAAAAAAATCAGAATTTTTATTTCGGCCGAAAGCCAAATTTTCATTTCTCTTAACATATTATGGAAATAATAATGAGCCAAAATAAAAATACAGATTTTTTTTGATGATTTTAGCCTGATTATTAGCATACATGTACATTCGAGATATTCAAACATGTCCTGTTAACATGGTTAACCTAAATGTGCTGCTGAATTTGTTCCTATTTTTCATTCACTTACAGCTTCTGCTGCCTGCACCTTCAAATGACGAGAAAATGTATTTATTTATCAAAATAAACATGTACACTGTATATATCGCAAATTGAGGTAAAAACTATCAAAATTATCAAATTTAGTGAATTTTGTCTGAAACATTCTTGAAATATATATCTACCGGTATATTTATAAAATATATCATGGCTATTTTAGTTGTATCATCCCACATATATTTATATCAGCCCAACCTCGAACCTAGAACTCTCCAAAGGGTCGTGTGTCTGTATCGTCCCGGGGCCACAGACCTGAGGGACGATACAGACACACGACCCGAGGGAGAATACAACTAGGGATGGCTGGTGTAAGGGACGGTTCAACTTTATGCATGATATTGTCTTTTTATTTCATACCAGCATTTCATAGTCATGATAATAGGCCTAGAATAGAGAAGTATTGCAATTTTTAAAAGTAAATGACCATAGATCTCCGCCTTTAGCCTGGGCTAACTTCATTCCACCCATTCTCAAATTAATTACCGGTATAGTCAAGATTAGTCATGTTAGTAGCAATAGTCTATTCACCTTTTCATGACCATGACCTGTGATCTGGTTCAACTCCAAATTGTCACACTTGCCATTATACCACATCTAGCGCAGTGACGGGAGAGAAGAGCGGGGGGGGGGGGGCGTCCGCCACTTGAAGCCTGTCAGTGACTTCAAGATATATGTGTGCAGAGACGAGACATTGACCCAATGTTGGTGCAATGTTGGGCTGACGTCCTAGACGATGCATGGACTGTTGTCCAACAATGAACATGATGAACCAATCTTTGTCATGGCAAGGTTGACTTAATGGTAAACCGCTGTCTGTGACACTGGCCGAACCTTAAATCAGGTGACACAAACTTAGGGCTAGTATAGGGCGGCCTACTAGGCTAATACAGGGTTCCCACGGTCATGGAAAATCATGGAAAACCATGGAAAAATAAAAAATAAAATCCAGGCCTGGAAATGTCATGGAAAATGAAAATTTGGCAAAATGTCATGAAAAAGTCATGGAATTTTACATTTTCACAAATATCTCTAACATTTCTAAAAATGTACATACACTTTTGACTCACGATAACACTGACAGTCCACCTATAGCTGTAAAATATTTTGTATGTAAAAAGTGAGAAACTCCGCGACACCCGCTGGATACGGACGGTTCAGCTATATAAAGTGGGTATAGATCGGGTCGCTGTGTTGGCGACTGCATTGTTTCAAATGTACAGTTTCATATTCGGTTACGAAGTCATGGAATTCTTAAATATTGTCATGGAAAGTCATGGAAAAGTAATGGAATTTCATTTCTAAATGTCTGTGGAAACCCTGTAATAGAAGAGGTGCAGCGTGTGTACACACACGATGCATACCCATGCATTCATGTATACCTGTGGTGGGGTGATGGCCTGTGGTGGTACACCAAGGAGGTTATATACCTTCTTGGGTACACTGACTTATCAGTGGGTGTCACAGTACGTCACCCACTGATCATTTTCGTAGCATTTGCTAATATTAAACACCAGGGGTCTCTGTCGCCACGTCTGTTACATCACCGTCTGCCAACCAGCAGCCAGCAATTCATAAAATCGCACGAGCCATGAGGTAAATCCTGATTGGTCAGTTAGTGTTTTGTACAGCACACTGCAGATCCAAAAACGCGCCAATAGTTAGCGCTTCTTGGCGAAGGTTGAACGCTTGTCTGCGCAAAATGTCAATTTAGAGCACTGATGGCGCACAAAAAGTGTAAAAAAAGACAAAGTTCAATTACTTCTAAAGTGTAATGACCCCATCCACGGAACACTAGATTGTATAAAGACAACGCTGGTGTTTAGTTTACTCGTATAGCGACTATAGTTTGTTCAGACGAATGAAAACAGTTGGCTACCCGTCCTTATATTCCGGACTTAGGCCCCTAAAGCTCTTTCCAAACCCATTTTTGTTGGTAAGTAGCTTTATGAACGTCATAATATAATCGAATGGTAGAGATTATCATTATAGTCCAGACTGTACAACTAAACAACTGGATCCTAGAGCAAACTGGTAGCTTTATTTTGTGATTATTCGCCAAAACTAAAGTTCTTGTCTGGTTGAACGCCTGTTGCAGCAATGTGCACACGCCTATCTGTGCAAATAAGATTTACCGAAATGGAAAGCATGTTATTTTCAAACACTTTTCAGTAGCGGATCCACGTTATGGATAAAGAGGGGGACGCAGGGGGTTTCTCCCATGATGTTTTTGTTATATTGCCTACACTGTTTTCGATAATAAGACGTATTATCGAACGTTATATTGCTAAGACTAGTCATATAGGGGCCTACGTCTACCAACACATTTGGATGATTATTAGGCCTATGTTAATTATCAAATCCCCACAGCCCACACTTTCTTTTCGAAACATTTACTTCAAAAAAATTAGATGGAGGAAGTCTTGTGTAGACATTTATTTGTAATATAAGTAATATTTATCTCTATAACCATGGTAATAAGCCTATAAGGTACGATGGGGAACGTTGTGTTTATTAATTACCGTACGTTCTTATTTTAACCTGGGTAGGGTTTAGCCTATTCCAATATACACACTCGTCACTGGTGCAATATTCATGGGTCTCTCCTATTATGCATATCATATTAATAAGCCTGTTTGTGGGAAAAATCGTATTCTGGACATAGGCCTACGCGTCGACTTGGTATTACCGTCACAATTAACGTTAGCTCAATGCTAGGTCAATTTTGCTGAGTAAAATCCCAACTACATAATATTCCAATGTTGTTTTGCAGTAGGACCGTCGTACCCAGCAAACATTAGGTTTAGGCCCTACTGTTGAGCCAACGTCGTAGTCAATAGGCTAACGGTAAACCAACGTTAGGCCAACGTCTCAAGTTTGCTGGGTAGTAAAAGTATTCAGGTCATATATAGGCCTATGCGTAATGAAAAGATTTAGACCAAATATAGGCATCCATCAGAACTTATTTAATATTTTGGTGATAATTTTGATGACAGGACCTATTACCACCGAAGACAGTATTCAACTTTATCGGGTAGGCCTAGACAGCAATTCTGCTACAGCCTTATCACGCTCACCTGTGGCTGATTTAATGTCGACTTGACTGTGATTAGACTAGGCCAGACTACGAGTCACTTTTCGTAGTACATCATGATCATGTAGGCCTACATATATAGCCTTGTGTGGGCTACATACTAACATCATCCTCGTCTCCCCATCTCCCAATGCATTACATGTGTAAACTACATGTACATCTGTGCACTCGTGTGACCCTGTAGGCTCTATCGTACACTTGGGTGACACTGAATAATCAAGGGGTAAGTTTAGCCCAATCGTGTAATCAGAAAGACTTGGCCTCGATTTATCAGGTCGATAATAGGACTTGTTGGTTAGAATCAGTGATATTACTGCTAGGCCCTACATCCCATGCTCAGCTCATATGTCACAAACAACATTAAAAAGTTATGTAGGGCCTATATACTGTATCTTGAGTTGAAGTCGAGATCGCACTCAGTCACCACTATATGTTAAAAAACTGTCATTTTCATGGTCCACGTAAATCACAAGTCTGGGTTATTAGCGGTTCATGGACCTAGGACCTATAGTGCCTACATGTATACTAGTATAGGCATATAATAGGGCCTAATATCAGACCACCATGCCTCGTGTAGGCATTGGCTATATAGGCCTACCTATCAATGGCAGAAGAGTGATAGGACCAGTAGACTATGTAGTAAGATTAATAACTGTCTTTATATTAACGCACATTTTGTTAGACTATAGTCTAGACTATCAGGTTATATTATAAATATCATTTAAATTTATTTATTCCAGCCGTAGTCTACATAACACAATAATGTCCCTCATAAGAAAATAGTCGTAGATAAAACAAATCCGTACTTAATATAGCCACATACCAATACAAACATATAGTTGCTCCAATAGGCGTCTTCACATTGCTCCAAGAGGCGTGCAACACTGATTTTACAGCGTTTCAACGGTTTATTGTCTACGCTGCAGATCATTAAACAAATAAATGAGATAGGCCCAACTGCAGTGGCGTAGAGCAGACTTTTAAATGTAACATAGGCCTACCCGGTAATCTATCACATTATAGAACGTCTATATATATATTATGCAGATAGATCTAAAAAATAACATAAGAATTGGAATCGTGTCCAGTTTTGAGGTAGGGTAGGCCTACCAAAACTGTTTTCACTAGTTTGAGAAATGTATTCAACTTTTCCATGTGAATTCCGTGTGTGGAGTTTGTAACATGCACTATTGTTCCGTGCACACCTTACATAAATTGAACATTTTGGTCTTTTTTTGTCGATATTGTGAAAGATTTCTGAAAAAGTTGACAATTTGGCGCCGAGAAGCGTTGCACTTCGCCGATAGTCGTGTTTCTGAATCTGCAGTGTGTACAGGCAGCGCGCGACATTGAAGCCTGATTTCTTACTTTGGACAACCATGTCAAAAATAAGAAATAGGCCTACGGGAATTTCGTCTCTATATATATCTAGCCTAACTGGTAAATGCTCAGCACAAAAATTTTAAAAAATTGCAGTTCTAGTCTATGGACATCTTTACATCATATGGTCATATTAATAAGCCAAAATAAAATCAATGTTTTTAGCCTGAGCCAGTCCCTTTAATCAGCGGCGGTGAATGACGTCAGCGTTCCCGTAGGCTCAGTAGATAAGGTCACAGCAAGGATACTAGAACACATATATCCTTGGTCACAGGTATAGTTGACAGTGGCGGATCAAGCATAGGCTGATAGGCCGTAGCCGGCGTGTACACGCTCCCCCCCCCCCCCCCCTTATTAATTTCATGCATTTTTTGGAATAAGGTGAAGCTAACACCCCTTTTTCAGCAAAAATGTGGCTTACGCCCCCTCCTCTTGCACATTCTGGATACGCCACTGGTTGATGTGATCGGTCTGCGAGATATTTGTAGTTCACGCACAGCAATACTCGAATAAAGCATCCTCGAATAAAGGGTGGCTTTTCATAAATACGGGTCCGGCCGCTTTAAAAGGGTCGATGTGGCCGTGAGCTTATTAGTGGACGTCTTTCAAAAACACTTCAGAACCACGTCATGTATGAGTGATTTTATCACCAGAGATGTGTCTGTTTTATTAAGCAGCCCTCGCCGAGGCGGGCTGCTTACTGTATTCCACACGTTCCGCCGCCGCCGCAGTTATTTGTTTTCAAGATAGCTACTAATCTATCAAATTCTGCTTCCTCATACTTCACATAGCCATCACATACCACTGGGGAATTGTTTTAGTGACATTTTGATCCCCATATCATCAAACCTTTAATTACTATGGCCACTAACGAAGAAAAGCTTGTTGCGCGTTTCGGGAAAAAGTTTCCATCAGATCGTCTTTTAATTTGGTAAATATGTTCATCTATGTCGGCCAATGACCTGATTAACTCAAAAAAATGCAAAATAGCTGGACCATTTTCATTGTTTTCTTCAAATCTCTTTGCTCCACCAATTTGAATATACCTGTGTATAGAAATGTAAATTTTAAACTAGAAAAGGAATTCTCGAACTCCGAGGCCCGGCTTTGGTCTGTTTGAGTGCTTTCTAAGACAAAAAATTGGCCTAATATTTTGTAAACATAACTGTATTGGTTTTCCTCCTAGGCCAGAATTCTATCCAAGTATATCTTCAACGTGTAGGCCTATTCCTTCCACCACCATCGCCGGTGCTGGCCGACATCCATGTTGTGCCGCGTGTCTTTTTCACTCCTGAACGTACTGTGACATCCACTGATAAGTCAGTGTGCTTGCAGCACGTTGGGTCTCGCTTTGAAAAGAAAACCTCTCCGATTATATCGCGCATTAAAAGACTGTCCATCGTTCTCTGTCTGACAGCGTTCCATTCAATGAACACGGCCAGTGGACACCTAGTAAATATGAGGCATTGAACCAATGTTTGTTTAATGTTGAGCCAGCGTTGCAAACTGGCATTATTACAACAAGTGCTACAATACAACACAACACTAGGTCTATGTTTCGTGACTTCCTGGCCACCTGTCCATTTATTAAATTTACCCACCAAACATGAGATGTTGGCTTAATTCTGGGCCGGCGTCGCAGACGTTGGAACAACATTAGGTAAACAATGTGTTTTCTGGGTGCTTTAAATCAACTTTTACACACTTTGAGAACCGGGTCTCGGTGTATTGAACATACAAATGATGCGCAGAAATAAATAAAGTTGATGCTATAGATTATTATGATTTGGAAATTAATAGAACAAGACACTGAAACAATAAACGAAGATCTGATTATCTGTAACAGCTTATTTTTTATGTGACGGAATATATGACAAAATTTCATTGCTTGGTAAATTGCTTATTGTATTCACTGTTTATCAGGGGATCCGGTTTATCAGTACTCTTTGTCTTGTCTTGTCTTGAAACATAACTATGTTATTGAATAATCAATTAAACATGTTAAATACATAAAAAATAGACGTTACGAAATTGATATTATTTAAACACTTGTTAAAAACCCTGTAACTTACAGGCGAGCCTTCACGAAGAGCGGTGATTGGAAAATGACTATCGGCTCTGGTGTGTTCTTAAAATTTCTCCACATCCACATGGTATTTAATTCGTCTGATGTTTTCGCAGATACATCAAATTGGAAAACCGTGAATCATTGTCATGATTATCAGTTTCAATAAAAGGGAAGTTAAATTCATCCGTGTTGAAATCGACTATTTAATCTTGTGTCGGAATTAGATCCAGTTGAGAAACCGTGCATTCTCCGTCCATGGTTACGAGCATTGTGACTGTTTGTAAGCTATTGCTAGTTTTCTGAAAAGTGACCGGTGGACTAAATATTGACCCCATGTTATTTTAATGTTGGCCCAACGCGCAGCCGGTGGCTCAACATGAAATATAAACCTGAAGTCAACGTCTACCTTCAACAGTGTTCATCACGTTCATTATACCCAGCAAACACGAGACGTTGAACCAATATTGGATTAATGCTGGGCCGGCGTCGTAGACGATGGGCCAACCATAGACAGGACTAACGTCACTGCTTGTTGCAATTGGATATACCTGTGATCTTAAGGTACCGGCATGTCTGGTGGCCGTCTTATGTTTACTCTCCGTGTTTGGCAAATTGCTCTGACTGCCATACGGATACGTGACACTTTATCCCCCGAAAGGCCACTACCCGGATAACACGATACATTGGCCTAGTTGTGGAATTATGTTGGGCTTCCGTCTGCGACGATGGGCCAAGATTATTCCAACCAAAACCCTTTAAGCTCTTTATTATAAACTTAATCACAAATATAGTCGTGAATATTATTATTTCTGAACACTTTTAAAAGACAAAAGTACTTAAGCTAAGGACCTGAAACGTTATATTCGACATGCTCATAAGGACTGGTGTACAGAAATATCAGCCGTTTCCCACACACAGTACCCCTCTTTCCCCTAAATAGGACACAAACTCTGGCAAAATAAACTAAATCATGTAAATATAGTATGACTATGTACATGTAGGGCCTACACTGATGAGCAAACAAACCATTATATATTTTATTGAAGTACATAGCGTATCGTCTCCCATGCAGTGTTGTATGAGTGGCCGTGTACATAAATATCAGGGCAATTCCACGGTTTCGGACGTACACTTCAGACAGTTCTTTGCTATATTTAGTCATAAATTTATCAATATATATAATAGTAAAAGTGATGTTTCAGTACAGTCTTGTCTTGTTTACAAGTATCACTTTTGAAAATTTTGTTATTTTTTGTAGTTTGGAAGAAAAATTTGTAAAATATGTCGGTTTCGGACGTACTCAGAGAATGGTCATTTAGTAAACAAGCATGATATCTCATAAAATTTCTGTGATGTGAGGTGTGGAATGGAAATATTTTCTGTATATTTTTGGAGAAAAGACGTATGTCTGAAGGGTCCTTCGCAAATTTTAATTTTTTAGTGTTTCTTCCATGGTGAAAAAATAATTTGAAGTTTGGTTTCGGACGTACATTTTTCGGTTTCGGACATACGCGTCCGAATTCAATACTTAAATGTAGCAGTTATGGTATCACTCTGTATCTAGATTTAATTTTGTGTCCACCACATGCTGATAAAGCTATAAAAAAGTACTCTGGTGATTTATAGATTGCTATGAAATGCATAAACCTTTTGGAAAGCTCTGCTTGTATGGTTTCGGACGTACACCTAAGTTGATATTGATAATGAAACCCATGTAAAGAAAATTATTAATAATTGAGCTAAATGGTCAATTTTTCTTCTTGCAATATAAATAAATGTATGACTCTCACTTCTCAAAATGATGACTCACTGCAATAGAAATTTGAAACTACTATTTTTACATAAAATGTGCTAAAAGTGCTTGTTTCAACTGTTCAAAAGACAGTGTTTGTCTGAATTCCATGTATAAAATATACAATATTGTGTATGTATCTTGACATAACTAGAAACTGAGATATATTCTATAACATTTCACAATTATATTTCTAAAATTTGAAAAAGGCAAGATCTAAATTAAATTCTTTTTCATACATGATGACCCATATTTATGTAACAAAATGTGTATACCGGGTATCTGAAACTTCATTCGTCTAGAAACTAGTATTTATCAAAACAGAAGATAACTTTGAAACTTTACTAATACAACCAACTCCTGAACTTAGCTTTAGATCCTTATGTCTATTTCCGTCTCGGACCGTGGAATAATGAAAATTTGCTAAAGTTTGTACTTTTTGGATTCGGATGTACATCCCCACAATATTATATTTATAAAATTAATTAAATAACAATTCAAGGGAAATAATAATAAAAAAGATGTTGATATCATATTAAAGCAACGAAATGAACATAAGCCTGTTTTTCGACACCAAAAATATTATATTGTTGAAATATAGGTGTTCCTATTTCAGTTGTAAGGGTTCCCTTTTGTGGTTTCGGACGTACATTATCTTGTACGTCCGAAACTTTGTATGTCCGAAACCGTTATTTCTGAGAAAGCAGCCCAGTGAGAAACCTAAAATATACTGAAAACTAATCATGGGAAATAGTTAATTTTATATATCAAGTAAAGTTTTTTTTCTCGCTTCCACTTAATAGTAAAAGAACAATTGGTATATTTTGGGTTTCGGACGTACACAAACATAATTTATTTTTACAAATTATTTTTCAATCATAGAATTTTTATTTTTCAAATTTGTTAAAGTAATATTACAAAATATAACTACTTAACTGCATACAAATCTCAAAGCTAGGCAATTTTAAGTTTTAAGTGGCACAGAATTTTGGATTTTCAATTTTTACCATTTTTTCAATAATTTTACTTCTTTAATATCATGTCTGTTCAATGAGCCATGCCGACGTGAAAATGTAAAAATTACAGAAAGTGTTTTGAGTTTAACTAAATTTGATCAAATACCTGCCATATAGAGTGGTTACCTTTGTGATTTTATGAGATTTTTTTTTGTAAAAGTTTCATAATTGGTGGAATTGCCCATCAGACTATAGTACTTAGTAACCAATCAACATTATAGTAACCATTGCGAGGTTAGCAGCGGAAAATAGTTACATGCCGGATAAAAGCAAAACACGCAGTGCACCAGGTAACCATGGTAACCACGGTATGTGTATATGAGATGATGAAAAATCTTACTCCAAAAAAAATCTAGATTTTATTATGACGTCAAAATACAAGATTGCAATGAAAATGTGCTCAAAATGATCACAATAAAGGTGAAGGGGCAGGTTTATAGTCTGATATCAAGTCTGAAGACCTATCTGCCGACTTTACAGCCGTCCTATCAGCCTGACGCTGACATTGTGTTCATATTCAATTGCTGCCGCTCACAACATACAACGCACAATTAATTGTCTCGTTATCATGGTTATGTACAGTCAGCGTCGTATTAATTAAGCATGTCGCAACACTTAAACAATTTTACGTCCATATTCAACTTCTGTAATTCTGAATGGAATGCTACGTAACTGGATAACACGAAATATTGACCCAATAATTGGGTTAATATTTCGTGTTATCCAGTTACGTAGCATTCCATTCATAATTACAGAAGTAAACATATTGTGGGAATACTATTAACAAGATTAAGATATTTATTATAAATTGTGGACATTTTTGGAAAACAAACTGATGAAATAGCTAATTAGACTTATAATTTTTCGTTGACAAACTTTGGTTGGCTCTCTCCATTCAATTCCACGTCGTTGGCCAATTGACATTTATCGAACATTGCTCTCAAATACCACATTTTTTCAGGGTCCTCATTTGTAACCATATTTTGTCATCGAGAAATAGTTGGGCTGGTCCTGTCACATAATATATATTCAAGATGTTGACCGAGATGTAAGAATGTGTCGTGTATCTGTATAATTACAAATAGATTGGAAATCATGTCTCAGTCTATAGAGCTCTGTACATACATCCACTATATACTGATATAGCCAAAGAACCTGTTACCATAGTAGGCAAAGCCACTGTCTTTTCGATTCATTCCCTCTTACCATGCTTACGCCCTGCTTGTTTTTTTTTCACCGTCAGAGGTGAAGTGGTCATACCACTAGTTCTGTATGAGCTGTCTGACGGTGCTCGTAATTATGTACAACGGCTAAATCTCTCCATCCATTTTGTGTCAAGTGAGCCGCCCATCCGGATAAGCGGACGGGAAAGGGAAAAAACGGCGAGGAGAAGCACAAAAAAAAACATTTTGCAGGCGGTGGCTGCAAAGCTCAGGCAGGACATGTATTGGGAACAGCTCCCAATCGATAGTGATGGTGACAAGAGCGATATGTAGGCAAGTCCAGTTCAGACGTGAACTGAAAAGTAAATATCGTATGGTGTGGGTTATACTGCTGTGCAGAGCCAGAATGCAGTAACTACTTTCCTTACAAGTAAACAGTTACTGCATTTTGGCTTTGCATGCAATATGAGCAGGCTACACCATGCCTATTATATCAGTATGTTGGGGTATCTCCGTCGTTCACTGTTTGTCCGTGTTATATTATACATGTTATAATAGCTGATGGTTAAGATGCACACAGCTAAAGCAAAGCCAAAAGGCAGTATCCGCTAACTTTTTAAGTAATAAGCAGATATATATTGCCTTTTGGCTTTTCACGACAGGCTGCCGCTTTGATCATTGCTCTGAACAGTTCTGAAGAGATGACACTGCTTGTTGCATGTTATAGGCTGGGTCAGCTGATCATCTATCCATCTGGCTTCACCACGCTTGTTGTAACACGGAATTGGTGGTATCTAAATCCAGCGGGAATCCACCAAGACACGCCATCACCGCCGATTCAACTTAGCCAGCCCATCACCATAAGCTGCCTATATGTATATTTACAAAACCAGAGACTACCATTAGACAGGCTGTCCTTTTCCAGTTTAGCATGTTTTGAGATTGTATTTATAAATATAATGAATTCCGTTGTCTGTAATGACGCTTTTCACTGATTGATTGATTGATTGATTGATTGATTGATTGATTGATTGATTGATTGATTGATTGATTGATTGATTGATTGATTGATTGATTGATTCATCGATTCATCGATTCATTGATATAATAAACTGATCCTTACTGATGATGGTGAGATGAATCAGATGACACAGCCCTCCAGACACACGGTTGAAAATTTGAAGAACCCCGGTTAGGTGAAATGAGTCCGAGAAGTAGCGTGCTCCCTACGATAATTAATCTTTTGAAAGCTGGATTACAGAACGGGGTCGAACCCGCCCCGCCCTTCTTGGTATGTAATGAATGAATCTGGCTGTAGACCATCTTTGTGCCCAAACACTATACATGGGGTTGCCGCCGGGGGTGGGGTAGTACCATAGGGGGATACCCCCCCCCCCCCATGTGGGCAAGCAAAGAACCCCACCCCTATTGGAAAACCCCGGGCTATATCTGTATATATGCCAGGGGAGCCTCCTGAAAATGCTGAAATTAATCAGATGACACTGCCCTCCAGACATATAAATTTGACATTCAAGCCATGGCAGTATGAGACTGAGCACCCTACCTAACAGAGGCTTCCCACAATACGGAATCTTTAGGAATGGACGAGGAAGAAACATGTTGTTTCTTGAAGGCTAAACAGAGCGTTGAACGAATCTGCGAGTATGCCAGACTGCAGCCTTCAATCACTACACCAGGGCCTCGCCCTTTTTGGCATGGAACCTGATGTGTTCATCATGTTCATTTTAAGTCAAGTAATAACTCACTAAATATTAGAAAACAATGAATATGAAGACTACATTTAATCAATTATCTATGAAAAATGCAGTTCCTATCTTTTTGAGATCCTATGTTACATTTGGAAAACACATCCACTTTTTCCACTAATATGTACAACCTTATTCATCAAGCTCGTAACAATGGAGGACGTTGTGAAGTGAGATTGGTTTGAGATTGTTGAAAATAAAATGTTGGAATGTGCACATTGTTCGGCCAGCTGTTATTGCAACGGTTTGTTGCCAAAAAGGCTGGTCACCTCTGCCCTCATTTGGCTGTCTGGTACGTCTGTTGGCGTATGTGACCAGAAAACAAGCCGCTGGGGCCAACGTAGCACGACGTAAGCCCAACGTTAAACCTGTGTGTTGTGTTTGTTAAACCTGTGTGTTATGTATATTGACATGTCAGTACGAAAAATTACCGTCATATTAACATTCTTCTTCAATGGATTGTCGTCACCAACAACTATCATGACTTTGTGAGCACAAAATGCACCCACTATCAAAACAAGATGTTGCCCCAGTGTGTGTTTATTGCTTTTCTAACTTCTACGACGTTTGTCCAACCTTAAAACAGCATTGTATCAACCTGTCAGTTTGCTAATAGGCCGGTGGAAGGTGTATAATACACGAGTAACAGTTGAAAAACGATTTTTTTCTAATTTCTCCTTGCGCTGACGTGCCATGTAAATCAGTGCTGGGCCATTTTAATTCGGTGAATGCGTTTAAAATGTAATTAATTAACATGTAAGGGACCCGAGCTCAGAAGCGTTCTACTGCGGGGCAATAACCAGAATGCTTTGTCCAGGTTTGAACGAGTTCCTCGTCTGTTCAGTCCGGAGCCCAGAGGAGCTTGGGAGGGAAGCCTCAGGATCAAAACTTTTTGTAAGAGAATTACAAATTATATATGTATGTAGATGGTGCAAAAACAGATAAAAGCCGGTCCCCACGTGTCAGCTATACATAATATAGGAAATTTGACATTTTTTGTGCAGGAACAAATGATTGATTGTGTCAACATTGTCGAAAGACGAGAAGCCGATGAAATAATCCTTCAGTAATGGAGTAATACGACAAAAACGTGGGACCCGTCACCTTGTGTACTACTAGTAGCATGCATAGCCATATAATTTGTATATAATTTTACTTCAGGAGTGGTTTTGTAGTATCCTTGGCCTGAAGAGTGAGACACGTGAAACATCAAAATTAGCATGATTAGTGTACACATGCAGGATCTCTCTTGGTAATCTGATAGATTATAGGTTAAACGTGTCTTCTCGTCACGATGTCTTGCCGGCTTTACATTATCTATTTATGTGTAACCGATAGGACTGACAGCATACTCGTGTCTGAGTAGTCTCCTTTATCTTATACGCCTAGTCATAATGTTTGTTCGCACACAACACAAGCGTAGCTATACCATGCCCAGAATGGTATGTGGCAGAGCTAATGCAGTATCGGTGATATTTCTTCTGCACTACAACCGACAATGAAGTCTTCATTAGGCCTATTTAAAAACTATCACAAATTTTGCCTTACGATTCCAAATACTCAGACCATCCTTAAACAAGAGGCGAGCCGGCCACCATAATCCCCCCGCCCCGCTCACGTGATAGAAATTTTACAGGGTGCATACTTCCCTGAAGTCTCACATTTTGTTCTACAATAATGATCCACCTATCTAGATTACTGTGTATATTACAGATATTGAAGTCAATGTTGGTCGCAAGTCAGCATATTTTCAGTTTGAGCAAGTTGCCATTAAGAGGGTATATATATATATCCCTCACTGAAACCATACATTTCGTTTTATAGTATTTACATATCCTATGGAATTTTTGTTCCAAAGGTTGATGCTGTGAATAGATTTTATGCATTATCGATGTTGAATTTTGTTGGTAGATTTTAATTTTTTGTGTTTTTCTCTAGCAAAAAAAAACGTTTTTTACCCTTAAAAGTAACCCATTTTTCGCGCGCGGCTGCTCTAAACGGTGATGGTACACGGTTTAGACAATGACTCACTTTGCTTATCCTGTGCACGTTTCAAAAACTTTAATAACAATTGGCCCATTTTGTTTTTTGTCTGCCATCTTGAATTTATGCAAATTTGGACAGAATGAATATTATTTTTTGGATCAGAAAAAATTAAAAAAGTGTACAAATAACTTTTATCATCATCATTTTCCAAATTATGCCAATTTTGAAGGTTAGAGCATCTAACTATCTGGCACAGTTTGTCCGTTATCAGGCATATTAAAGTTAATTATGGTCGATAGTCGGCCATTTTGAATTTGATCAAGTTGAAAATTTTCGTAGCTTATCCCTACCTGAAACCGCATATTTTGTTTTGTAGTAATGGTCTAGCTATATGGCACGGTTTGTCAGATATCAGGCATGCATATTAAAGTCGGTTATGGCCGATGGTCGGCCAATTAAGCAGGTAAAATTTCACAAAACCCAAAAGTCACATCTACACCCCCTAAGGGATGTGTGTGTCAAAAATTTAAGAAATCCATGCACGGGTTACTGGGCTCTGCTCCGGAAACGAAATCCGGACGCAGGACGGACGGACGGACGGACGGACGGGCGAACATCCGAGGCGACGCCAATACTCCCGCCCCCACTTCGTCGAGCGGGGGATCGTAGTTCCCTCCATACTGACTGCAAAAGCCCCTACTAAAATGATTTTTTTTTACTATTTTGGAAATTTACACTTTTTTTAAACAATATTTCTGAGAATTTTTATTTGAAAGTTAACATGGTATTTGTTATCCACCATTGACAGCTTACATTCTCAAGCTTTCTTTCGGTTATCATGGTTATGTGCAATTTCACAATGATGTGAGAATTTACGCATAAAGCATTTACCATGCTTACTGGTAATCTCAACAGAACTGATCTGAAATCCGAAACAAACGTATTTTTAAAGGTTGCCTCATAAAGTTTTTGTTACATTCATAAACATGATTTATAAAGACTTCCATAGGCTGTTACAAGCCCTACTTATGCTGTGAGTGAATACACCCACGTTATCAGACAGTTTTTGCACACATGTCCCCGCAAACATGAGACGATGAACCATTGTTGTTTTGATATTGGGCTAACGTTGCAGACGGTGGGACAACATCACAACAGTATTGTCGCAATATCTCGTGTTTGCTGGCACATGCTCTTTTTTTGATCAGCAATACGCCATCGACTTCTGCATGGATGTTTGATGATCAGAAGGTCACCTTCTGCCGTGCCTTTATCATGGACTCATATTATAGTGGCTACTCGCTACGGGAGCCGGCTGCCTGTTTGGTCATTACAATAAATATCAGGAGTCCGCGAGATTTGTCAGCTGAGAGCGTAATATGTGGCTGGACTTTGGTAATCATCTCCCAGGTGCTCCCCTGGGAGGCGGCGGTGCGCAGCAGAATGACATTTGCGACGCCGCCTGTAACGTTCTACGATCACGAGTCACCACGCCACACGGTGTGATTCAATACAGTGCTGCAGTGTGACGCTGGCCCAACATCAAACCAATAGGCCTATTGTTTGCTCGTGTTAGCTGGGCTCCCGGTATTTGGTTTATATTTTATGTTTTTTGAGGATCAATCGAATAACAATTGGCCCATTTTGTTTTTTGTCTGCCATCTTGAATTTATGCAAATTTGGACAGAATGAATATTATTTTTTGGATCAGAAAAAATTAAAAAAGTGTACAAATAACTTTTATCATCATCATTTTCCAAATTATGCCAATTTTGAAGGTTAGAGCATCTAACTATCTGGCACAGTTTGTCCGTTATCAGGCATATTAAAGTTGATTATGGTCGATAGTCGGCCATTTTGAATTTGATCAAGTTGAAAATTTTCGTAGCTTATCCCTACCTGAAACCGCATATTTTGTTTTGTAGTAATGGTCTAGCTATATGGCACGGTTTGTCAGATATCAGGCATATTAAAGTCGGTTATGGCCGATGGTCGGCCAATTAAGCAGGTAAAATTTCACAAAACCCAAAAGTCACATCTACACCCCCTAAGGGATGTGTGTGTCAAAAATTTAAGAAATCCATGCACGGGTTACTGGGCTCTGCTCCGGAAACGAAATCCGGACGCAGGACGGACGGACGGACGGACGGGCGAACATCCGAGGCGACGCCAATACCCCCGCCCTCACTTCGTCGAGCGGGGGATCGTAGTTCCCTCCATACTGTCTGCAAAAGCCCCTACTAAAATGATTTTTTTTTACTATTTTGGAAATTTACACTTTTTTTAAACAATATTTCTGAGAATTTTTATTTGAAAGTTAACATGGTATTTGTTATCCACCATTGACAGCTTACATTCTCAAGCTTTCTTTCGGTTATCATGGTTATGTGCAATTTCACAATGATGTGAGAATTTACGCATAAAGCATTTACCATGCTTACTGGTAATCTCAACAGAACTGATCTGAAATCCGAAACAAACGTATTTTTAAAGGTTGCCTTATAAAGTTTTTGTTACATTCATAAACATGATTTATAAAGACTTCCATAGGCTGTTACAAGCCCTACTTATGCTGTGAGTGAATACACCCACGTTATCAGACAGTTTTTGCACACATGTCCCCGCAAACATGAGACGATGAACCATTGTTGTTTTGATATTGGGCTAACGTTGCAGACGGTGGGACAACATCACAACAGTATTGTCGCAATATCTCGTGTTTGCTGGCACATGCTCTTTTTTTGATCAGCAATACGCCATCGACTTCTGCATGGATGTTTGATGATCAGAAGGTCACCTTCTGCCGTGCCTTTATCATGGACTCATATTATAGTGGCTACTCGCTACGGGAGCCGGCTGCCTGTTTGGTCATTACAATAAATATTAGGAGTCCGCGAGATTTGTCAGCTGAGAGCGTAGTATGTGGCTGGACTTTGGTAATCATCTCCCAGGTGCTCCCCTGGGAGGCGGCGGTGCGCAGCAGAATGACATTTGCGACGCCGCCTGTAACGTTCTACGATCACGAGTCACCACGCCACACGGTGTGATTCAATACAGTGCTGCAGTGTGACGCTGGCCCAACATCAAACCAATAGGCCTATTGTTTGCTCGTGTTAGCTGGGCTCCCGGTATTAGGTTTATATTTTATGTTTTTTGAGGATCAATCGGATCCATGATGAAGTTCAATTTGCGAATGGTGAGGATTGAACCACATTTTAAATAATTTTGTAGACGCGTCTTTGATTTAAGCAAAAGAGAGGTATCATTTAGGCCTACTTGATTCAAAAACCATGCTCTATCTATAGCCTATACATGATATACGCGCTGTTAAACATTTCTAACCCAGCAAACTCGATACATGTACGTTGGCCATGATCTGATTTAATATTCGGAAAGCGTTGGTGACGATGGTGCAGCATTAATTTAAACCAGCATTGGCTTAACGTCTCGTCTTTGCTGGTAACCGAAGTAATATAACTTCAATCATAAAAGAATGATTAAAACGCTTGTACTAACCAGAGCTGGAGAAATTCACATGTTTTATTGATAGACAAGAAAATAACTTTTACTGGAGATCACTTAATTGGTCGGTGTATACATTTGCGTCATCACTAGTATTGCACACACATAAAGAAGTCTACCTTTTCTCATATAATAATAATAGTATGCACTGTTCGACAATCTGAATTGTGGAAGATGTTATGAAAAATCTTACATGTAGACCGACATGTAATAAGTATATCATTCTGATTTCATTTAGCTTAAAGCAGTTCGGTCGTTTTGCTTCACTGTTCCATAATATATTCACATTGCAGCTGACCTCACTCCTGTGGACGTTGACCATGAAGCGCATGCGGGTGGGCCCACAACGTTTACCCAGCGAATCATGACGACCCGTTTACTTTAATGATTCATTTCATATTATATTCTCATATAGTCAGTGCTTCCACAGAGTTAAAAAAGCGATGTACATGTCTTTAAGTGATAAAATCCTGTAAATGACGTGACCTGATTATGGTCCATCCCCACTAAACACGAAACATTTGTATAACATTTGTACAATGTCGGTCCAATGTCGAAGACGTAGGTCCGTCGTTGTGCAAATGGTATTGAAATGTTTTGCGTTTGCTGGGTCAGGCTGTCCATGCCAACATACTGGGGCCTATTACTCATTTATATTGGCAGTAAAATCTGTCTGCCGTCATTAAACATGCCAATGAGTGTATCTTTACTATAATATATAGCTCATGTTGATATGTCGTAATGGGCAGTCTATTTACCCAGCTAACACGGGACGTTGACCCATTGCTGGCTTAATGTTGGCACACCGTCTACGACGCTGATCCAACATCAAGCCAGCATTGGGTCAGTCTCGTGTTTGCTGGGTAGTATATAACATGACAAATTTCTGCTGGCCTTGAGGTTGTCCCAGTAAACGTGTGTCCACCGTCTGCGACGCTGGCCCAATAGTGGGTCAACGTCTCGTGTTTGCTTGGCTGTGGTTCAGTCCTGTTGACATCACATGGATGGGCTGTTTTTCTTAGCCCCTTCATTGTTCTTTTCAGATCGTGGTAGCCTGAATTAAGCAAATCAACTAAAATTCTGAATCTGTGTTTTGGGTCAACGTCTCTTTTACATTGCTATATTACAACAACACAGGGTCATCTGGTGTTTACTGGGATGCAGTAGCATGTCCCACAACAGTTGAAATATGACTAAACGTAAAACCGGTTGTCATAGTGCTCTCAAAATGCTAGCAAAGTTTACCAAGAAGTAAAGTGTCTCGTGTTATATTTTACCTGGCCCCCCCCCCCCCCCGCCCCTCCCCCCACCATTTATTTAAAAGCTACATGCGTGCAACAGGCCACCATATACATGATATAGCTGTCCACGTTATCATTTTTTAATGATATTCATTTCACACACACACATCTTTCATACTGCACACACACATATCCCTGAGAGTGTGTACAGTTTACATCTGTACGTGTTCTGGGGTTTATTCTATTTTTTAAGTGTTGTACTTCAGTTTACTGTTTTTTAATCAGTGTTTTTTGGGCCATATGTTTTAAAATACTTGGATGGTTTATTTACCAGTTTTGGTATAAATGATCTTCAGGTGTGCCTTTTAGGGTTATTATATACTTTGGTCTACTTTCGGTAAATACATTGACCATGTTGAGCAAGTCTAAGTACTATTTTTGACTTCACATTCATTTTTCTGGACAATATAATTGAAAATTAATTTATTTTATTAATTTTGGTGTGAATGGTCCTCAGAGGCTGTAGATGTGCCTTTTGAGGTCACTGTACTTTGGTCAGAGGCTCTAGATGTGCCATTTACATGTATTAGGTTACGATGTTACAGGTACTTTCTTGTTTTTGACTTTGCTTTCTTTTCTGGGTCATTTCTTTGAAAATTCTCATTGGACTACTACCAAATTTGGTACAAACAATACTCAGGGGCTCTAGATGTGCATTTTGATGTCACTCTACTTTGTTTTACTTTAACAGGTTTGATGTGCTTGTACTCAACATTACATTTATATTACAGCAAAATGATACTGATTCAGTATCATTTTGCTGTAATTCAGTGATTACACTCGAGTATGACCTCAATCAGATAAATTAAAAGCGACTATGTAGGTTATTAGGCCTCAGCCAAATTTTGGCGGATGCCTAGTGTCGTCATGTGGCGCGTCCGCCCGTCTGTCCCCCACTTCTAGCACTCAACAATTTTCTATGTATCGCTCTGAAATTTATAGTATCAATTTCACCAATAGCTCAGATGAGTTCGAAAATGGGCGCGCATCAGTCAAAAATTAGGCCACATGTGGCCAAAAAGGCTGACTATTGGCAACTATTTTTGAACTATGTGTAATATCTGGAAAACGGTTCCTGATAGATAGACCATTATAAAACAAAATGTCCGGTTTCATGGAGGCATATTTTTAACATTGATAAAATTCACGATGGCCGACTTGCGGCCATTATTGACATCAATATCAATTGGTGATATTTAGAAAACTGTTCCAGATAGCTAGACCATTTACTATCAAACAAAATGTGGGGCTTATGCTCTGAGAAATTTCAACTCAACAAAATTCAAATTTGCGGCCAGTATTGACTTTAATATGCGTAATATCTGGGAATATCTGTTTACCATGACTAAGCATGCTAAGGCCAAAAAAAAATATATGTTTGTTTCCGATTTGTTGTCATTTTAACCAGTGGGTAGGTAGGGAATTTATTTTATTTTATTTTTTATTTTATTTTTTGTCACTTCAACCAATCGGTAGGTAAGAATTTTTTTTTATTTTATTTGGCGCCAAATTCACTTCCATGCATGTCTTATCTGTACATTACATAATGGTTTTTTGTTTTTTGGACGCATTTTGACCCCCCCTCTCCTTTTCGTAACGCTTTTTAAGTTACTTTGACTACAGCCAGTAAGTTATCCCTTAACTTATGGATTGCCTAAAAAAAAAAAAAAAAATTTTTTTTTTTTTTTTTTGGAAATCCATAAAATAAATTTGGGTCGCACATGTTTTGACAGGGTCGGTCGGAAATCGGAAACAAACAATATTTTTTTTTAGGCCTAAGTTGAAATAAATGGTTTACATTGAGATATGGTGGAATCCGCCATTTTTGAAGTTATAGTTAAAAGTTATTTTCAGATGATATTCACTTTTAAATGATCATTAAGGCCTAATTCGGTTGCCGATTGGTAAATTAAACAAACTACAGGTGAACAACGATATAACACGAATCGTTACAACACGGATCGGTTATAACACGGTAAGGTCATGGACCCCAAAATTTAGGACCCCTTTTCTGGCTTTTTTTACAGAATACCGTGTTATAATTTCCAAATCTACAAGATTTATTGAAAGAGTAAACAGTATGTGCATCGCGTACACTAATCGCTATCGCCGACAACGCCAACACGCATCATGTTAGCTCAGCTAATGCTAAACGTTACGCCCAGCATTGAAACAATGTTTGGCCAACGCTGGGTCTACACATATGAACGCGGAACAGTGTGCCGTGTTATGTCATAACACGGGGCATGAAGCGAGAATAAGTGGCCCGCTGGAGACGCTTTGATATCTTCGTATATTATAATACGGCATAATATAATTCACTCATAAAAGTCGTGTCATAAAATTGTGAAGAACGTATTGTATTCGAATAGATAATTATTAGTCCAATGATCGTGTTATAAATTTCTGTAGATCGTGTTTTAAATTTCCGAAGATCGTGTTATAAATAGAATGAAGATCGTGTTTTTATTATATCATAATGCCCATGAATGCCGGGCAGTGAGGCGAGAATAAGTGGCTGGGCGGAGACGCTTTGATATCTTTGTATATTATAATGCCGTATATTAATATTTCATAGAAATCGTGCTATAAATTTGTAAAGAACGTATTGTATTCAAACAGACTTATAAGTCTAAAGATCGTGTTATAAATTTCTGAAGATCGTGTTATAAATTTATTGAAGATCGTGTTATAATAATCCATATTATAGCAAGAAAAATGATTATAGTTTTGTAGACAATTTAAATCGTGCTATGTACACAAAGTAAAGAATGTTATGTATTTAAAAAAGATCGTGATATATTCTGCTTACAGATACAGATTATAGCACAAAAAATAATTCATCTGTAGAAGTGCTATATATTTAATAACGATGGTATCGTATTATATATCTAAGAAAAATCGTATTATATTTATATATAAGTTTGTCGACTTAATACGTCTTGTTAGGCCTGCAAATCGAAGGAAAGGGTAATCCCCCCCCCCCCGCATCAGTCAAAATTTAGGCCACATGTGGCCAAAAAGGCTGACTATTGGCAACTATTTTTGAACTATGTGTAATATCTGGAAAACGGTTTCTGATAGATAGACCATTATAGAACAAAATGTCCTGTTTCATGGAGGCATATTTTTAACATTGATAAAATTCACGATGGCCGACTTGCGGCCATTATTGACATCAATATCAATTGGTAATATTTAGAAAACTGTTCCAGATAGCTAGACCATTTACTATCAAACAAAATGTGGGGCTTATGCTCTGAGAAATTTCAACTCAACAAAATTCAAATTTGTGGCCATTATTGACTTTAATATGCGTAATATCTGGGAATATCTGTTTACCATGACTAAGCATGCTAAGTTGAAATAAATGGTTTACATTGAGATATGGTGGAATCCGCCATTTTTGAAGTTATAGTTAAAAGTTATTTTCAGATGATATTCACTTTTAAATGATCATTAAGGCCTAATTCGGTTGCCGATTGGTAAATTAAACAAACTACAGGTGAACAACGATATAACACGAATCGTTACAACACGGATAGGTTATAACACGGTAAGGTCATGGACCCCAAAATTTAGGACCCCTTTTCTGCCTTTTTTACAGAATACCGTGTTATAATTTCCAAATCTACAAGATTTATTGAAAGAGTAAACAGTATGTGCATCGCGTACACTAATCGCTATCGCCGACAACGCCAACACACATCATGTTAGCTCAGCTAATGCTAAACGTTACGCCCAGCATTGAAACAATGTTTGGCCAACGCTGGGTCTACACATATGAACGCGGAACAGTGTGCCGTGTTATGTCATAACACCGGGCAGTGAGGCGAGAATAAGTGGAGAATAAGTGGCCCGCTGGAGACGCTTTGATATCTTCGTATATTATAATACGGCAAAATATAATTCACTCATAAAAGTCGTGTCATAAAATTGTAAAGAACGTATTGTATTCGAATAGATAATTATTAGTCCAATGATCATGTTATAAATTTATGTAGATCGTTTTTTAAATTTCCGAAGATCGTGTTATAAATTGAATGAAGATCGTGTTTTTATTATGTCATAATGCCCATGAATGCCGGGCAGTGAGGCGAGAATAAATGGTTCGGGGGAGTCGCTTTGATATCTTTGTATATTATATTGCCGTATAATAATATTTCATAGAAATCGTGCTCTAAATTTGTAAAGAACGTATTGTATTCAAACAGACTTATAAGTCTAAAGATCGTGTTATAAATTTCTGAAGATCGTGTTATAAATTTATTGAAGATCGTGTTATAATTAATCCATATTATAGCACAAAAAATGATTATAGTTTTGTAGACAATTTAAATCGTGCTATGTACACAAAGTAAAGAATGTTATGTATTTAAAAAAGATCGTGATATATTCTGCTTACAGATACAGATTATAGCACGAAAAATAATCCATCTGTAGAAGTGCTATATATTTAATAACGATGGTATCGTATTATATATCTAAGAAAAATCGTATTATATTTATATATAAGTTTGTCGACTTAATACGTCTTGTTAGGCCTGCAAATCGAAGGAAAGGGTAATCCCCCCCCCCCCCACAGAGACTACGTACTGAGTGTTGAACAAACGTCTACATAAAGTGTAGACACCGCCAGAGTTGTCGAGACTCGCGCCTATCGACTGGAGCAAATCTCACAAGCTCTCGTGAAGTATTTTCTGACGAGATTCTGTGAGAGTGCAAGCTGTCAATCACCGCACCTGACCTCTTGACGTGGGAGGAGTCAGAAAGAGAGGGGGTATCTGAACCAATCAGCGTGAGGACAGTGATGTCAATCATCAACTGCAGATGTGATAGCAGTGACAGCGCTTCTGATATATTATTCACATTTATTATATTGTGTGCAATTAAATAATAATAATGCTCGCGTAGTATTACATGCAAATGATAATCAAGGTATCAAATACATCGTGTTACACACTGCGCACAATAATATGTATAAGCATTTAATAAAGTACTAAAATATAGCAAGGACGGCTGAATGTTCCTACAGCATTGGGCCACATGTTGGTGCCGTCGGCCCAGCGTTGAGCAGACAATTGGTGCTGCGGGGGTGCCCCCCCCCCCTGATCATCACGTTCCCAGACCAATTAAGGGCGGCAGCTATTGATAAAACCATGTGGTTACTTAGATAATGCTGTCTGAGATGGTCAGTTTTGGTGGTTTAATGTGCTGTATGATGTAAACAAGCTTGTGTACATGATAATTATATGTCTTGGAAGTAGAGCTAGTTTCGTCTTTATTGGTGCTTTTACATTGTCTTTTGTATGTTTTTGTATTTTATTCAAGATCAGTATCCTATATAGCTTGATATAAATTACATTTTCAAAATTGACAAAATTGAAAAATCTCATCCCAAAGAGTCGCTTTAAAAATTATGTGCACCTGCAGTTTGTTTATTATTTGTTTACAGTTTTACTCCATGAAAAAATCAACGGCGATCTCCACAACAAAACATTAAAAATCACAGACTTCGGGCTGGCACGTGAGGTCTACCACACAACACATATGAGCGCAGCAGGAACGTACGCTTGGATGGCTCCAGAGGTCATCAAAAACTCGCTCTTCTCAAAGTTCAGTGACGTCTGGAGGTAAGAAATTATGGCAAATACATTTATGAGTTAGGTACCAAGAATAGATCAAGATTATATATTTTTGGTGATTAGCCTTTGGAGAGCAGACTAAGCATCCTTATATTAACAAATAATATCATGTAAAGTGGAGAAAATTTCTTACATTTGATTGTTATGTGGATTAATTAAAATATATATTTGTACAGGTTGTGTACCATGTATACATATTATATGTGTGCTGTTACAAATTTAACAATACAAAAACAATACGGTAGGGGGCTTATATTAAAAAAATATACATAATTAATAGCTACACTTTAATAACATCTTAAAACAGTTAAAATTGGCAAGTTTCCTTAGTGATATCAACATGATCAAGTAAATACTCTTAAAAATCAAACTGTTCACGTTAAAAAATAGCCGATTTGTATATCTAAGATGGCCGCAGAATGCTTTATTACTATTCAACTCCACACTCCACAGTCGCTGACTGAATTCTTATCCTATCTTCTAGAAACCATTCTGTGATGGATTACCCAGGTTAAATTTGTAACATATTAATCTGATCTCGTTGAAAAATTCTGCTGGTGAACAACATTCAGGCGTTCAACACCTGTTCAATTAGCTCACTCTTTTTCATTGCTTATTGTAAGTGACAATTAAAAGTAAGCAATGTAGACTACATTGCTTACTTTATGTAGTCACCAATATTTATCAGATCTTTGTGAAACTCTCATGCTATTCTCTGATGTATAACCTCAGTATATTGAAAATTGGAAGTGTTGGCTTAGTAATAGTATACTGGGACTGATTTCGCAAATATTGTGGACGCCAACTTAATGGGGTATAATTAAACCTTTAAGTATCACCTAGATCTGAACATTGGTAGAGTTTCGTACACATGATAGAGAAGATGCTATTTTTCCAGATATTGCCAGAAACTTCAAATTTGTTCAACTTCCGGATATGATATGGCCTTAATAGTCCTTTTCTGACTTCCAGAAGGTAAATCCGGATTTTCCCCCATGGCACATTGGCATCTCTCTGACATGCTCATTACTTTTTTCTGTTACAGTTACGGCGTTGTGCTCTGGGAGCTGCTGACAAGGCAGACACCTTATAAAGGCATTGACACCCTGGCCGTGGCTTACGGTGTGGCTGTCAACAAACTTACTTTACCCATTCCATCCACATGTCCGGCAGCTTTCAGGCTACTACTTGAAGGTCAGTACTTTTTAACCCTCGGACAGGGAGTTAAAGGTACCACTCTGCAAAGACAAAAGACTGTTTTGTATAGCACTTTTCTTACCAGTTTTGAGATTTGAAATATGTCTTACACTGCTACTAGGACTGTGTATATTTATACAGTTTCAAGCATTTTTCATACCACTAAAATCGACCCAAAAGTGTGTGGCATAATTCACGCAACAGTTATAGTGGGTCCTTAGAGATCTGTTGCAAGCATGGTAAAGGTGCTGGTGTGATATGGACATTGCCAAGACGAGCCCCAAAAACCACAACTCCATTTTTTACATCCGTCTATTTATTCTATAATAATTACATACAATTGGCAAGTTCATATTGAAATTAAATTATTAGTTAACTTTTTCTAGTATCACCTTTTCATTAATTATGATATATGAATAACTACGTATTATTTGCTTCAGAATGCTGGAACCCAGAGCCTCACAGTCGCCCTACATTCCGTGTCATCCTGAATCGGCTTGAGGAAATCGCTTGCTCTGCTTTTGTCCACACGACCCATGATTCCTTCCAAACTATGCAAGATGACTGGCGGGTGGAAATACAGGGAATGTTTGATGAACTCAAGCTGAGGGAAAATGTAAAATGAACAATTATTGATACAATTTTTTTCTTTTACAGCATTTATCATAATTTATTGTGTGATATATTTGTTTGGCTCTATTCTGTTTATTGGCAATATATTTATAGAACAAGTGCGATGGCAACAGTGCAAGAGAAAAGTCTGTAAGCTAAATATTTCGGTAAAGGTGTCCAGATGGGGTGTCCTAAAATCAGTTTTATGGTAATCATTCTCAGGAAACACCAACCTGAGAGAGTGCATGCATTTTAGCTCTGTATTTTCCAGATGACCAAAGCCCACAAATCTAAGCTAAACAAATATTAACCCTTCTGCTGCTAGGACTGTGTTTAGTATGGTATAGGATTGGTTTCAATCCATTATTAAATAACAAGCCACTGAAATTGATAAATTAGTTTTAGTTAGATTTTCACTTAATAAAATAATTCATTTTGGGAGTCTATTTTTTATTATTATAAAAAAAAATTCATAATTTTAAGTTTTAAAATGTATTTAAAAATTCAAATGAATGACAAAGAATTCGGCAGGACAAGGGTTGAACAAAAAATAGAGATTCAGAAGGTAGATTTGTTGAATTCATGGACTGGACCCCTGGGCTACATGTATAATGTACAGTTCTGTGTACAGCTCATGTATCAGCTATAATCCTATCTGCCTTCAGCGTTTTACAAAGCCAGGTGTTATCACCATCACATGACACCAGTTCCTCTCTGTTGGTGGGCCTGCTAAGTGATTTTCACTTACCTTTATATGAGAGACTCGCCTCTTTAAACATTTGAAAAAAAATTTCATGTTAAAAAGTAAACATCAATATGTCATGTATCAATACATGTATACTGAAATTAGTTGAAAGCAGCACTTTTAGATACAAAAAGATATCACAATGTATATTTGGGTATGTGAATTAATCACAGGTATTCTGAATATGTGCTAGTGGGATTTCATCAAATTTCTTTAAAGGCTACTTTTTATTTTTCTATCGCAATACAGTTGATAGCAGACTTTACATGAAAATAAATGATCTTTTTGTGGATACAAGTGCCAGTTATTATTATGTTTTGTTTTATTATACCTAATTATAAATGCTCGGAATAAAATTAAAATTCACATATCTTAAAAATGCGGACTGTTGAAAGACAAAACTCTTTGGGGGGGGTCGATCAGACAAATGTAAGAGCGGTTTCTGGGAATGACCTCAGCTTCTGGTAAACACGCAGGACGGCTTTATAGGCCACAGGCCCATAAAACATATAATAAAAAAGTATGGCATATTAAGTACTATTATCTCCCAAAGAAAAGAATAAATCTCGAAAACTAAAACATTTTTTTATTGTACAGGAATTACGATCTCGTGAAGATGAGCTGAACAAAGCCAAAACAGAGCAGAAAGTACAGGAAGCTTTTTTACAGAAACGAGAACAAGAGTTGGCGGAGAGAGAAATCGAGCTGGTCGAGAGAGAACTCAACATCATGATTTTACAACAAATTATGAGTAAACCTACGCCAAAAAAACGTAAAGGAAAGTTTAAGAAGAGTCGACTCAAATTACTGAAAGCTGGAGGTGGCAAGAATATCAGCACTCCATCAGGTGTGTTTTTTAAATTTGGGGAATGCAACTTTAATTCAAAGGTGACACAATTGTACTTGCACAGCTATGTTTAGGTTGTGACATGACTATTGGAAATTGGTTACTGGTAAATGAAACTTTAAGATTGTTTGTGATGACAGTACCTTTTTAAATTTAGTTCATTAACCTTACTCTGCTGCAATGTATGTTTATGAATGCTATTTCTATTCCAGACTTATTTATCATGTCAATTAAATTCTCAATTGAAATAATTAGATATTTAATTAGATTTGATGTCTATTGTTAACGCTCACTTTCACTGTTGTTTTCAGATTTTCGTCACAATATAACAGTGCAGCAGGAACATGTTATGTTTGACAATTTTCGAGGAAAAAGGCATCCGTCGAGCCCTGATACACCACCTGCGTCACCGGGATTCCCCGCTAGGCTGAGAGCAATAGCCTGTAAGTGTAGCTGTTCTTACCCAGCAAACATGAGACATTGATCCAATGTTGGTCCAGCGTCACAGACGGTGGACCAATATTAAACCAACTTTGGGTCACTGTCATGTCGGATGCTTTAGTGTCTTTTCTAGTTTGTATTAGTTACTTTGTGACCAACAAATGTGTCCTAAATTTGTGAGACTGAAACGCATTGTGACTGAAATTTACAAATCACACAAATTTTCAGTCAAGTGACAGACAATTTATTAAAGATTTATTAGTCCAGAGGTCTGGGCTAAAACCAATGTCTGTCCTTTTAGGCCAACGTCCCAGGCACTGGTCTAAAATTTAACCATCGTAAAGTCACTGACCCGTGTTGATTTGATTTATAATCTCAATATTTATGATAAATGGCTATATCATGACCCGTGTTGATTTGATTTATAATCTCAATATTTATGATATTGGCTATATTGACTTCATATTGCTTTTGATTAGATGATTCATTATATTATTATTCAACTTATGCGCATTTGGTGAAATGTGCTTCCAATCCAAATTGCAACAATGTGTGATTGGGAATAGTCCGCCAGAAATGTATCTGGTGACATTCATGTATGTACCGGTAGTGATGGTACAAAATTAAATTTCATCAACAGTATATATTATTATTGATTACACAATTAACAGTTTCAGGGCAGTGATCAACTTTTGCAAGCCTTCTTGAAGTGGATACCTAACCTTTTCTTCTCTATGGTGAATCCAGGCTGAAGATTTGGCTAGTATTTCACTTGATGCAATAATTAGATCATATGTTAACAATGTGTGCTGCTCTTGTTGACAGTTCCTGTTGATGGTGTGAAGGGCAAAACATGGGGTCCAAGTACACTAGAGAGGAATCGGCATCACAGAACCTCCTGGGTGTTTGGCGAGGGGAGATGGTGCAAAAGCGCTCCTGCTCTGGAGAAGTCACTTCGTCAGCTCGGTGGACATTCCAATATTGGTGCTTTACAGGAGTTAGGTTAGTGTTCAATTTGAAGGAACATGACCTATGGTACCCCAGTTGCAGATTTGGGGGGGGGGAGGGTCAACCCTGACCCCCCCCCCCTTTTGGCAGTAAAATTTATTTTTAAAATGCACTTGTAGGATTAGGAAGTTGCCAAAATTTGATATGTGTTTTTTCGTACACTGTAAATGTTGTATAGTACGCATTGCAGTAGGATGCATCTAAAATTTCATGAGGTGGCACACTCCCAAAACCCCGACTTTACCCCCTCCCCTTCTTTCAAAAACATTGAGTGTATGGTAACATTGTCATTACTGTAAAACAGAATGTAAGATTTCAAAGAAGGATGCACCCTGAACAATTTCTATCAAGCGGGCGAGGTGGGGGTTTATGGTGGCTGGCTTGCCTCTTGGTTAAGTTGTCATTTTTTCTCATGTTCATTTTCTCAAAAACTTCTGCATGATGGAGTATGTGTACTGTAAATATAAAATAACCTTTTTTACGCAAGGATAACCCATAGCTAATTTAACAGATATAAAAGGCTGACTGGCAGTAACAGAGAGCTACTTTCGCACTCATTGTAGTTTACAATGATTTATATCACACCTATTATGTTTTATTTTCAGATTATGAAGAGGATGAGTGGCCAGCTTATCCTGGAGAGACAAAAGGTATTCCACATTCAAATGGGAATGCGGCAGAGACAGGCTCACGACGTGGTGCGCCACCGCGAAGGCGATGGGACTCTATGTTGTACAATGTTGCCTCTCTTCTAGCAGCTGTGGGTTTTGGTTGTGACATCCGGATCTCAAACAACACAGCTGTACATCCTCAGCTGCAAGGTGCTAATGCTGCGGCTGAGGAGGATGAAGAAGCCACTCCTGTCAAGAGACAGACAAGCGAAAACTACATAGGACAAAGGCGGGATGCGTACTTATCTGCTGTGAGGGACAAAATTATAGAACCTGAAGTGAATTCTCAGGAGTTCCTCTACACTCCTGCATCAGGGTATGCGCATAACACATATCACGGCCACCAGACGCGCTATAGACCAAGTGTGAATTTTGAAATTCCCATTCGATTTACAGAATCTTATGATGGATATTATACTGCTGATAGTAAAACCCCGTCGAGTGATAATCGCACGACTCCTTCAGCCGACAGTCGCACAACACCTTCCTATTCTGGTACATCATTCTCAGGTGGCACACCTTCACCGCGCAAATCATCACGCTCCTCCCTGGAAAACAGTCTAGCATTGATTTCACTGTCCCCTTCACAGGACAAGGCATTTGTGGAATACCAACGCCAGGTGTCGGACAGCAGCTCTGTTTTTGAGACGCCCAAGACTACTCCTCAGCGATTCAATGTCAAATTTGAAGACAGTTTGGAATACAGCCCTGTTCACGGTTCTCCCTCCCATGCACTTAGTATCTCAGTTCCTCAAACATTGGAAGAAAGTGTTGACCATTGCAAGTCGCCCACTCCCAGCGGTATCCGCCCGCCTCCACCCCGTCGTCAAAACAGTGATCATCACCTGCAGCACAGCACGGCCGAGAGGCCAGTCACTTTGGATATCATTCCGCGGCCACGTCCGCACCCTAGCATTCTTAAGAAAACTTCACCGCAGCACTTTGGCATGCAAGGTTCCCCACGTAGCGGGTCCACCTCTCATAGCTCTCCTCGAACACGCATTACCCCCACACCATCAGACAGTATTAGCGGTGGGGGTGATGACACGTCATACGTGTCCGCACGCTCTGCATGCTCGGCTACATCCCCAGGCAGTACTCCACCTCACATAGAACACCAGCGTACCCTGATGGACATAGACATGGCAGGCCAGAGGGAGGATCGAACCATGCCACTCCCCACAAAACCCAAACTAAACATGCAGCGACATCCCACCATACACGAGCTAGAACAAGAATTCCTACCTTAGCATCACTGTTTGAATAAGATGTCATGTATTTGTGGTTTATCAGGCTTCATCAACCTCCTACACTGTCTGGATTTTATTGTTTCACATGGCAGATTGTGACAGGTATTTTTCAATTGCTCAAGCTTTCATCTCCTGAATTATTCTTTACTGTTTATTGTAAATTTAAAGCGAGAATTATGCAGTTTTCAGCTTCAAATGCCGACTTGTAAAAATAGATTCCGAATTGACAATAAAATAATATGTTTTTGATATTATACATGTCAATTTTAAAAATATATTTTGTCATTTGAAGCTGGAAATTGTGTTAGCAGTTCTGGCTTTAAATGAATAAAATATGGTAACAAACAAATTCAGCAGTACAATGGTTAATATTGTCCTGTCATCATTGCACAACGTTTCAATTAACCTCTTGGCTGCCAGACTTGACCCTTAGCACACTGATGTCGACTACAGTAAACATTCTGTTTTCATTTCCACTTTTATATGATCAGTTGTTAAAAATAAAATATGCTTTCAATCTTGAAACGCAGATATATGTTCTGACTTAAATTTCACAAATAACACAAATTTTCAGTCACTTGAAGTTGTGGATCGCTACCGCGATCCACAACTTCAAGTGACTGAGAATTTAAATTGAATAGCTCAGTGTTCTAAGGGTTGGGTTATTAGACTTTTGTTGCAAGGGGGAATAACAAGTCACAGCTTGTAGCCAGTTGTGGGCCCATTATATGTAGGCAAAGATATTCCACTTGGAAGAATGTTGTCCTTAACCTCCTTATGTTGGCCTTGTGGCCTGGCACAGGGAAATACAATAGGCCTGGCACTCAAAAGGTTAACTACTTGTTCAGTCGAAAATTATGAAATAACCATGTACAAATGTGGTGTGTTTGCCTTGGAAATTGTAAAATGGAAATTGTATTAGCGATTCCAATTTGATATACATGACAGATAGTGAAAACATACTTCAGCAGTTAAAGATCAAGGTAAATTGAATGCATTTTAACCGAGGGAAATAATTTGTAAAAAATAAATACATTGTGGAATATGTAGCCACATTTGGCATGCTAAAAATAAATAGGTGCTATCAAATCAAGTCCAGTGATATTGCTGAGCTATGAAATTAAGCAACCAGGGTCCCACCAGATGCACACTGTTTTTTAAAGGCTGGCTATATTATTAACTGATCGGACGATGAGTCACTTAACAAGCGTTTCTTCAAAAGTTATTATCTGAGTGAGATGCTTATTGCTATCACAATTTCCAGTTGAAAGTGAATTAAGGTTAGGCCACACCAATTTCCGCTTTAATTTATTTAGACAGTGAAGAAATAGAAAGACACAGGTTTTTTAACAATTTCACCGAAAAAAATTTGTGTTCATTAGATATTTTCTAATTAGGAGCGGTCTCACATTTGTAATTTTTTCTAAAAAACTAAGTTAATGGTAAACATGTCTTTCAGTATGTAATATCATTTGTTAAAAACAATTGTAATAATATAATTGTTAATCCGAACTTTAATCAAAAGACAATGCTGAGTATAAACATTAGGTGACCCCCCCCCCCCCAGTTCAATGAATAATGATAATTCCTAATAGTAGGTTAACCAGATCAAACTATTTTCACTATTCCCTTTTTTACTTCTAATCCGTTTGGATATATATTTGCAAATGCAATTTTCAGCTTCAAATAATAAGAAAGGACATCAGTGCAAAAAAAAATGATACAAATTTGACAGCTTTGTGCAAGAGGCAGGCAGAGTTTGTTATTAAAAAAATATATATTAATACTTGATATCTAGTATAATTTTAGAGGTGGGGCAGCCATTATTTTTGCAAAAGATAAATATTTTCAGGTTCATTTTACCGGTAATACATGAAAGAAGAAATTGCCAAAAAATATTTTGTGTAAATTAACAGCTACCATCATGATTTACTTTGTGGATTTAAGTGCCATCTAAATTGGCTTCACAGGTTTTAGAGCCATGTGAACTAATTGTCAAGAATTTTGAATCAATTCAGATATGACTTAACCTTTAACACCATATGTATGTCAAATCATGTACATACTCAACTACTTTTAGGAGTTTGTTTTTATGTGCCCTGATACATAATTTTCAGGATAAAAATGTGTCTTAAAATTAACAACTGAAGTGGGACGCTAAAATAAGGTAATTAAATTAGCCTATTTATCACTTTAGGAATTAGTGATACATGTATTAACCCTTTGTGCGGCAAGCTCCAAAAACACTCAAATTGACCAAGTACATTGTATTGTGTTGTAGATTCTCAGTTAATATTTCAATTTATGAGGTGTGTATTTTTCTCAAATAGAAATATATTGAATAAGAAATAGAAACAAACAATTCAGGAGGACAAGGATTAAAAAACTGAATAGTTCAAAATAAATTTAAATCTTCATCATTTTTGTACAAACCCTAGAGGTGATGTACATCATTGGTCATTTTGTCCATTGCAGATTTTCATATAATCAATGGTTGTGACCCTATAATTGTGAATGGACGATATGTTTCATGTTATTTATCCTGTGAAAGCGATATTACAAAACGTTAACATTCCTGAAGTTATCACGTATTATAGTTGTAAAAGGCATGTACATTTCAGCAGTATCAGTTGTACATAGACATACTGCCATAATCAAATAGAATACAATTGTGCAAGTTGACCTTGCTAGGCTCAAATATTATTGGTACAGAAAATTATGGAACTGTATATAATTGATGGATATTTGTGTGTAAATAGAATACAATGTATATAGAAAGAAGAAAGCAGCAATGTCGCATGAGTGTGTGTGTGTGTGCCTAAACTTATTTGTTGTTGACCTTAGAGGTACTTTTGTGTTGTTTCAATGACATACCTAACTGCTAAAACTAGCTATTAGGCCTATGTCCTAACACTGCCAAACCTAATTGATCAAAATAACACATGGCCACTAATTAGCAAAGTGCTAACGATGTTTTTTGTTTTATTCAATTTTTTTGGTCATCATACATACCCGGTATATAGATTTTGAAGGTAGTGTCAAGAGCAAGTAAAATCTGCACTAGATGTTTAATTTAAAATTTATTTAAAAATATAAATTTGAAAGTTAGCACCTAAGTTTGAGTATTTTTTAAATTCCAGAAGTACATTGTACTTTATTCCAATTTGCGCTTCAGAATTAATAATTTACCTACCTCTATGTCTAAGGATCAAATTAGATCTTGTGCCATTTATTAATATACCAGTTTACCCAAGAGCTTTCGAGGGACCAGCTATTCCAGTGAAAGAAAGTGTTTGTATGTGTGTTTTTATTAAATTTTAGTTCTGCACAAAGACAAGTCAGTTCTATCTATAATTATGATGTGGATGAAATGTATCACAAAAATCACGTCTTTCAGTTTTATTATTTTATATTTCATTTTTGTTACATTAGATGTTTTGTTGTTTGTGTTTGGGTCTACAAGTTGTTTTAACATTGCAGATACCCAGCAAACACGAGACGTCGAACCAATGTTGTTTTAATGTTGGCCCATTGTCTGCGACGCCGGCTCAACATTTAAACACCATTGGTCCAACGTCTCGTGCTTGCTGCTTAATGTTTTAATCCTTAAAGTGGTAATCTCGACTATTGCCGTTTTCAGTCTTTTTTATAAGTCGACCAAATCAATGTTAATGGGAATGAAATGTGTGTCTAAACATCAAGATTTGCAAATATTTGTGCACAAATTAAACAAATATGAGGAATTTTCAGCGACACACCACTTCAAGTGGCTGGAAATTTAAATAAATTAACTTAGCAGGATGAGGGTTAAATTAGCTAGATTGGCTTATATTTTGATTCAAATTATGTTTATTTTAGTCAGTTTTACTCACTCGAAGTTGTTTAAGTTCTATACCTTAGCACTTTAAGGGTTACTGTTTGTCTCCGATGTTAGGCCAACATTGATCCAACGTTATGATTCTCTAAGAGGAAGAACTGTATTTCATACAGTAATCTCATTGCTGAATTAATTGTTGTGTGTTTGTAGCGTTATGTGTGTGTCTCGGTGCAATACCATTTTTCTCATACTCTAGCCTAAATATTGACTCAAAATGTTGGCATAACTGTCGATCAGAGTTGGTCCAGTGTCTTTGTTCAACTGATGATCCAGCCTTTACCAAAATTTTGTGCTGAGCGAACCGATGACAATGATTATGCTATCTTTATGTAGGCCTACTAGTACTGCTGGAAAAAACACACCAATCTTTGTAGTACATTTTTGTCTTTAGTATAGATATTTAGTCTAACATAAGGTTTGCTCTGCAAACACAAACTGCTTACTTTCCAAGTAAGCAGTTACTGCCTGTCTGCTTTATGCAGCAGAGTACACATGGGTACATTCTAAAAATAAGACGATGAGTATTCATGAAAATTAATTTTGAAAGGAAAATTTGTGGTGGCTCTCATCTTAGATATAATATTATCAATGTTTTCAATTATTTTTCCAAAAACAAAGAAAATAAATACAAACTTTTGTGAGTTATGAGATATGTTAGAGTAATTGTTTTCTGTTACATGTATTTCCACTAAAGGATTCCAGCTAACAAGATACATTGAACCAATGTTGGGTTGATGTTGGGCCGATATCATAGACGGTGGACTAACATCAACCTAACACTGGTTCAATGTATCGTGTTTGCTGGGATGGCTCTTATTTTGATCAGATGTTTGATTATGGGAAGGGTTCCAATGGACTTAATTTTCATTGTATCTCAAACAGAGAACCTCTCCTAAAACATTCAGGTGTGTGTACATCTAAGAAGCAGGGCATTTGGTAAAATATTACTGACCTCATGACATTTTAATAATCATATAATAATACTTAGAAGTATACATGAGTATAGAAACAATACCCGATGTTTTAAATTAGTACAGATTTAATAATAGTTTTAGTTAAAGTGGTGAAGTTTAAAATCTCAGTTTGATACTTGACCAATTTTATTTGCAATTTATTTGTGACTTTCATATTTGAGGGTAGCTGATTGTTTAAAGCAGCTGATATTTTTATATTTTTTACGGCTTGAATAATGATTTCATCTACTATTTTTGACGTTATTTAACCCTAGGATCTTTTGATACTGCAATGTATTTTTTCTCGTGAAAACATCACATGTATCAGATTATGCTGACTTGTGCACAGCTGCGTGATATACCTCACTGAATGTAAGGCTGCATTGTTAATGATAAATGACTTGTGTGTCAATAAATAATAATATAACTGACTTCACTATCTACTAGTCTGTGTGATTTGTTCACAGTGAAATTATACGAAATAGTTTTAACCATTATTACATAATACCTTTTAAGTAAGTTTTGAACCAAATAAAATGTGACTGAAATTGATAAAGTAGTTTTTGGGAGATGCTCACTTGATCAAATCATTCAATTTTCATGTTTTCTAAATAGAAATATTTGTCGTTGTTTGAAGCTGGGATATGCGTACTTAGGAAATCCAGGTTCAAATGAATTAAAAATAAAAGCAAAGAATTCTGCAGGACAAAGGTTAAAATTAAATCCAGTGTCTTGTGTTTTTTGTTAATGATACACGAGGAAGAAAAAACTAATACATTGTACATCAGACAGTTAAGCGCCCTGCATGAAATTTTTTTCATTAATGAGATATGATTTTTTCCAACACATGATGTATTTTATTTCTGAAAGTTATTTTATGACATCATTTGGTCTTCCAAATAAGGAATGGGAAAATTAATATCTTGCTCAGGTAAAATCCTACCTTCCCCTGGCAAGTTTATGTGCAAGGCATACTGGCGATGGAGAAGTTGAACTACCTGGTCAAGATAGTACAGTGTATGTAACAATATCTGTACTCTTTTTGTATCTTAGATATTTTACAGTAGCTCACAGCATTAGCAAATAATGTTGATGACCAATCTCACTGTCTTAAAAGTGACATTTAACCAAAAATAATTTCACATGCATACTTTTTGTCACAATATGGCAAAAAATGCAAACGTTTATCGACAAAATGATCCTGTGTATCCAATTTAATAGCTAGATTTTGTCAACGAACTATCACCACTGACTGTTTCTTACTTATCCTGTAATATCTAAGATTATTTTGTTGTTTGTTTATTTATTTTGTACATTATATGTTTGCTCTGTTTATAAGGTATTTATATTTGCAGCAATATATAGATACATATCACCCACCTATCTAATTTAATGATGTCAATAATGAAGAACTAATTAATATTCTGTACTATCATCAAATAAAAATAATTTTATATTTAAAACCGAAGTTTCTGTAAGTTTTCATGATTTAATATTATGCATCTAATCTAGCATATTTATTGTTCGCTAGCTCACTGGATGAAATATTTACATTGGCAGTTTATATATATTTATATATTATATAATACGTCATTTTGCCTGTTTCGGTCATTTTTCAGCCCGACTTTTAATTTTAATTAAAAAAGGTGGGCTATTGCAATTGAAGTTCGGCGTCGGCGTTAACATTTACTTGTGGGCGCGATAACTTGAAAAGTTTTTTATGTATCCTACTCAAATTTGTTATGCATGTTACTAATGACCAGTTCTCGGACAAGTTCAAAAATGGCTGAAAAAAAATCAAAATGGCCGATTTATTGCGATTTTTCGCATTTTACATCAATAATTTGACCTTGTGGGCGCAATAACTTTAAAGTTTTTCATGTATCATCTTCAAATTTGTTATGCATGTTACTAATAAGCAGTTCTCGGACAAGTTCAATAATCGCTAAAAAAAATTCAAAATGGCCGATTTATTGTGATTATTCGCTTTTTACGTCAATAATTTGACCCTGTGGCCGCAATAATAATTTCAATAATGGCGGCGGGCTATTGTAGAGTGTGCTCTTGTTCTTCCGTTACAGCTGGAAAACAGTAGTATCTTCTTTTACATTAAAATAGAGGTTAAAGCGACACAATCGGCCCAAATCATCATTTTTATTTGTCTATTATATGTAAACATGTCCATTGACTAGAATTGCATTAGTTTTTTTTTATTTTGTGTTGCGTATTTACCAGTAAAAAGAGGAATAAGGACTACATTAAATTTCAGACATTCTATCCAATTTTGTCCAAAATAAGAAATACAGGAATAACTGATAAACAGGGCTATTGCACATTTGCTACGTTGCCACAGCAACCCAAAATTTAAAAGACTAACGCAATTCTAGTCTATGGATTTATTCACATATTATGAATATATTAAGTAGGCCTATTAGAAATAAAAAATGATGATTTTGGACCGAATGTGTCGCTTTAAATACATTCACAAAACGTATTTGCAGAAATAACGCAGCACAACATGTCATAGACCTTCAACGACATATTCTTGCCTCTTTCAAGTGCGGCATACATTTATTTTATTCATTTGAAGATTGCATCGATGACCCAATTGACCGTTTCAAATGAATGAAATATATTCCTTTATTTTCAAACTTAAGTCTATTACAATTGGTGTTTTATTGGAAGTTTAAAAGGGTGCATTACCTTACCATCTTTATTATTTTCAGTTTAATTACATGGAGAGATATTAAAATATATGTACGTACGGAGCAAAGCTTATTTTGGACAAATACTCCAGATAATATAGATAAGATCCGCAAACAAAAAATCATGTGCACATTGTTATGAGCGCTGGTGTTGTTCACTGTTGTTTTGTGGGTGAAACCTACGCAATTGTCACTTAAAAATTCAGAAATTATCAGCAGAGCATAATGTCTCCTAAAGGAAGTTAACAGATAATGATTTACTAATCGATTGCATATAACAGAAGTATACATTATTTAAAATGTGATTGTTGTATATATGTATGGCCATAATGTTCAATAGAAATAGCACTCTTACGTCTTGAAAATAAAGTTACGGAAACTAGGCACACAGTCAACAAAATATCATTTTTATGATTGGCTATGTTACAGCTCAAGCTGTCAAGGAGGCTACACTATTTTGATCAACCAATTTGTGTGGGAAACACAAGAGGACACAACTTTCTTCATTCCATATTATTGAATCTATCATATAACGCCCCCACCCCCCATCTCTTCTGAATAAACACTGATTAACACGTCTCTGGTTAAACTAAAGTTTTGATTTGTTCACTTTAGTTAAAACATAGGTAGTCATAAAAATGTTGGTGCTTATAAACTTGACTTTTGGCACATTTTCTATCAATGCAGATGTTGTCAAGAGGCATGCATGACTAAATAATAAAACTACAACACCCTGTAAATCGAGCAGTTTATCATGTAAACTGTCATTACTTAAAGTAGGTGCGTTGTAACGATTCGCTGACCAGAGTTATCAACATGAATTGGCCGTGCTCCAGGCACACATGCGCTGCATGGTCAATCATTATTGATCAGTGAAGCAAAACAACTCAGCTGCTTTAAGATACTTGTGTATCCAGCACCTCATGCATTGTATACCATACATTATTCCATAACGTAGCCAACTACATGAAACTGGAGATTTGTATGAAATAAATACAAAAATAAACTATTTCATATATTGAAGTTGAATTTCGGAGTTTTTTCGCTGCAACAATGACTTCTTTAGTGCTACAAGCGATCTTCACCTGCCACATGTGGTTTTTTTATCCGGTACGACAAAACCCATGAATAACCGTGAATATCCTTCACAAAATGTATGATACCTTCGGACAGGTCAAAATCAAATAATATTTAATTAATTTAGTGGGATTCTATCATTTAAATGACTGTTATAATTAATTTTATATCTCTTATAAAACGGCAGAACACCATACCTATCTGCCTATTGTCTGTATGGACATATAGGCCTAATATTATACCATATTATTACAATGTTATTACATGCGTCTCTCTATCTATTAGTTTGCAAGTTATGACATGACCATAATTTGAATGGTGGCCATATTGGATTTGTCCAATATGGCGCCCACAGCTGGAGCTCAGCTTGGCTCCTGCGAGAAATCAAAAGTATATGACCTTGGCTATAATTGGGTCAAATTTAGTGCTTTTGGGACGATTTCAACAATTATATGATTAAGCTCCCTGACTAAATGAATTGTTAAAGGTATAGTCAACTGTCAAAATACGCGGGACATGGGGTCCCCAGAATGCAACAGTGGCCCCTGGACAGACATTGGGCTTTGCAATTAGTTAAGGATGACTTAGAGAGGACTTTTAGACAAGCTTGAAGTGGTCTCTTGCGATAAAATACTGCAAACAGCTTCGGCGGGCCTTTAAAGCTCCTTACTTGTCACACAACAGTACCATAACACTCCCAGATTGCTCGCCGTTTGAACTGCTATTGAAACCCTTCTCATTAAAAGTCGGCGACAGCACTGAGATGGGCTGATTGGAGATGACAAATAGGCACGTCACACGTGACTCGCCTGTGACTTGCTCTCAGACCGATATTTATGATGTGGCAGTAAGCAAAATACCCCAGATTTCAATCTTCATGTTAGTGTTTAATAATTTTCGGGAAGACGTCATGTCTTAATTAGCAGTCATGAATGTATTAAGTAGATACTTCCACAGCGAAGGTGTAACAACAGGGATAACTGAGAAATGAATAGGTGTTTGACACCAGTAGAATGCAAGTGCCTATTTAAGTAATCGTCAGCGAGAGGTCACTGAGGAAAAGATAGGTTCAAGAATAGTGAGCGGACGAAAGGCTATAAGCCAGTGAACACAAACATAATCATTTGTATAACATTTGTACAATGTATGACCAACGTCGAAGACGTTGAGCCGTCATTGTACAAATGATGCCCTGAGTGAACCCTAGCACCCGAAGGGTGCTGAGAGTGGGATTAAGGCATTCGAAGCTTGTATGGAAGCTTTCTCTTAGCCTATCCAAATATTTCATTAGTATATAATACTCATTGGAAAATGTCTGGTTGGCAAGGGAGGCAAGGAACCTGGAAACAGAAGCATTTTAGAATTTACTTAATTTTGATGCGCCCTCGGCGAACAGAGGGTGGCGGTGGTCTAAATGAGGTGTTGAATCAGCCGGTAGCTATCCTATATCTCGTGTCTTAACTTTTGAAATCTGGATGGAAAAGACCGATAAAGTTTTAGTTTTGACAGATCCTTTAAATGAACATTTGAGACATTTCTTTTATTAAACCTATGCCTCTCGTGTACACTTAAGTTCACTTAGTATGTTTGACATACTTAAAAGATTCTATATATAGCGGAACGTAGGCCTGCGCTAAATATGGACAGAGAGGAGTAAATGTGCTAACTCTACGTATTTTGGTGGCTTTCGATGCTGCGGATCATTAGAAGGCCCACACTCCTAAATAAATATCGGCATCTGCCATTTACTGGCTATCATCCTACTTAACCCTCAAAGAACTGAAGTATTTGTATATAATACGTCATTAAAACCCATGAAATTGCATTCATGTAAGCATAGTCTTTTAGTCCTTCATTTGTATAAGTAAATATATTACTGGCCTCCTTATTTTATTTACTCGTTCATTCCTTTATGTATGTTCATACCTTCCTTATGTCGTTCAATCATTCATTATTTCTTTAATCAAGTAATTCATTCATTCCTCCACCAATTCGTTCATTTGATAATTTCACTTATAGGGGGAGACTGGGGCACCTTGAGACGGAAAAATTAAAACCCCTCGAACATACATGTATATTTAAATTTCGAAATAAAACATTTTGAAGACACATATGGATACAGCATCCAGGGGGGTATATTTGAGCAAAAGATGGGAATTTTCAGAAATGTGTCACCTATAATTAACAGAACAGATATTCAAAAAAAATTCTCAATGTACACCGTACTCGGGCACCTTGAGACACCACCCGGGGAACCTAAGACACCATATCAGGTACCTGAAGATAACATGGATATAACAAAAATCAAGATTTGAATACTACATATACCTGTAGCTAAAGCTTGCAGTTGGCTAATGCTAGATGTTGCAGTAACAATATGTGCCTGAAAAAAGTGGGGGCACCTTGAGACACTTTCGGGGCACCCCGAGACAGACTTGGGGCCCCTTGAGACAGTTTTTGGGCATATTGAGACAGCGTCTCAAGGTGCCCCACCCTGAGTGTCCTCACATCTGATATCATATTTTGTGTGTGGGGTGTATTTGAAGTAAGCCATTATTCATAAGTTATAAAGTTATAGCACTAGTGTATGATACTACCAAAATAATAGGGAAATCAAGTATTACGTGATCTATAAAAAGAAACATTTATCATCCCAAAATAGTACTTTTCGTTCATTAATCAATTAATTATTAATTAATTAATCATTTTCGTCAATACAGTCAGATAGAAAATTGTCTATAGTTAATTGTAAACTACGAATTTATAAATATTATAATGAATTGTGAAATAGGGACCTATTTACTCCTTATATTAACACCATGATATATATATATTATATAACGGGAGTATACATTTGTTCAGTTTTACTGAAGAAGTGGGTTGTGACTGGAAATCTTCTCACCAGTCATGTTTTTATATCAATAGGCTACGTCATTTATGCTATTTTGGCACCACATTTGGCTTTTTGACAGGGTGGTTCCAGTCGCCTTTTCAACGATTTGACTTCTTAGGATTAAAATAAAAAAGTACATTCCAGATTTTCTCTTTTATTAAAATTTCAGCGATGAATGGTCTTAAATCTAAGATTTTTTTTTTATATACTGGATATATCAGCCACAGTGATAATATTCATTATACTGCCAATTTAATAATATTTTAATGTCCCAATTTTAACAAATTTGCTATTTTTAACTTCACTTAATTTTCAATTTCTTCCTGCGTAGTTTGAATTAATAGACAGTTTCTGAGCTGACTTTAAATATCGATCACTTTCCATGATAGGTAGCTCTAATATAAAAAGTGAGATTGTCACATTCGCAATTTGTCCTCGGAAATTCATGAAAAAACTAAACCTAGCGAATATTACCCGATTGACAGAATACAAAGCCACATTGGCGCTCTCTCACACACCACACCAATCAGAGTGTAGCATGCCAAAATAAAATGTAAGGTCCTGAAAATCACAACGTTACATTGTTCACAAACGTATTAAAAACGTTAAATATTTGTATTATGTTCGAGAATTTTCAATGATTCCCGCGATCATTTAATTATTATCATAGTATCATTTAAATTTGCAGGAGGTAAAAATATACCAACTATGTCGAGATTTGTACACCATCGTAAAACATATATTATGTTACTCATTGTATAAAGCAGGGCAGATCCAGAATGTTGGCGAGTGATGTGAATATAGTAAGCCTCCCGCCGAAAATGATTAATTTATATTTCAAACAACGTTTTTCAGTCTGCATAGATAATAAACGGAGGTTTGAGTAACTATTAGAGTACATTTTCATTGTCAAATACCGATATCAGGACAATTTAGAGTGTTTTTTGGGCAGTTTATTTTCCAAAAAGGGGGGGGGGTCACGACCTTGACGCCCCCTCTGTATCTGCCACTGTATAAACTGTTGAAAAGTCGTTCAACTGCATCTCCTGTTGTGAACCAAACAATGACTGATGTCTTGTTGTTACTTGTGCTGTCCGCTTCTCGCCTTCTTGGCTGGGTCAGGGAATTTGAGAGGCACCGTTAGCGTGGCAGTATTGACAGTGAGGCCACCTTCTTCAGTCTGAATCACTGATCCACCCACTGCTCTAACTGCTTGTATCATGCTTAAAATAAAAGAAAACAAGCAAAGGTAATTTATCTTCTGATCTCATAAGCATTAATTTCAACTGTATTGGTAGGTGTGTAATATATTTTGCATTTATTTTTTTAACTTCTATGATTTATATGAAATGATATTCGACTCGGGATCATTAGTTTCAGGTTAAGGTCCAATCACACAAGAGCAAATCATTCACATGAATCATTACCTTGTGATTAGTTAGCGTGTGATATGGGTCTTTATAACGGTGCCAGCGAGACTGAATTATTACCTGAATTATCTTATCTCTATTACAATTTCCCCAAATAGAAGGACAATATTCAATAATTTGCTAAACATATTAATTGTTTTACCTTATAATACAATATGCTGGTTTAAACTTGTTCTAATCTCTCAATAATGTGTTAATCGATAAGGTCCACCATAATTGAATTTGGTAAATCCATCTACATATATATAACCATTAGCACCCTGTACCCTGTTGTTTTCTGCCCAAGTTTTAGAGGTATAAAGTTTCATCAGATAGAATAGGCTGATTCCATAGCTACCTCCAGTGTTGGAGGGAACTGAATACAAATTTGGGTGAAGGCCTAATTAAAGGGTTTACATAATTGCTTGCCATAAATCATGATATTGATAGTCAAATAGACGTCCCAGGTGGCCCACAGACAGACAGACCTATACTTTATCTTAAAAAAATGAAAATCTTACTGTTTTGTTGACAATTTGAGCGATAAGTTGAGTAAATCCATGTTGACTCGGAACTCGTCTATGATGAGAGCCAGTACAATAAGGTGAGACAACACTTTGTCTTTTAGACGTGATGGCATACACCTGTAATCAAATGATTAAACGATTAATCAGACCGCAGTAAACACGAAACATACTAAATGGTGAGCCTATTATTTTATGTACAGAGGTCAGATATTGTACCATTATTGGCTTATGTCTTATTTGAGTTGAAATGCAGTGTGCATAGTACATTTAACATTCACACGCTTGTGCTACTGAACAGTTTGTTTCAATGCAATTTCCAGCTCCAAATGATGAAAAATGTTTATATTTATTAACATTGAATGATTTGATTAGCTGAGTATCCACCACAAATTATTTTATCAATCTCAAGTGACATTTTATTTGTTTAATTAAAACATGCTTGAAATCGTATATCTACGGTCCTACCAGCACAAGGGTTAACACAGGTGAATATTATGGCTCAACATAGTTTTTATTTACCACCCCCACGGATTTTTGTGAAAAAGGGGGGTATGAAACTAATATTAATCCCCAGGTCTACAGCTTTCATGTCATTTTTAACACAGAAACAATGCGATGGTCATTTACACGGTCTTTTGTATTTATGTAATAATAGGCCTAAATACATACCCGAAAAGTCACCCACCACCGCGGATTTCAGTTTGCCGAGTAGCCTACCACCACCCACCTCGGAAATAGGTACTTGCAAAATACCACACCCACCGGGAAAATGTCAATTGAAACCCACCATCCCCTCCGGAAAAAAAAGATTGCCGTCAATGGAGGGAGCCCAGATTTTTGCTAGAACAGCCCTAACCCGCCGCTATTATTGAAATTTTAAGTTATTGCGCCCACAAGGTCAAATTATTGATGTAGAATGCAAAAAATCCCATTAAATTGACCATTTTGAATTTTTTCAGCCATCATTAAACTTGTCTGAGAGCTGGTCATTAGTAACATGCATAACAAATTTGGGAAGGATACATGAAAAACTATCATGCCCACAAAAAGTATCATGCCCACAAGGTCAAATTATTGATGCAAAAATTCACAATAAATCTGTCATTTTGAATTTTTTTCAGGCATTATCGAGCATGTCCAAGAACTGCTTATTAGTAACATGCATGACGAATTTGAACAAGATACATGAAAAACTTTTTAAGTTATCTGACATAAAATGTGAAAAAAATCTCGATAAATCAGGCATTTTGATTTTTTTTCGGCCATTATTGAACTTGTCCGAGAACTGGTCATTTGTAACATTCATAACAAATTTATGAAGGATACCACATGACAGTTATCGTGCCCACAAGTAAATGTTAACGCCGACGCCGATGCCAACGCTGTCGTCGATGCCAACGCCAACGACACCAAACTTCACCTTTTTAATTTAAAAGGCGGGCTAAAAAATCAATGTCAATAATTACTTAATTTGAGCGATTTCTTGCAAGATGTTGATATGATCATCTCAGTGGCACTATGCTATTAGGAATAGTTCACTTATTTCTGAACATTATGATTGCATTTAGAACAGGCTAAGTACACATGAGAAAGTATTTACTTTGACGAGTAAAAATAGCATTACCTGACGAGGTAAATATTGTTAGTAGAAAATAAAAAAAGGTTGTGCCTGGTATGATCACTTTTATGCAGCAATGGTATCAAGAATAGTTCACATATTTCTAGCATTGTATTGAGAACAGGCTGAAAGTGACCAGATCAAAATTAATTATTTAGTCCTTAGAAACTATTTCACATAAAAGTGTATTGACTTTGTAAACTACAAAATTGAATTATGTACCTGACAAATTAAATATTTTTAGTCTGAAGTGGTCAAACATTTGTGCCTGATATGATCATCCAAGTCCAACGTTGAAGATATATTTTAACTTGTCTCCTTGGTTCTTTCCTAATTTTATATCCTGAACATTTAGGATTCTGGCCCATGAGGAAGACCAATACAGTTAGGTATGTTTACAAAATATTACGCCGAATCAAGCACTCAAACGGACTAAAGCTGAGCCTCGGAGTTCTCATGTTCTAGTTATTAATTATCATAATATATGATAATATATATAGTTAAAACTGATGTATTATTGCAAAAGAAAATTGAGCTAACATTGACCTTTTCATGCCTAAGTCACAACAGAAAACTCAATAATGCTTAGTGATGCCAGCTGGCCATCAATCAAATTCTTCCCCTACTGAAATCAGCAATAACCTGGTTTGGGAGTATTTTTGCAAGGATGACTGGTGCATTATATTAGCATATATAATTTGGTAGATAAAGAGCTATCGGGTATAAAGTCACTTACCACACTGGTTTCCGATTGGGTTGTTTTACAAGCAGGATAAAATCTTTACAAAGTCGTTTCTTAACACTCTCAGGAGTATCTGGAGGTAGAAAAGCTGTAAAAACATAGATAATAAACAATTATTAACCCTTGTCCTCCTAGGTTTGTTTTTCGTAAGTTTTCAAGCAAGTTTCAAACCAAGACAAAATTGATAGAATAGTTTGTCGTAGATGTTTAGTTAAACAAATCCTTCAATTTGGGAGATAGATATATTTCACTCCAAAACATCAGATTTGTGCGATTTTTTTTTAAAGTTTTAAAGTTTTAACCTATGTTGTTTTCTTATAAGAGCAAGACATTTTACCAGATGAAGCCATATTCCAAAGCTCCATCAAATCTAATTACGAGTAGGTGACAGCATGAGGTAATAGGCTCAGGGTTTTTTTCTCTAATCAAAATGTGTTATTAGCGGCACATATGTGTTCTAAAGGCGAGCTGTATACATTGTGTCACATATTAAGAAATCTTGACTACTCACTCTAATATAAGACATATTAATACTTACTAGAATCTCTGAGACTTTTGTATCTACATTGGTACAAGTTCATAAGAAACTGAAGATAGAGTAGTGATGTACAACGGTAAATTCGAGCTGTTTCATTTAGTGGTAGTACTGTCAGCTGGTGCAATATATATGGAGGGTATCTGCAACAGTTACATGATTCTAATATATAACTAGAAAGAGTTGTTCAGAAAGTAACACGAAAGCAGCCATCCGCTACCGCAAGTTGGCCATTTTAAATTTGATATAGATCAGCAAACTTATCTAACACAGGACAGTTTATCATGCAATGATTCTGAGATAATTAGCAAAATTGAAACAAAATGGCTACCAGTCGGCCATTTTGGATTTTATATCTGCAAAATTTGTCATGCCACCACTTTATTTAATATTAATGTTCTATCTGCAAATTATATATTTGCAAAAAATGTCTTTTGTTGGTGGCATTAGTAATTAAAGGGTTGATGACATGGGGAGTCAAATGTCAACAAACAATTCCCCAGTGGTATGTGATGGCTATGTGAAGTATGAGGAAACAGAAGTTGATAGATTAGCTATCATGCAATATTTCCAAGATAATGAGGAAAAAATGGCAGCCATTTTGGATTTATTTCTGTGAAATTTGTCAGGAATCATCCTTGTGAGATCTTACGTTTTGTTTCATATTCATGGTCCAGCTAGTTTTGAGTGTTGTAGATATCAAAATTACCTTGAATTTTGTTTTATATTCATGGTCCAGATATTTTGCTTTGTTAATCAGTTCATTGGCTGACATAGCTGAGCATATTTGCCAAATTAAAAGAAGATCTGATAGAAAAAAAAAATTCTGAAACGCTACTTTGTTAGTGGCTGTAGTAATGAAAGGGTTGATCATATTTAGATCAAAGTATAACAAAAAAAAACCCAGTGGCATGTGATGGCTCTGTGAAGTATGAGGAAGTATATAATTATAGATTAGTGGCTATTTTGAAAGAAAATAACTGCGGCGGCGGTGGCAGACCTTTTTGAATACAGTAAGCAGCCCGCCTTGGCGAGGGCTGCTTAATAAATGATGAATTAGCCCTAATCTCATACAATTATATTCAATGATTCAGTATCACAATCCAGCAATTTAGAAGTTATATACGCGATCAAAATTCGTTATTGGAAACCTACCCTTGCACAGGGACATGAGACACCCTGTTGAAGTGAAACAGCCCTGCATAATCAAAAGAGTCAATAAGGGTGGACATGGATTTGTACACAATTGTACAGAATTCTCACCCACGCTATGAAACTCCATTTGCAAATTGTGTATCAACACACGCTGTCGGCATTAAAATCCAAACATATTTTCACATTAATTCGTGGACAATGATTTTTGAAATATCGCCAGAAAATGATTAAATTTCATACTTTCAATCCATTATCCATTATAACAATCATATCAGTTTAGGAGAATGTCAAAATGGCATGCAAACTTGGTCTATTTAACGCTAATTGGCTTCTAGTTTGTATTGCAATTTGGTCAAGGTGGTGGTCACCTTTATAAAGGTATAAGTAAGATAGGTGCACATGTAATAGCTGGTCGCGACCAAAAGTTTTTATGCTTGTTATAATAATGTAAAAAAATCAAACCATAAGCAAATGTGTACATATAAATTTAGTTCTAATATTTGTAATATTTTTACAATTGTGTTTGCAGTATATTGTTGTTCAAGTTGTTAAGGCATTTGACTGAGAAAGATGACCTTGTACTCAATGAGCGTGTACAGGTAGCCAGTGGAGCTCCTTCAGCAGTGGTGTTATATGGTCACGGTTGGAGCACTTCATGACCATCCTGGCACATGCATTCTGTACATGCTGCAGCTGCCTTAGTAGTGTATCTGCAACCTGCAATTATCTGGACGTTATATCACAAGTGCATGTGCAAGCTGCTAGGGGCTCTGACGATCAAGGTATTTTGGGATATGACCAATGGCACATGGCAGGTGGTAGTAAGCAGCTCGTGACATGCCTGTAATATGCTTTCTGAGGGACATGTTGGTATCAAAAATCACACCCAGCGTTCCTGGCAGTCTTAGAGTGTGATATGCTGCTGTATCACACCATGAGGGAGTTCAACAGAGTCAGTACCGGTACATGAAATGAAAATAGTTCTGTTTTGTCTTCATTTAGCAACAGCATATTATACCACATCCACTCCCTAATGGCAGTCACACACTGCTCCACTCTTCTAATGTGCGCTGTTTGTGAAGAGTTGTTGTCACGACAGGGCTCTATATGTAGAGTTGTGTATCATCATCATACAGGGTACGACAGACCGAGATTTCTGATGATACGAGCCAGCGGGAAAGTGTATGTTGAAAACAGGAGAGGTCCCAGTACAGAGCCTTGGGGGACACAACATGTCAACAGAGTGTCTTTCCACTGTTTTCCTGATATGCAAACAGCTTGACTCCTGTCTCTGAGATAGCACACTATCCACCTAAGACACTCTCCTGTAATGCCGACCTTGTGTTGGATAGTGTGAAGCAGGATTCAATGATCGATAGTGTCAAAAGCAGTGCTCAGGTTGAGAAGAAGGAGTGTCGCTCCTTTGCTTCGTTGAGAATGTGCAGGATGTTGTTCTGAACTTTAGCCAGGCTGTTTCAATGCTACAGTACTGCCTGTAGGCTGATTGTAAAGGCTCATGAAGGTTGTCACGTTGGAGATGGGCAATGATAGGGCAGCCACCACTTTCTTAGTCAACTTGGACGCAAATAGGTCGATAGTTTTTCAACTCATCACTGTTTAAAGCACACTGTCTGTATAATCAGGACATTAAAAGTACCAAGTGTCAAATAACAAACAACATTAAAAAGGATGGAACACGTACATGTATTTCATGCGCATTTCAAAATATAGCAGAATGCTACTAGAGAATATCAGACTTTATGTTAAGTCATCACATGCAGTGATATAAATCGCGAAATGGGGTAAAATGGAATAATATCTAAAGAAATCTGACTTTACTGTAACCGCTTTCCACAGGTGTCCTCTGACATAGTCCCAGGACATCTACGACTGGTTATGTTGGGGTTGTACCTAACATGAGGCATTGATCCGATGGTAGTCTAACGTTGGCACATCGTCTGTGGTACTGGCTCAACATCAGGCCAATTCGGTTCAACGTCTCCTGTTTGCTATTAAGGTGTATTTTTTAAATTTTATTGTGGAAAAATGAGGCAAATTTGTCAGGTAGTTCATCTTTCCGAGTACTCAGATGGATATACTTTCTGCGATGTAAAATGTCATTAGCAGCGGTGTACAGATCTTACTGTTTGGGAACTGAACGCTTATTATGATAGTACCGAGTAGTCTTTCTTGGCTTCCTGGATAAGGTTATTAGTGAGATCTCGTTGTTTAAAATATATCTCACGATGGACTGTGAGACTCGTTCTTCTCAATTGCTTTTCCAAGCCCCTCCTCTTGGCTTTCGCCAGTTTGATGTTGGTGGTAAACCATGGACATTCTGACCTGGTGGTGATGGTGCGTTGAGTGACAGGGGCATGGTCATCTAGGAGATCTCTCAGAGTAGTGTTACAAAGTTCATATGCCTCAGTAGCACTGACCGCAGCTCTTACACGTTGTTGAAGTTTAGAGGCGCTGATGCTCTCAGAGAAGGCCTGGATGTCTATGACTTTCAGCTTCTTCATGTTTACAGTCACTTTCGCTTTAGTTGCTGCTGTCAAAGACAAAGTGAAGAGTATGGCGAAGTGATCACTCTTCACAGAGTGATCACCAGGCATGTGATGTTAAGCACTGGTAGTCCCCCCCCCCTCACCTTGTGATGACAGGGTCCAGTGTATGACCTTTGACATGAGTCCGTGTACTGAAATGTTTGGCAGCTCAGTCTTCTGGTACATCCAGTTGGAAGTTGAGGTCATCCGTCAGCAGAAGCTTTCCGGGAGAGAGTAGAAAACTGTCAAACAGAGAAGTGAGCTTCTCAAGGCACTCATCAACCTGGACGTATGTAGACCTCAACTACTTGACACCAGCTTGAGCAAACAGTCAAGGCATTCAAAAGAATTTATTTTTTAATAAAGAGAAGGAATGTTTACAGACAAGAGCCACACCTCGTCCACTTTGTCTTTTGCTGCGCAGAATATCCTGGTGGTGACACTGACTTCCCAGTAAACACAAAGCATTTGTATAACATTTGTATAATGTTGGACCAACATCGAAGACATTTGGCCGACGTTGTACAAATGTTATACAACTGTTTTGTGTTTGCTGGGTTAGGGTGGTAGCCTAGGCTGCAGAGAACCACAACTCTGTAATAGCACATAGGTCCAGGTTATATTGTGTGTATTTCCATGATATATACCCGGTTTCACGTTTAAGTGTGGGGTGTGCTAAATAAGTAGCAGGTATCATATAAGAAAATACAGTAGTGAAACACAAATAGTTTAGCAGTTAAACAGTAAAGAAATAATAAAATTAGCAATCACAGGACAAGACAATGCTGGTTTAATGTCGGCCAACCGTTTACAATCCTGCGTCTAACATTAAACTAACATTGAAGTATCGTCTTGCGTTTGCTTGGAAAAAAGGTGCTATACTTCTCCTCTTTCTTCCATTCGGCGATCTTAGCTCTATCAACATCAACAAGAGTCTTCGCCAGTAGATCCAAGTCTGTCCGGTTCGCAGGTGATATGACTGTGATTGATAGTTAATTCCTTGAGCGAATTTTTTTTATATCAGCAAGAGGTGACTGCATGGAAATATTAAAAGCATCCATATGATTGAACATTGCCCCCCCTTCCAAAAAAAATTATTCTAAAATAATTTGTGCTGATCTTGAGTTTGATATTCTGCAAACGACAGTGTTAACAGAATCACGTCAATTAAACACTTTTACCCCAAGAAGTCATTTGACGCTGAGCGGGGGGGGGGGGGCTGTTTATAGAAAAGCGTCACATTTGTCAAATTTTCACGTAATTTCTTAGGAAAACATGATGAAGAAAATCAAGGTCTAAATAATTGAACGATCCCCAGCTCTCCAACTTGGGGCAACGCCAAACATTAATATACAAATTAAGACAACACTGCCATGGAGTAAGTGTTGTCTTATTACTGGTTAATTATGTCAGACCCAAGAATAAAGAAACATTACATCATTAACATGTTTTGGCCCATGATTGAAAACAAATGAGCCCAGTAAACGCAAGACATTGTTGGTTCAATTTTTAGTAACTATGACAGCTGAACATCATTCTAGACAATATTGGCATTTACCTGATGTTGTGCCAATCCGTAAACAGTGCACAAACATAACTTGGGGGCCAATTCAGCTATAATTTTTTGGACATTATCTAGCTTCAAAAAGGCTCACTGTGTAACGAATACAATAATACATATAACTTAATTAAAAACAAATTAAATTTTTTGTTCACCAGCGGAAGAATGGAATATAATAGCTCTAATAGGCCTGGGGCTGTTTCCAAAAAAATAGAAATTCGCTGCATCCCCCCTGCGACATAGGTTTCATGGTTTTTTCTTATTCCTGGACATATAAGCTTTAAATTTCAGAACAGTAACCAAAAATTAAAGTGTCCAAAATATGTCATTTTAACCCTTTTAACACCAGAGCATCAAAAATAACTTGTGACAATTAATAGGGGAGAGTGAGGTAAGTTGGGCCACGAGGCAAGTTGGGCCACCCCTTGTATAGCCAAATCTGATTTCCCAGCGGCATATTTAGTGCCATCTAGTGAATATAAATTACATTATTTACTTACTATATTCGTTAATAAACTTTTTAAAAGATACAAAAACAAGACTACATAAGTCCAGGAGCTCCCGCTCCGAATTAGAATTTGATTTAAGCAATTTTGTATAGGGTTATTAATGTAGTCCTAGTCTAGGTCAAAAATCAAGACGCAAGACAACTAGGTCTAAGAAGCCCAGTCTAAGAGTAAGATAAGAACTAGACAGTCTGTCAGAGATTGCAAACCTCCATTGAAATTAATGATCCTAATCAGTATCCCAGTAATGGTCTACCTATCTGGCATGGTTTACCCGATATCAGGCCAATCGAGTTAACTAATAGCTGATTTACGGTCATTTTGAATTCGATAGAAATTAGTTAAAAACTTAGGGTGCATCCTCCCCCGAAACCTCAAATTTTGTTTTATAGTAATGGACTAATATCTAACACAGTTTGCAAAATATTGGGCATGTGAAAGTAAACAATGGCCGATAGAGGGCCATTTTGAATTTGATCAAGTCAAAATTTTCCAAGATGCATCCTCAGCTGAAATCTCACATTTCATTCTATAGTAATGGTCTAGCCATCTAGCACGGTTTACCAAATATCGCCCATGTGAAAGTGAATAATGGCCGATAGGAGGCCATTTTGAATTTGATCAAGTCAAAATTTTTCAAGATGCATCTTCTCCTGAAATCTCACATTTTGTTTTATAGTAATGGTCTAGCCATCTAGTACGGTTACTAAAAACCGGCTATGTGAAAGTAAATAATGGCCGATAGGCGGCCATTTTGAATTTGATCGAGTCAATTTTTTTCAAGATGCATCCTCTCTTGTAATCTCACATTTTGTTTTATAGTAATGGTCCAGCTATCTAACACGGTTTACCAAATATCAGCAATGTGAAAGTAAATAGTGGCCGATAAGCGGCCATTTTGAATTCGATTGAGTCGAAAGTTTTTTAAAGGCATCCTCTCTCTAAACGTCACATTTTGTTTTATAGTAATGGTCTAGCTATCTAGCACGGTTTACCTGATATCAGGCCTATCGAGGTAAATAATGCTGATTGTCGGCCATTTTGAATTCGTAAGTTAAAAATTTTCAGGGTGCATCCTCCCCCGAAAACTCACACTTTGTTTTATAGTAATCAGGTAATGGTCTAGCCATCTAGCACGGTTTACCAAATATCAGCCATGTGAAAATGAATAATGGCCGAAAAGGCGGCCATTTTAAATTTGATCAAGTCAATTTTTTTCAAGATGCATCCTCATCTGAAATCTCACATTTCGTTTTACAGTAATGGTCTAGCCATCTAGCACGGTTGACCAAATAACGGCCATGTGAAAGTGAATAATGGCCGATAAGCGGCCATTTTGAATTTTATCGAGTCTAATTTTTTCAAGATGCATCCTCTCCTGAAATCACACATTTTGTTTTTTAGTAATGGTCTAGCCATCTAGCACGGTTTACCAAATAACGGCCATGTGAAAGTGAATAATGGCCGATAAGCGGCCATTTTGAATTTTATCGAGTCGAATTTTTTCAAGATGCATCCTCTCCTGAAATCACACATTTTGTTTTATAGTAATGGTCTAGCCATCTAGCACGGTTTACCAAAATACGGCCATGTGAAAGTGAATAATGGCCGATAAGCGGCCATTTTGAATTTTATCGAGTCAAATTTTTTCAAGATGCATCCTCTCCTGAAATCACACATTTTGTTTTATAGTAATGGTCTAGCCATCTAGCACGGTTTACCAAATAACGGCCATGTGAAAGTGAATAATGGCCGATTGGCGGCCATTTTGAACTTTGACAAAATGATTTTTTTCAAAATACATCCTCTCCTGAAGCCTTACAATTTGTTTTATAGTAATGGTGTAGATATCTTGAGCGGTTTTCATGATATTCCACAATATCAGGCCTGTTGAGGTGAATAATGGCTGATAGGCGGCCATTTTGAATTTTATCAACTTCAAATTTTTCAGGATGCACCCTCTCCTGAAACCTTACAATTTATTTGATATTAATGGTGTAGCTATCTTGAGCGGTTTTCATGATATTCCGCAATATCAGGCCTGTCGAGGTGAACAATGGCCGATAGGCGGCCATTTTTAATTTTATCGACCTGAAATTTTTCAAGATGCATCCTCTCCTGAAACCTCACAATTTGTTTTATAGTAATGGTGTAGCTATCTTGAGCGGTTTTCATGATATTCCGCAAAATCTTTCAGTCGGATTTACCGATGTTATAAATTAGGTCAAAGTGCTGGGTCAACTTCAAGGTCAAGGTCCAAAAACCTGAAAAGGCACAACTAGGGACCTTAGAGAACATGTATGTGCAATATGACTGTCATCGGCCCAGTACTTTTCGAGATCTGCTCCGGAAACGAAGTGCGCGTCAAAACGTCTAAATAGGTCATAGTTCTGAACCAGAAGTAGGTCAAAGTTCAAATACCCCAAAAGGCACAACTAGACCCCCTAGGGGTGTTGTGTGTAAAATTTGAAGACAATAGGACAAGTACTTTCAGAGATATGCTCCGGAAACTAATTGTTTACGGACGGCCCAACGGCCCAACGGCCCAACGCCGTCACATCATCATTTTCTCCTCTGCAACCTTGCGTATTGAATTCAGATTAAAAATATTTTAACCCGTCCATTAGCCACCTGGAAGTAACCCACATACCAAAAATTGTTATCCTAGCTTATTTTCTCACAAAGTTATAGGCAAAAGAAGAGGCCAAAAAAAAACGGAGGTAGAATCCATAGCTCCCTTCGCTCACCTACGGTGACGGCGGGAGCTAAAAACTATGGATAAAATATTCTTTTAATGTAGTTTTTAAAATATTTTTGATGTGCATTTCATGCTGATCATTTATCAATGATTCAAGATATAATTTAGATTGTGACCAATTTTGATACATATACAGGTAGTTTATGTTTTGACTGATAGACTATAATGATGCCATAATTTTAAAATACAGGATAAAATATTTTTTGCAAATGGCGCCGGGTGAGGCAAGTTGGGCCACTCTTATGGGGCAAGTTGGGCATGGCTTAAGACTTGCCATGGCCCAACTTGCCCCAAGTAAAAAAAATACAAATAGAAAGAAAAAACACTTTTTTTTTAAATGGCTGCCATTTCTTACCAAATTATTCAGAGGCGACCAAAACATTTTGCTTTTGTGGCAAGCTAGCTGGTAAGTGCCTATATAAAATATCACAACTGATGCGGACTCACTGATCAAGATAACGAGTCGACAAAAAAATCAAATTTAAAATAAAACGGCCGCCATTTTTTAAATTGAAAATTTAAATGGCCGCCATTTCTTTTTTTTTTCAGTAAACTGCAACTAAAACATTCTAATTTTGTGACCTGGAAAGTGAGTGTGTACATACAAAATTACAAACGATTTGGACTAGTGGTCCTTGAGATAACGAGTTCACAAGGATTCTAAGAATTCAAAATGGCCGCCATTTTTGTGAAACCAGGGAAACGCAAAGAAACGCTGATTATTTCCCAGTCAAGCAGTTAAGTGGAGTTGAGAGGGTGATATAAACCCATTCAGTTTGGTTTATTTAGTGATTGGAAATTAAATAAATATTATATTAATCATCCAAATTTTACCATTGGTCTATGCCCAACTTGCCCCAGCCATGGCCCATCTTGCCCTGGAGATGGTATGTCTACTAATATCATCAAGCTGCCGATCAAAGTAAAATTTGCTAATTTATTGACCGGCTATGTGAAAGTAAATAATGGCCGATAGGCGGCCATTTTGAATTTGATCGAGTCAATTTTTTTCAAGATGCATCCTCTCTTGTAATCTCACATTTTGTTTTATAGTAATGGTCCAGCTATCTAACACGGTTTACCAAATATCAGCAATGTGAAAGTAAATAGTGGCCGATAAGCGGCCATTTTGAATTCGATTGAGTCGAAAGTTTTTTAAAGGCATCCTCTCTCTAAACGTCACATTTTGTTTTATAGTAATGGTCTAGCTATCTAGCACGGTTTACCTGATATCAGGCCTATCGAGGTAAATAATGCTGATTGTCGGCCATTTTGAATTCGTAAGTTAAAAATTTTCAGGGTGCATCCTCCCCCGAAAACTCACACTTTGTTTTATAGTAATCAGGTAATGGTCTAGCCATCTAGCACGGTTTACCAAATATCAGCCATGTGAAAATGAATAATGGCCGAAAAGGCGGCCATTTTAAATTTGATCAAGTCAATTTTTTTCAAGATGCATCCTCATCTGAAATCTCACATTTCGTTTTACAGTAATGGTCTAGCCATCTAGCACGGTTGACCAAATAACGGCCATGTGAAAGTGAATAATGGCCGATAAGCGGCCATTTTGAATTTTATCGAGTCTAATTTTTTCAAGATGCATCCTCTCCTGAAATCACACATTTTGTTTTTTAGTAATGGTCTAGCCATCTAGCACGGTTTACCAAATAACGGCCATGTGAAAGTGAATAATGGCCGATAAGCGGCCATTTTGAATTTTATCGAGTCGAATTTTTTCAAGATGCATCCTCTCCTGAAATCACACATTTTGTTTTATAGTAATGGTCTAGCCATCTAGCACGGTTTACCAAAATACGGCCATGTGAAAGTGAATAATGGCCGATAAGCGGCCATTTTGAATTTTATCGAGTCAAATTTTTTCAAGATGCATCCTCTCCTGAAATCACACATTTTGTTTTATAGTAATGGTCTAGCCATCTAGCACGGTTTACCAAATAACGGCCATGTGAAAGTGAATAATGGCCGATTGGCGGCCATTTTGAACTTTGACAAAATGATTTTTTTCAAAATACATCCTCTCCTGAAGCCTTACAATTTGTTTTATAGTAATGGTGTAGATATCTTGAGCGGTTTTCATGATATTCCACAATATCAGGCCTGTTGAGGTGAATAATGGCTGATAGGCGGCCATTTTGAATTTTATCAACTTCAAATTTTTCAGGATGCACCCTCTCCTGAAACCTTACAATTTATTTGATATTAATGGTGTAGCTATCTTGAGCGGTTTTCATGATATTCCGCAATATCAGGCCTGTCGAGGTGAACAATGGCCGATAGGCGGCCATTTTTAATTTTATCGACCTGAAATTTTTCAAGATGCATCCTCTCCTGAAACCTCACAATTTGTTTTATAGTAATGGTGTAGCTATCTTGAGCGGTTTTCATGATATTCCGCAAAATCTTTCAGTCGGATTTACCGATGTTATAAATTAGGTCAAAGTGCTGGGTCAACTTCAAGGTCAAGGTCCAAAAACCTGAAAAGGCACAACTAGGGACCTTAGAGAACATGTATGTGCAATATGACTGTCATCGGCCCAGTACTTTTCGAGATCTGCTCCGGAAACGAAGTGCGCGTCAAAACGTCTAAATAGGTCATAGTTCTGAACCAGAAGTAGGTCAAAGTTCAAATACCCCAAAAGGCACAACTAGACCCCCTAGGGGTGTTGTGTGTAAAATTTGAAGACAATAGGACAAGTACTTTCAGAGATATGCTCCGGAAACTAATTGTTTACGGACGGCCCAACGGCCCAACGGCCCAACGCCGTCACATCATCATTTTCTCCTCTGCAACCTTGCGTATTGAATTCAGATTAAAAATATTTTAACCCGTCCATTAGCCACCTGGAAGTAACCCACATACCAAAAATTGTTATCCTAGCTTATTTTCTCACAAAGTTATAGGCAAAAGAAGAGGCCAAAAAAAAACGGAGGTAGAATCCATAGCTCCCTTCGCTCACCTACGGTGACGGCGGGAGCTAAAAACTATGGATAAAATATTCTTTTAATGTAGTTTTTAAAATATTTTTGATGTGCATTTCATGCTGATCATTTATCAATGATTCAAGATATAATTTAGATTGTGACCAATTTTGATACATATACAGGTAGTTTATGTTTTGACTGATAGACTATAATGATGCCATAATTTTAAAATACAGGATAAAATATTTTTTGCAAATGGCGCCGGGTGAGGCAAGTTGGGCCACTCTTATGGGGCAAGTTGGGCATGGCTTAAGACTTGCCATGGCCCAACTTGCCCCAAGTAAAAAAAATACAAATAGAAAGAAAAAACACTTTTTTTTTAAATGGCTGCCATTTCTTACCAAATTATTCAGAGGCGACCAAAACATTTTGCTTTTGTGGCAAGCTAGCTGGTAAGTGCCTATATAAAATATCACAACTGATGCGGACTCACTGATCAAGATAACGAGTCGACAAAAAAATCAAATTTAAAATAAAACGGCCGCCATTTTTTAAATTGAAAATTTAAATGGCCGCCATTTCTTTTTTTTTTCAGTAAACTGCAACTAAAACATTCTAATTTTGTGACCTGGAAAGTGAGTGTGTACATACAAAATTACAAACGATTTGGACTAGTGGTCCTTGAGATAACGAGTTCACAAGGATTCTAAGAATTCAAAATGGCCGCCATTTTTGTGAAACCAGGGAAACGCAAAGAAACGCTGATTATTTCCCAGTCAAGCAGTTAAGTGGAGTTGAGAGGGTGATATAAACCCATTCAGTTTGGTTTATTTAGTGATTGGAAATTAAATAAATATTATATTAATCATCCAAATTTTACCATTGGTCTATGCCCAACTTGCCCCAGCCATGGCCCATCTTGCCCTGGAGATGGTATGTCTACTAATATCATCAAGCTGCCGATCAAAGTAAAATTTGCTAATTTATTGACCGGCTATGTGAAAGTAAATAATGGCCGATAGGCGGCCATTTTGAATTTGATCGAGTCAATTTTTTTCAAGATGCATCCTCTCTTGTAATCTCACATTTTGTTTTATAGTAATGGTCCAGCTATCTAACACGGTTTACCAAATATCAGCAATGTGAAAGTAAATAGTGGCCGATAAGCGGCCATTTTGAATTCGATTGAGTCGAAAGTTTTTTAAAGGCATCCTCTCTCTAAACGTCACATTTTGTTTTATAGTAATGGTCTAGCTATCTAGCACGGTTTACCTGATATCAGGCCTATCGAGGTAAATAATGCTGATTGTCGGCCATTTTGAATTCGTAAGTTAAAAATTTTCAGGGTGCATCCTCCCCCGAAAACTCACACTTTGTTTTATAGTAATCAGGTAATGGTCTAGCCATCTAGCACGGTTTACCAAATATCAGCCATGTGAAAATGAATAATGGCCGAAAAGGCGGCCATTTTAAATTTGATCAAGTCAATTTTTTTCAAGATGCATCCTCATCTGAAATCTCACATTTCGTTTTACAGTAATGGTCTAGCCATCTAGCACGGTTGACCAAATAACGGCCATGTGAAAGTGAATAATGGCCGATAAGCGGCCATTTTGAATTTTATCGAGTCTAATTTTTTCAAGATGCATCCTCTCCTGAAATCACACATTTTGTTTTTTAGTAATGGTCTAGCCATCTAGCACGGTTTACCAAATAACGGCCATGTGAAAGTGAATAATGGCCGATAAGCGGCCATTTTGAATTTTATCGAGTCGAATTTTTTCAAGATGCATCCTCTCCTGAAATCACACATTTTGTTTTATAGTAATGGTCTAGCCATCTAGCACGGTTTACCAAAATACGGCCATGTGAAAGTGAATAATGGCCGATAAGCGGCCATTTTGAATTTTATCGAGTCAAATTTTTTCAAGATGCATCCTCTCCTGAAATCACACATTTTGTTTTATAGTAATGGTCTAGCCATCTAGCACGGTTTACCAAATAACGGCCATGTGAAAGTGAATAATGGCCGATTGGCGGCCATTTTGAACTTTGACAAAATGATTTTTTTCAAAATACATCCTCTCCTGAAGCCTTACAATTTGTTTTATAGTAATGGTGTAGATATCTTGAGCGGTTTTCATGATATTCCACAATATCAGGCCTGTCGAGGTGAATAATGGCTGATAGGCGGCCATTTTGAATTTTATCAACTTCAATTTTTTCAGGATGCATCCTCTCCTGAAACCTTACAATTTATTTGATATTAATGGTGTAGCTATCTTGAGCGGTTTTCATGATATTCCGCAATATCAGGCCTGTCGAGGTGAATAATGGCCGATAGGCGGCCATTTTGAATTTTATCGACTTGAAATTTTTCAAGATGCATCCTCTCCTGAAACCTCACAATTTGTTTTATAGTAATGGTGTAGCTATCTTGAGCGGTTTTCATGATATTCCGCAAAATCTTTCAGTCGGATTTACCGATGTTATAAATTAGGTCAAAGTGCTGGGTCAACTTCAAGGTCAAGGTCCAAAAACCTGAAAAGGCACAACTAGGGACCTTAGAGAACATGTATGTGCAATATGACTGTCATCGGCCCAGTACTTTTCGAGATCTGCTCCGGAAACGAAGTGCGCGTCAAAACGTCTAAATAGGTCATAGTTCTGAACCAGAAGTGGGTCAAAGTTCAAATACCCCAAAAGGCACAACTAGACCCCCTAGGGGTGTTGTGTGTAAAATTTGAAGACAATCGGACAAGTACTTTCAGAGATATGCTCCGGAAACTAATTGTTTACGGACGGCCCAACGGCCCAACGGCCCAACGCCGTCACATCATCATTTTCTCCTCTGCAACCTTGCGTATTGAATTCAGATTAAAAATATTTTAACCCGTCCATTAGCCACCTGGAAGTAACCCACATACCAAAAATTGTTATCCTAGCTTATTTTCTCACAAAGTTATAGGCAAAAGAAGAGGCCAAAAAAAAACGGAGGTAGAATCCATAGCTCCCTTCGCTCACCTACGGTGACGGCGGGAGCTAAAAACTATGGATAAAATATTCTTTTAATGTAGTTTTTAAAATATTTTTGATGTGCATTTCATGCTGATCATTTATCAATGATTCAAGATATAATTTAGATTGTGACCAATTTTGATACATATACAGGTAGTTTATGTTTTGACTGATAGACTATAATGATGCCATAATTTTAAAATACAGGATAAAATATTTTTTGCAAATGGCGCCGGGTGAGGCAAGTTGGGCCACTCTTATGGGGCAAGTTGGGCATGGCTTAAGACTTGCCATGGCCCAACTTGCCCCAAGTAAAAAAAAAACAAATAGAAAGAAAAAACACTTTTTTTTTAAATGGCTGCCATTTCTTACCAAATTATTCAGAGGCGACCAAAACATTTTGCTTTTGTGGCAAGCTAGCTGGTAAGTGCCTATATAAAATATCACAACTGATGCGGACTCACTGATCAAGATAACGAGTCGACAAAAAAATCAAATTTAAAATAAAACGGCCGCCATTTTTTAAATTGAAAATTTAAATGGCCGCCATTTCTTTTTTTTTCAGTAAACTGCAACTAAAACATTCTAATTTTGTGACCTGGAAAGTGAGTGTGTACATACAAAATTACAAACGATTTGGACTAGTGGTCCTTGAGATAACGAGTTCACAAGGATTCTAAGAATTCAAAATGGCCGCCATTTTTGTGAAACCAGGGAAACGCAAAGAAACGCTGATTATTTCCCAGTCAAGCAGTTAAGTGGAGTTGAGAGGGTGATATAAACCCATTCAGTTTGGTTTATTTAGTGATTGGAAATTAAATAAATATTATATTAATCATCCAAATTTTACCATTGGTCTATGCCCAACTTGCCCCAGCCATGGCCCATCGTGCCCTGGAGATGGTATGTCTACTAATATCATCAAGCTGCCGATCAAAGTAAAATTTGCTAATTTATTGACTTTGTCTTTTAAAACCTGTTGTATATTTAAGGAACAGGTTTTGATTGACTTGTAATTATTACAAATTTGCCCAACAAGTGGGCCTGTATTTGTAGGAAATCCCGTAGGCCTATATATCCGCATCCATTGTTTTTTTTTGTTGAGATTAAATACAACCCCAGAAGCTTTCATCTAATTTGATAATATGGTTAACTTGAATAAAATTAAGATGCAGAACTATGACTGCTCTTCATGTACTTATGTTTCAAATTAAATTGCTCAAGGTGTATTGTAGCTATTCTCATCTATACATAATATTGCTTGAAGCTGGGACGGAAATTCATGCCGCATATGTTAATAATTTATATGATCCAAGGTGAAGAAAAAAGGTACTACCATCATTGATACTTTAATCCAAGACTGTATTTGGGGAATACCCAAAATTCTTGTAATCCATGTGTGTCATTGCTTCATCATTTTGTTTATCTACTTCTCGTATTCAGTTAACGCCAAGAACAGAACAACAATTATCAGGTAAATGTGTTTGGGGACAGTTTGTTCAAAACAGATCTTGTTTCACAAGATAATAATATTATTTGTACTTAGTAAGTACTAGTAAGGAATGGGTATAGCTTATTGCTGTGCTTTAAAAATAATGGCTGGGGATAGTTGAAAATGAATTGCCATCCATAGTGAATATATCTGAGACATGCTGATGCTACAACATCTTCTTCTTTAAAACGCAAATAAGTAGACATATAATTAGCCAGAGCCACTTCTACTTCTGAAAGTATATTAATAAAGCTTCGACGATGCCTAAATTGTGGGAATTGTTGAATAAGTTTATTGAACCTTCAGTCGTTCTTGAGTCAGAGTTGTTGACGCTCATGATGTTTGACTTGTTGCCTTTCCTTAAACGAGTAAATGCAGCTGTCTTCCTTGTGTCAAACAGTCCTGCTGTGATGCAAGCTTGGTGGTAATTTGTTGCGTTATATCAGAACATTTTTAGAATCAAAATCACTGAAATCATGTACTTTAAACAAAATATGATAGACACCACCACCTGAAGAAGTAAACCCCAAAAATACATCCTTGCAAATTATTTATCTAGCTTTTGCTGGAGAGAGTGCATCTTCAGGTTTTATGACATATATCAGGCCTATCAGCAATGTGCTAACTTTACATTTTGCTGTTTATTTTACCTTTGTGTAATTTACACCTTCCGGCTTTGTAATAAAGATAGCAGCCTCAAATTTGAATAAATACTAAATTAAAACATTATGTTTGTATAATAACATATTTAAAAAAAATAATATTTAAAACTTTATTGCACATAACGGTACAAATTCAATCCAATATCCTATCAATTAAATTACTTATATAGGGCCTAACGCCTCGGGGGAACGAGCTCGGGGTGCGGTAATCCGTATCAGTGTCCGAAGAAGTGTTCATGTCAGTGTTTATGGTATTATAGCTAACAGTCCAATCCGAAGGCATCATCATACTTAATGTATTTCAGTGTTTTTGATAAAATATTATTTCATTTTCATATCTAAATAGTAATAACTTTTTTATTTTTTTTATTATTATTATGTCCTTATTATTACAAAAAAATATATGAAAGATGCTTCACGACTCACGTTATGAAAAAAGTAATTGCAATTATATTGTCAGAAAGTGATAGGACATGCTGAAATGAATGACAGCCAATTTTGAGCTCACCTTAATTAAAAATTAACAGTGTTTTTTAACGTTTTATGTGGTCTTCTTCTTTAAAATAATTAACAGCAGTAAATTATGTGTCTTAGGAAGGTTTCTTAGGTTTATATTAAGGTATTCATTTACAGGGAAATGCGACGAAAAATATTTTCATTTTGGCGGCCATTTTGGATCTTCTGGAAACGCAGAGTCAAAATTAGAAAGCTTAACGACTAAATTCCATCTTTTGCCCCTAGAGAAACTGTGTACCAAATTTGGTGGTTTTGTCCGCCCGATAAATATAATGCTATAAAATGACGCTTAGGAACTAATAAATATTCATTCGGGTATGGTCACAAAACACTTAATATGACACATTTCGGGATTTTTTATTTTGTGGTAATGCTAGCAATTTTACTAAGTAATCATATATGTTTGATACATATTCGTCTCAAACTGTATCATTAGCGGGAATTCAGCGAAATCAAACTTACAAAAAATAAAAATTAAATTAAATAAACAAACAAAAAAATTGATCAAAATAAAGTTTTTACAGCTTTTGCAAAAGTTTTATTTTTATTTTATTTATGGTTGCGCATGTATACATTTGTTTAGCATATTTTAGCTGAATGTTTAATGAAATAGTATAATTCAGATAAAAAATGATGACTGAATAATATTATTTTTAGTTTTATGACTTTTCTTAGGGTATGGTGATTAAAGTGTCTCAATTATGTTTTTTAGACACTGGGATTTTTGGTTACTGTTTCGAATATTAAAGTTCATATATTTTCCTACAATAAGAAACGAAGAAACTTATGTCGCAGGGGGGGTGCAGCGAAATCGTATTTTTAGCAGGCTTTCGCAAATCAGCCCCAGGCCTATAAACATTGATATTGTGAATAAAATTAGAATTTTGGACGCACCTTTAAAAACTTACTTGCACATCCCCACCTTGGTAGAAAGGTGATTTAGAATTTTAGAAAAAAATGGCCAATAGTTTTTGCACCCACAAAAAAATATGAAGTTGACCTCTGGCGGTCATGTTGTTATGAGTGTGATTTTAAAATTTCAATACGGGACGGAATCCTGGTGCGACTAAAATCACCCTTCCCCTACGGGGATAAAAATGGACAATGTGCGTTTAGACACAAAAAGAGTACAGCTAGTTCTAATTAAGTCATTGCCCTTCTCTGAAAGGACACAAAAATTATCTCATGCAATGCCAAGATTAACACAATAGAATCACAGAGACATTCAGTGTGTCTATTAGGCCACAGTATTTATTATCTCTGTTTTAGATCAGCATGCACATTAGATAAGGTCTACACATTATAAAAAAAAGCATGCGTTTTATCTGCCATTTTCACCCAAAAAATCATTTCAGGAGAGATGAAGTAAATTGATCCAGCTGTGATTTTCTTCATGCCCATATAATTTTTTTAAGAAATAGGTCACCCTCATTAAAGCCACACCATCAGGCTGAAATCTAGTGAGGGAAGGAATTAAAAAAAAATTGGACCTGTTTCTGAAAAAGGTTAAAGGTTAATCACGTATTCCTTATTTTCGACATGCATGTCCGAAATAAAAAATTGAGAATTTTGTCTTTATATCTCGCTTAACTGGTAAATGCGCAACACAAAAATTAAAAAACTTTTGCAGTTTTTGTCTATGGACATGCTTACATCCTATATTTTATAGTAGAAGCCAAAAAAAAATACTCATTTCTTGATAATTGAGTCGCTTCAACCTTTTTCAGAAATAGGTCCAATTTTTTTTAAATCCCTCCCTCATTAGATTTTAGTTCTTTTCTGATCAAAAACAACGTAATTATTCAGAGTGGCAGTTGAAATAAATAATAAAGGATACTGTCATCTATGTTGTATACTTCTTCTGGCCGCTTGGCATCAATCAAATAAGGCGGGATCTCGATCATTGTTCCGCTTGCATTGATAGGAGTCATCCCTTATAATTATAAATATTTCAAAGGGTTAAAATAAATCACTGAATCAAATCATTACCCACTGGCAGTTGCAAGTCACAACTATAAGCCAAGCAGACACAATGCTGACTTGATGTTGGGCCAACGTCGATGATGGTAGGCCAACATCAAACCCGCATTGAGTCATCGACTTATGTTTGGTGTGGGAGTGACAATTATGTGATACGCAGTAAGCAGGAGGTGTTGAATCAATGCTGGTTAAATGTTGGGCTGGCGGTGGAACAATATTAACTCAAAATTGGTTCAAAATCTCCTGATTGCTGGGTGCATGCCAAATAAAACAATATCACTTTGAACAAAATATTAAAAATAAATATGATTTGGAAGTCAAATGTTATGATTAAAAGTGCTCTAAAATATAATATCAATCACATGAGTACATCATAGGAAGGACTTTTTATTTTAATTAGTAAAGCACCTGGTTCGCAACTTAATTTCCAGCACAGCGCTGTGTAGTGTTGCCCTTCAGGCTGCCTTTCTAATATCTAGAAGGAGCAATGTCACTTTTCAGCTTTCTCCATCTTGCTCTAACTCGTTCCGTTTGTGCAAAAGTGAACATGTTCTATCAAATATAAATTGAATGATTACAATAAAAAAAACTAGTAAAGTCAGGGTTTCCGCCAGGGGGGGGGGGGGGGGGGTCGTCCGGACACCCCCACTCAGCACCACGGGGGGGGATATCCCCCCCTGGTTGGCCAGAAAAATTAAAATATTTTCCATATTTTACTGTCATTTCAGTTAAAATGGGCCATTTTAAGCACCAAAATTTCAAAACTCTGATTTTTTCCTCCTGGGGGAGGACCCCAAGACCCCCCGCCCCTTTTGGACCCCCCCCCCATCTCAAACATTTCTGGGGGAAACCCTGTATACAGAACACAAGAATGCCAGGTGAGTTTGCATGTTACTTTGACACTAACATGAATCACTATGCGTCGCCAATAGATAGGACTTAATAGTGTGTGCACCGTTTCAGCATGTTCAGAGGCCTCACTCTTCACTATACATATAGGCCTACTGCAAGTTGCACACTTGTCTAGTACAAAAACAGGACCAAGCTTTGATTTTTTGTTGATCAGAATGCATCACTGCTTATATCTCAGCCACATGTGAGTAGATCGGCTTCAAAGAGTTCTTGTGGCAGCTCCATCATCTAAGTGATTGTAGGGAAAAAGTTCCTTGCCTTATGCAGTTGTACTGTTAAAGTAATCGTCCAGGTAAATTTGATAAAATATATTCACAGTTTCTTGTGATTGTGGGGATTCAAATATACTTACTGGATAACAATACATCCAGATTAGAACCAGCTGCAGAAAGACAAAAAAATTGAGGAACAAGAGGCCTAAGTCCTATATCATCCCCGCCATAAATTAGGTTAGAGTTTTTGCGGTCACAAATATTTATAAAGTCGATTTGTGGTGGCCATTTTAAATTTCAGTAAAATCACCTGCACATTTCTAGATGGTGGGTAATGTGATAAAGGAAAACCGTAAAAAAATCACTTGCACATCTCCATATCATGGGGAATGTGATAGTAAAATTTGAATAATTTCTGACTTCAGTTTTAGAGTTTTTGCGCCCACAAAAAATTTTGGAGTTGACCTCCGGCGGCCATTTTGAATTTTGGTAGCATCTCTGAAAAATCACTTGCACAGAATCCTGGTATGACTAGGGATAAAAACCTGCATTTCACTGACCTAGAACAGGACTGGCGGATAGTTTGGATAAAGTGTCTGACACAGCAGATGTCACAACTCTATCAACAACATCATCCTCTTGATGATTCCTTATACGTGAATGCATGGCACGCTTTCTTTTGTTGCTCCCAAACGATTCTGTTAGCTTATCATGCTGTGGATAAAATTATATACATTTCAGCCAAAATTGATCAATATTTCATAGCAAAATTGCTTTTAAGGCATCAATTCTCTAATAAATCAACAGTTTCATTAGTGATTATTTTTTTTAAATATGTGCCAAACTGTCACAGAACAAAAACAGCAAAAATGAATAAAATATTATTGAGAAGAAACATTTTGATGAAGTTCTCTACTAAAAAAATACATACCGTGTATCTAAATTTAGAATCAGCTCTATCAGTTAGAATGAAGGAACAAGCAAAAAATAAATACACTTTAGAGACAAATATGTTTTTAACATTTTTAAAAGCTGCAGCAGTTCATGCAATCATTTTAATTTGTACCCCCCAACCCCCATCCGAAAATACTTTTCTAACAAACATATATCAAACCAACTGAAAAACAGACTGTTTACAGTAATCATTATTAAGCGGCCATGTTATCCAAAAAACCTCAGAAAAAAAATACCCTCAAAAACATAAAACGCTGAGAAGATCTGGAATTGGTCGATTTTGGAAATAACACTGACAGTGAACAAGGAAATGGGAAAAAAGTTTCAAAGACAATTGCAATTTTTGGGGTGAATCTGTTAGTCAATTGGATAACTACCGGTACTGGAAATTTTTGAATATCTTTAAAATCAGCCATGATAACCCCAATTATTATGGAACAACCCTCATCTTCAAACTTGGCTGAGCTACGGGGGAGTTGCTTCATGGCAAAACATCAGAGCAATCAGTTGAATGATAACCCTTGTGCTGCTAGGATTCTTATACAGTTTCCAAATAAAATGTCACTAAAATTGTTTAAATAGTTTGTGGTAGATGCCCATTTATTCGAATAATTCAATTTAAAAGATGTCTATTTAGCCTACTATAAATATAGCTATTTTTCGTCATTTGGAGCCTGAAATTGTGTTAGCAAAACGAAAATGAGAAATAGAAACAGCAGCACAGGGGGTAAGTGGTGAATCGTAGTTTCAAGAATTTCAATATTTAAAAACTCCAGCAATTATTATTGAAACCTCATCTTTGAACTTAACCAAGGTATATATAGGGGAGCTGAAACCATGGGGACTTTTTGTAAATTGGGTAAATATTAATAAGCGTATTATTATAAAGAATTGTGCTCGGATTCACAAACAGACAGACACTGAGAGGAACAGTAATTCAGGAACAGTAACTCTTGCTGATCCGAAATGTTGGGGGTCAATAACAAATAAAACAATGCATAATTATAACCTTTTCTATAAAAGACAGCTCCCTTTTTTCTTTTTTTCCCTTGTCCAATTCATCTGGAAAAACATACAATCAGGTTATAAGTGGTTGTTTATTTTTAATTTTTGTAAGGACAAAGCCTGTTTGTTCTATAATATAATCATGATAATATATAGAAAAATACATTAGAGAATTATATTAAAATACCTATATCAGTATTATACAGATGTTTTTAGAAGATATCAAACTAACTCACATTCTGCATAGATCAGCTACATTATTTATGTTAACTTTCAAAAGGAAATACAGTCAACTGAATGCCATTCCTTCAGTCCATATTTTAAACTACACAATTGTGCTCATTGTAAATAAATTATAAAATATATTTACTGATTTTAGCTAAAATTGTAACTAGCAATCATTTTGTTAACAAGTCATGCATAATCTGTGCATTTATATGTTTCGGTTGAATGCAATTATTCTAGGTCGAAGTTCCATTTGATGGGACTATATAGACAAATTGTATTACGTTGCTGTGAATACTGACCGGAAACTAGTGGCTGTAGATCATATTTCATAGCATCATGTAGAGAAATTTCTTTTTTCCTCCTGTTCACGCGAGCAAGGCAGTATCTATGAAATCATAAATTACATCATAGGATTGTCTCAACAAAATACTGATAGAATCTATTAAATGGAAAAGTAGATGTTCTATTTGCAATGTTAATAAACGTTAGTATGATACTAATAATTAGTCTAATTGCTATGTTATGTTAGACCACAATAAAATATTTTGCAGTGGTGTCAGGTGAGTGATATTTATGGCTGAATCACTGATTAATTTATCTGATCTCTATTAAACTGAGTGCAATGAACTGTGAAAAAGTCATGCTGTTTGTACTATGATTGGGCATGGGACAACCGCAAAATTTTTTAGGTGCTTAAATGTTGCTGTAGGTTAAATTATATTGATATTATGTCATTTTGAATGCATAAAATTCTAAAATTTTGCGCGTTTTAAATTATGTCGTTTTAATGGAGTGTACTAATATTGAATGTAGCCCTGGTGGTACAAATAAATTATTTCATAATCCTTATTGTTTCAAAAAACTTTTATGTGTCATACTTCATTATAATGGAACACAGAATCAAGATACATTTAAACTCCTAGGGGCCTGAAATTTGAACAGATATCAAATTAGGTCACATCTTCACCTCTGATGACCTTAAACTTAAACAAATCAAATTTTTTTCATCCGATCGCAGGACCATCAATCTTCATTTTGATGGCTGAAGTGTTGCAGTATGTTTATTTATAGTGATGATAGGTCATTCTGAATGTATACAATCCTCAATTTTTGCGATTTTTTCGGTTTATATTTTTTATACAAAATCCTGAATAACTTGCTTACTGTCGGGTTTCAGAATGTCACCCACGCTAAAAATGTGCCCCAGGTGGTCTACTATCAAAAATAGGTGAGAGATTTCGGGGCCATTTTTGTACGCAAACAGCTCTTGGCTTCTGGACTAGACAGGCAGACAACGAAGCAACTCAACCAAAAGCATAACCTTCCTGGTGGAAGTAATAAGTCAGTCCAGAATCACTAATACTTGTTTTAGAGTAATGGTCTAACTAGCTAACACAGTTTGCCAGATATTATGCATATTAGTATCAATAATAGCCGAAAGTCGGCCATTTTGAATTCGATTTGATTTTTTTCAGGACATATCCCTTTCTAAAACCTCACATATTGCATCATAGTAATGGTCTAGTTATCTAGCATGGCCTACCAGATATGTTAAAGTAGGCCCTATATAACGGCCGAAAGTCTGCCATTTTGAATTAAATAAGGTTTCAAATTTTCAGGGTGCATCCTCCCCTGAAACTTCACCTTTGGTTTTATAGTAATGGTCCAGGTATCTAGCACCGTTTATCAAGTATGAGGCATTTAAAAGTAAATAATAGCTGATAGTCGGCCATTTTGATTTTGAGCAAGTTAAATTTTTCAGGATGCGTCCTCCCCTGAAACCTCACATTTTGTTAAATAGTAATGGACTGGCCATTTACATGATTTAGCACGGTTCACAAAGGTCAGGCATATCAAAATGAATAATGGCAGATAGGTGACCATTTTGAATTTGATAAAGTCAAAATATTTCAGGTTGCATCCTCCCTGAGAACTCACATTTTGTTTTATAGCAATGGTATAATTATCTAGCATGCCATGTTTCATATGGTATTCCGAAGGGGCATGGTGGCACCTATCATTGGGGGCACCTAATATTGCATGACAGGCACCCAGTTTAGGTATTTCCAATATCCCCCCTCCCCTAATTAAGATTATAAGCAGAACCCAGCCACATCGCCAGTGATAACCACTATGTAGGCCTACATTAGCTAAGATTTCACTCCTTGGTCACCCGTGTGCACCATCGCAAACAATGTCAGCCACTGCTGGGGCTAAGGTTAAATGTGATGTGACAATAGATCACAGGGGATGGGGTTTTCAGAATATTAAGACATGGCGATCATGGAGAGCAACATGGCGCATATGAAGGATAACATGGGACCTACGAAAGGCAGCATGCCATGAGCATGGTTTAAATGATATCAGGCATATTGAGTGAAGTAATAGCCTATATATAGCTATTTTGAATTTTTGATCAAGTTTCAATTTCTCAGGGTGTATTCTCCCATGAAACTTCACATTCTGTTTTATAGTATAATGGTCTGGCCATCTAACGCGGTTTACAAAGTATTGGGCATATAAAAGTGGCAGAGAGGCCACCATTTTGAATTTGATAAAGTCACAATTTTTCAGGTTGCATCCTCCCATGAAACCTCATTTTTTATGTTAAAGTACTTAATGATCTCCAACAATGTATAGCCCGCATTCGTTATATACCCCGCACCAGGCTTTCCAAGGAGTAAAAAGTAGCAGGTTATACACCAAAAAATACGTTAGTTATCTAGCATGGTTTAAATGGTCGATAGTCCTCCATTTTGAATTCATTCAAGTTTCAATTTTCCAGGGTGTATCCTCTCCTGAAACCTCACATTTTGTTTTATAGTAGTGCTTACAAAATATCCGGCATATGAAATAAATACCATTTGGCTGACAGGCAGCTATTTTGAATTTATTCAAGTCAAATTTGTCAGGGTGGATCCTCCCCTGAAAACTCACATTTTGTTTTATCATGTTTATAGTAACAGAGTGGCCATTCGGGAAAGTTATACGAGAAAGTTATATTGGGTGTCAATGGGAGCCCGTCATTTAGTAAACAAGGCTGCCCATAGAATTACATTATGAAGAATCATGTACGATTAGCCAAAGCCTTATATTAATGGTCTGGCCATCTAGCATGGTTTAAGAAATATCGGACACATGAAAGTAAAAAATGGCCAACTGGCGTCCATATTCAATATGATCAAGTCGAACCTTTCTTGGCGCATTATAGCCTGAAACCTCACATTCTGTTTTATTGTAATGGTCTTGCCATCTAGCACGGTTTACCCGATATCAGGCCTATCGGGTAAATAATAACCTATTTTCAGCCATTTTGTATTCAATCAAGTTAAAAAATTTCAGGGTGCATCCTCCCTTGAAACCTCACATTTTGTTTTATAGTAATGGTCTAGCCATCTAGCACAGCTCACCAAATATCGAGCATGTGAAAGTAAATGATGGCCGATAGGCGGCTATTTTGAATTTGATCAAGTTGAGGATTTTTCATGTTGCATCCTCTATTGAAATCTCACATTTTGTTTTGTAGTAATGGTCTAACTATCTAGCACAGCTTACCCGGATATCAGGCCTACATTTATTGAGGTAAATAAAGGCTGATTACCGGCCATCAAGTTAAATATTTTCAGAGGGACCATAGAGATCAAGAATATGTAAAATATGACTGTAATCAACCCGGTAGTTTTCGAGATCTCCGGAAACGAAGTTTATGTCAAAACATCTGAATACCCCGGTAGGTTATAGTAATGAAACAAAAGTAAGTCAAAGTTCATGTACTCCAAGTTGCACAACTAGATCCCCTAGAGGTGTTGTGTGTAAGATTTGAAGACAATCAGACAAGTAGATCCTGAGATATGCTCTGGAAACGAAATGTTGATGGACACCCCAACGTAACATCACAAATCCATTCAATATCTTTTGTGAACTTGCGTAGTGAATTCAGATAAAAAATATTTATATAAATATATTTATATATTTATGTCCATTATCCACCTGAATATGACCCACATAACAAATGTTGTTCTCCTATGTTTTTTTTTTTAAAAGTTATAGGCGAAAGAAGAGGTAAAAGACCATAACAAAGCAAATGCAATATTTGTCTCAACAGTAATATGTACTTCAAAATCGGAAAACATCAATCTTGTAGAACATTGTGAACTTTTGCAACGGCCTATATAAATGTCTCTGTGAAATATAAAAAAGCAAGACTACATAAATTTGTTGCTATTTAGAAAACAAGCAGCGGAAGCTAGCTGAATTGTGGAATCAGTGTACTCCCAGGCAGCCAAGTAGATGAATGGCTGTGCTATAAGTGTATGTGTGTATGAGTTCGCTTTGTGACTTGGCTGAAGTTAATGAAGGTAATTTAAAATTAGACTTGAGGCTTCGGAGAATAAAGTGATGCACATGAATGTACTGATAGTGGGGGACAGCTGAGTGGGGCCGTGAAACTATTACAATACAAGGCTGTTGACCAAGAGGCCCGCAGTAGACCATGTAATTTGTTGGTATACAAATACAATGTGGCCGAGACTGCAGATGAAGATACAGAGAAAGTATTTTTAGAATTCCTTTCAATCACCTCGACATTGAACAACACATGGCAATACAACGCATACACAGGCTTGACGTTGGCAACACCGAAGGGAGAAAGAAGATACAACCTATTATTGTTTGCTGATGAGACTATCCTGCCGTGGAGAAGTGCATGGCTAACTCTAGAAAATTAGTGGGAGCTGGTTTTGGCATCAGTAGAGATTACCGGATAAGATGATCCGGATGGCGAAAGGGACTAGAGGAGAAGAGAGAGGCAGATGACAGAAGAAAAAATGAGTGTTGGGTATTTAGCGATACTAATTGTTGATGGAGAAATGGTAGCTGATGAGATACCCGACAAGTGTAAAGTGCTTAAAGAATCTGCATAGGATGGCAAGGAGGTGATTGACAGCATTGATGAAGTGGAGTTAGAAATTTTGGAGACATCCGCATTTGTTCCTGGATTTTACAAGGATTGGTGAGCAAAAGACGCAACAAAATAAAAAATCCTGACTTTCCTAGATATATTAATCAGTAAGACAAAATTCTTTGCACCGAGACATGGACAAATAAATTAAGTGATCTCAATATCTCAGGCTACAATAATGTGGCCGTTCATATAACCAGAAGACCTGCAGCAAAACGAGATTCCGTAGGGGTAGTTGTATTTTTCCATGAAAACCTTGCTGGGCACATTAAAGTGCGTAAACCAACGGATATTTTATGGATACAAATCTCAAAGGAGCTGAGGATATTTGCGTTGTACCGCTTATGATCATGCAGTCAGAATAGAACTTGTGATATTTTTTAAGAGCTCACAGATGATCTAACAGACTTTGCTACATCAGATGATAACTACCATTATACTTATTTTATTGTTGGCGACTTAAACGCTCGTATAGCCGATCATCCCATGATATTACCACAGCTAATGATCACTATTTACCACTTTCCGATGATGTATTATATCAGGCATATTCTAACATTAAAAAGCGTGTCTCTAAAGATATTTTTATAATTGAAAACGGTAAGCGTTTGCTACAAGTTAGTAAATTAACAGGTTTTAGATTGTTAAATGGTAGGCTAAACAAAGATGAATAAAGTGGTGATTTTACATATTTAACTAGCGCTGGTAGCAGCTTAGTTGATTATGTAATGTGTAGAGAACATGATGCCAGCAAGAAACCATTGTTTGTTGAAAAATTAACTAATGGCAATGCTGAAAGTGATTGTGTTAACATTTTTGAGGAATCCAGTGAAAACCATTCGTCCGTAGACATATACAAACTAGTAGAAGACTTTACATCTGTTATCTATAATGCAGCCGAACCATGTTTTGGAAAAAATTTTCGTCGCCAAGCCGTTGCCTGATTAACAACTGTACACCTGCTTGAATGACTGAGAATTGTCTTGAGGCAAGATCAGAATATTATCGTTGTTTAAATATTTACAGGAATATAGGGGATGATGATTGTCACAGAAAAATGATTGTTGCACGCACTCTTTACAATAAAATAATCAGGACCAGTAAAATTGTTTATGACAGAGATTATACGCGTAAACTAGCAGGATGCTTTACTACTAACCCTACTGAATAGTGGGAAATGCTCAAGCCACGTAAGACCAATGTTATTAATTCTACTCTTTCAGTAAATCACATGTTTACCAACGTGATATAATGTTTACAAATATCCAAGATGTTATGAAGCTGGAAGATTAAAAAGAAATTATAATAAATTAAATGATTTCATTTCAGAGGCCAAGTTCACAAATCTATCTAAGAATTAAAATGTGGTAGATCCGCAGGTCCTGATCTTTTGCTCAATGACTCCATGCAGATGGGAGGACCATGTGCTCGGGCTGTGGCGACGTCCAGCCACAGAGGTTGATACATGGAGCTACACTTGATGATCTTGCAGATGGACTACCATGCGCTTTGATGACTGCCGTATCTACTTAAGTTAAGATGAAAATTTTGTGGACATATTTTAACATAGAGATTAAATTAAACTGTCTCACCTATTTTACCGATTTTCTAAATTAACCTACTAGTAATTTCTTCTGATCAAATACAACAATGCTCACCAGATTTTCTCACTCATATTCTTCCCGGCAATGAGCATCATATATACTGCTAAGACTGTAGCGCCCTCAGCGGCATTATTTGTAACATTGTTTAAAATGATTTTGTTCTCTTTACTATATCTACCTTAATACTCAATGTGATATGTTAAGATTATCCCCCACTGTTTGTTCTCTTATTTAGCTGTCCTGCATATCCATATCTACTGTATGTCTAATTGTGATGAGTTTATTGATTATATATATCTGCCACGTTATATTCATGGACTTATTTCATAACTCTACCTACTGCTCTCTGGCCGGCATTTTGGCTTTGTCTGTATTCGATTATTTTAGAAAAAACCCAAAGAATTTGCCAGTATACTTCTGGACGTAAAAAACATCAAAACAAATTCAAGGCTCTCCCAGAATCCTTCATTGCATTGTGTAAACCACTGGTGCTTCACTGTGGCCGGCGGTTCACTGTCTATGGCATGTGTACATAACTTCCACCTTATAAGGCAGTGATTATCATCAACAAATTGTACCCTGATGAAGTTTAAATAAACGAAACCGGTCGGCACCATCTACATCAGCCTTTTTATGCCTCCGCCGCGAAGCGAGCGAAGGCATCATGTTCTCGGTTTGTCCGCTCGTCCGTCATGTATTTTTGTACTAAGCCAAAATGGTCCAACAGATTGAATTCATAATTTATACAAACATTCAACCCCTCCGGCAAAAGTCTTTTACTAAAGGTCAAGGTCATAGGTCATAGGTCAAAGATGGGCAGAGATCGCAGAGGCATACAATTGATGCATATGTGTCAAATTTCCCTTCTAGTTGTTATGATATTCTGCCGGTGAACATCGTCTTCAAATAATTTTTCAACTGTAAATCATCAACATCATCAAGGATGTATTAGTTCAAATGTCGAATTGGAGTTAGGCAGGGTGAGTCATTGTCACTATTTCTATTTAGCATATTTCTCAAATGATTTGGAAATTTTTTTGCAGACTAGTAATTTTCAAGGTATAGACATGGAAGGTACACCTTTAAAATTATTATTATACGCCGATGATCTATTTCTGTTGTCTAGAACAAGAGATGATTTACAACTCACACTTGATTTGCTATATAACTAGAAAGAGTTGTTCAGAAACAAACATGAAAGCAGCTCCCCGTTATCGCCAGTTGGCTATTTCAAGTTTAATATAGATCAGCAAACTTTCTCAAGGTTTATTTTATATTACCGCTTTAGCTATTATCTGATTATGCAACATTTCCGAGATAATGAGAAAAAACAAATAAAAATTATCGTCAGTCAGCCATATTGGATTTTATTTCTACAAAATTTATCATGGGTTATCCTTGTGTGAGTCCTTACATTTTGTTCTATTTGCATGGGCCAGCTATTTTGCTTTGATTTTAAGTTGCGTAAATATTACAAAATTACTCAAATTCAAAATGGCCGCTAGACCGCCATTTTAAAATTGTTTGTTTCCAAGAGTTAATCAGGTCATTGACTGACATTGCTGTGCATATTTGCCATATAAAAAGAAAATCTGCAGGAAACTTTTTCCTGAAATGTGCTAACAATTATTTCCTTGTTAGTGGCCCTAGTAAATAAAGGGTTGATAATATGGGAATAAAAATGTCACCAAAAATCCCCTGGTGTGATCTGATGGCTATGTGAAGTATTAGGAAGCAGAAGTTCATAGATCAGCTATCATGCAAGATTTTTGAGATAATGAGAAAAAAAATTTAAATGGCCGACTGGCGGCCATTTTTGATGTTAGAACTGCGAAATTTGTCATGGGTTATCCTTGTGTGAGACATTACATTTTGTTCTATATTCATGGTCCAGCTATTTTGCATTTTTGTTTGAGCTAAGTAAATATCACAAAATTATTAAAATTCAAAATGGCCACTAAACCGCCATTTTTAAATTGTTTGCTCCCAAAAGTTAATCAAGTCATTGGCTGAAATAGCTGAACATATCAGCCAAATGAAAAGAAGATCTGATGGATTTTTTTTCCTGAAACGAGCTAAGGGTTGATGATATGGGAATCAAAATGTCACCAAAACAATTCCCCAGTGGTATGTGATGGCTATGTGAAGTATGAGGAAGCAGAAGTTGATAGATTAGTAGCTATCTTGAAAACAAATAACTGCGGCGGCGGCGAACCGTGTGGAATACAGCAGCCTTCACCGAGGCTGGCTGCTTAAATACTGGTAGAATGTTGTAAGCAGTAAATGGAACAGATTAGTCAGTAAGGCTTACAAATATTTATTGTATAATAGGTATGAAAGTGAAAATCCATGTAAAAACTGGGCGTTCTCTGTTGAAAGGTTGGCTTTTATGTCAACTATAAATTGATTCAAATTGTATTTGGCTAGGTCAGGGTTGTGATAATGTTGGGCCATTCTTAAGGTTAAACAGCGGTTACACGATGTTTATATAACACAATGGAATGAGAAAATTCACAGCAGTACTGATGGTATTATGTATAGAGTATTTAAATTAAAGCCATATAACAGTTATAATTTCAATGTCAACAAAGTTCCTAAATATATACAAGCCATGGTTAAATTTCTCACAAAAACAATAACATATCTGTAGTTTCTAGTAAATGGCAATGGCCACACCCCTGTCACCAACGTCTATGTGAAGAATGTAAAATAGTGGGTGAAGAGTATCATTTTTTGTTTGTGTGAAAAAGTCTAAACATTTTGAGATCAAAATACATTTTACATTATTTTTGGAAAAAACCATCTATGAATAAATTTGTTGAACTGTTATCCTCAGAACACAGTAAGACTATTATTAATCTGGCTAAATTTGTTTATTTTGGACCTAAAAGTGTTTGCAAATTTTTGAAAAAAACTGTCATTATCTGCAGATGTTACAAATTGCTGTATTCAAATGGAATTATTATCCTGTCTCCTCTCTCAGACACCGCACATATTGTATATATTACACTGTATTATGTATTTGCACATAATATGCACATGATGGGCCTATGCCAAAAAAAACATCTATACTATACTATGCTATAAATCTAGGTCAAAAAAGCCAGTAAACATTATATGACTGAAGCTGAAATTATGTTTAGTCTTATTTCTAAAAAAGATAAAGGCTTGGGAATTTTCCCCCATATCACAATGTAAAATGCTATATAGCTTTAAAAACTTGCAAAGCTAGCATAGGGCAACAGCTATGTCTGGTTTGCTGGGTTACTACAAATCATCAGACAACAATTCTATGTTAGTGAAAATGATTCGCACTCACGTATGGCCATCTGAGGTTGTCTTTCCTGCTTCAGCAACAAAACCCATTGTCGGTGTTTCAGCAACCTATAAAAATTTAATGTAACTGAAAAATATTTTTTTTAAACTCAATTACTTTTTATTAACAAATCACAGCTTAAAAAAGTTCTAATATTTTATTAGCACATCAAAAAAGTGTCATTTCTATACACTGTGTTAGCCAGCGACCCATGCACCCGTCTTTTGGACGGGTATAAAGTCAAAATGACGGGCAAAAATTGTCCAAATTACTCTACAAAAGAGGTAATACACGGGCAGTTATGCAAAAGTTGTGCAAAAAAGAGGGCCAGTTGTATAATCCTAGCTAAGACAGTGTTTCTATGAGATGTCCAAAAGGAGCAAAATAGACAAGACCACAGAATATGAAATCATTAAAGTAAATAATGTAACTGTTTTAATGATATTGTGCAATATTTTTCAATTGAATATATACTATACAGTATGTACATGTATAGGCTAGTCCAGGATACAATTATCCAGTGCATGTGCCCTGGGTAAACTAGTCTTATTGAGTGATTCAACCAACAGCATGAGAACCACAGACATGGTACAGGTGAACATCGATATAGCACGAATCGTTACAACACGGATCGGTTATAACACGGTAAGGTCATGGACCCTAAAATTTAGGACCCCTTTTCTAGCTTTTTTACAGAATACCGTGTTATAATTTCCAAATCTACAAGATTTATTGAAAGAGTAAACAGTATGTGCATCGCGTACACTAACCGCTATCGCCAACAACGCCAACACGCATCATGTTAGCTCAGCTGATGCTAAACGTTACGCCCAGCATTGAAACAATGTTTGGCCAACGCTGGGTCTACACATGTGAACGCGGAACAGTGTGCTGTGTTATGACATGATGCCGGGCAGTGAGGCGAGAATAAGTGGCCCGCTGGAGACGTTTTGATATCTTCATATATTATAATACGGCATAATATAATTCACTCATAAAAATCGTGTTATAAAATTGTAAAGAAGGTATTGTATTCGAATAGATGATTATTAGTCTAATTACCGTGTTATAAATTTCTGTAGATTGTGTTATAAATTTCCGAAGATCGTGTTATAAATTTATTGAAGATCGTGTTATAATTAATTCAGATTATAGGAAATTTGTAAAGAACGTATTGTATTCGAACAGATAATTATTATAATTAGTCTAAAGATCGTGTTATCAAGTTCTCAAGATCGTGTTAGAAATTTAATGAAGATCGTGTTTTTATTATGTCATAATGCCGGCCAGTGAGGCGAGAATCTCGGCGGAGACGCTTTGATATCTTTGTATAATATAATGCGGTATAATAATATTTCATAGAAATCATGTTATAAATTTGTAAAGAACGTATTGTATTCGAACAGATTTTTATTAGTCTAAAGATCGTGTTATAAATTTCTGAAGATCGTGTTATAAATTTATTGAAGATCTTGTTATAATTAATTCAGATTATAGTACAAAAAATGATTATAGTTTTGTGGACAATTTTAATCGTGCTATGTACACAAAGTAAAGAATGGTATGTATTTAAGAAAGATTGTGATATATTCTGCTTACAGATACAGATTATAGCACGAGAAATAATCCATCTGTAGATCGTGCTATATATTTAATAACGATGGAATCGTTATATATAACTAAGAAAAATCGTATTATATTTATATATAAGTTTGTCGACTTAATATGTCTTGTTAGGCCTGCAAATCGAAGGTAAGGGTTAATCCTCGCCCCCCCCCCCCCCCCCCCCACAGAGACTACGTACTGAGTGTTGTACAAACGTCACCTGATAAAGTGTAGACACCGCCAGAGTTGTCAAGACTCGCGCCTATCAACTGGAGCAAATCTCACAAGCTCTATGGAAATATTTTCTGACGAGATTCTGTGAGAGTGCATAAGCTGTCAATCACCGCACCTGACCTCTTGACGTGGGAGGAGTCAGAAAGAGAGGGGTTATCTGAACCAATCGGCGTGAGGACAGTGATGTCAATCATCAACTGCAGAGGTGATAGCAGTGACAGAGACGGCCACTGCCGATATATTACTCACATTTATTATATTGTGTGCAATTAAATAATAATAATGCTCGCGTATTATTACATGCAAATGATAATGAAGGTATCAAATACATTGTGTTACACACTGCGCACAATGATATGTATAAGCATGTAATAAAGAACTAAAATATAGCAAATTTGCTACTCCTCTGCTGCATAAAGATGTGTAATTTATTGTTATTTTTATAGTGTTCATTCTGTATACATTTGTACGATAGAATAGTTGTAAAACGTTACAATTGTTATGCCGCAAAAATTTTGATAATTCTATTATAATATTGTTCTTATTATTATAAGTTATAGCTGTAACATAACACGTTACACCTGTGCAAACAAGACAGCTTATAATTACGATAGTCTTCCTATTATTACTCATCCGTTTTTGGTATCGTTTTCTGGTTGATTTTTTTGTATAACACGATTCACTTATAACACGATTTAACTCATTGGACCCCAACGATCGTGTTATAACGATGTTCACCTGTATGTATGTTGTAATGCCACACAACAAAATAATTGCGTGTGAGTAAATCCCAAGACGCTGTGCATACTTGTCCCCCAATACTTGTTGTTTTCTATCAAAGTTATTGGCGCAAAAAGTTTTATCAACCAAAACCTGATTCCAAAGCTCCCCCCGTTGCATGTTTGGTGATGGCATGAGCTACACCATGAATTTAAGGTTCTGCACCCACAAAAAAATAGTAAGCCGATCCTTAGTGGATATTTCGAATTTCAGTATATCTTGAAAAAATCACATGCACAAATACACATATTATTGAGTGTGACCCCAAAAAACCCCTTCACTTGCGGGGCTGGGGATAAAAAGACAAATATTGCTCTCACCAGGACAGTTGATGGTTTTTGAGAATCCTTTCTTTCATACTGCGTAACAGTGACTTTGTCCGCTTTTGCAGGAGTCAAAGAACCACATGGAAAATTTACTGAAAACGAAAATACATTAAATATAAATGGTCGATTGTCACTAATGAGTATCAAAAGGACTATTTTGTTATTTCCTCCATTAATATGTAAACCGTCCATTATTAGTGCCTTATATATATACCTAAACAATCTCCCTCTCCAAACTTTAAATATTTTGAGTTCTAAAAGTAGCATGCACAGATGAAGAATTAAATCTGCATGCCATACCTGTCGCTATGTGACCTTTGTCGTCATTAACAAATATATATTTTAACTTAGGTTAAGTAAATAGCCAGTAATAGTATAAAAACCTTTTTAGTTTCAAAACATTTTATACTGTTTTTTTATACTGTCTTCGGCTACCAGAACTGTCACATAAAGGAGTAAACATTTGTCAGTTTATGTTTCACCTGATTAGTAATCTGTCAGATGAATGCATTTTTAGGCAATTCCATGTCAATCAATTCAGGGCTTTCCCCAGAAAAAAATAAAGCGGGGGATTTTTGAAAAATGAGCTGTCAGTGTTGTGAATGAGTGATGCCCTAAGCGCGCGCGCAATAAATGAGCGGTTCTAGGGGGGTACGGGGGCATGCCTCATGAAATTTTTTTTAAGTTAAGTCTTTGAATGGTGCATTCTGGCAGAATCTGCAGCTAATTTATTGGAAATGGCAAAAGCACCCTACAACCTAGGCCTATTCATAAGTGTTATGATACATAATTTCAGAAGTGTGGAATGTGTGACTATTTGAATAAGGCCTAATGATCTATACATTTTGTAAGGGATATATTTATACAACTAGAACACGATGATCGGGGGGTACTCCTACAGCAACGATTGTCTGCTCAACGCTGGGCCGAGGGCATCAGCTTGTGGCCCAATGCTGTGCTAGCATTCAACCATCCTTCAGGTGAACTCACTGTATGTTTGGGTTTTGTGTGGATTCTTATAAATATTGTTAAGAAATGTTTCTAAAAATCAGAAAATTTTGAAAAAATTTAAATTATGATCTGCGGCATACACTACTTATTGCAAAACTAAATACCAAAATTGATGTCATCCGACTAAGCAGTTTTAATTTAACCTTCTCATACCTCAGCATCAATCTCAAATGTACAGTGGCTCATACCCGTCAATTTTCTTGCCAAAGAAACCCTATGTTATTATGGCAGTATAACGTCTTAATAAGGAGCTATAATGTCTTATTAAGGCGTTATTACGCCTTATCAATTTAAAGTGTTATAACTCCTTAATTTAGAGCGTTATAATGCCTTGTTATAGCGATATTACGCCTCATGACTTCAGGCATTAAGAACTCTTTAATTTAGGGCATTGTTACGCCGTATTTAAAGACGTTATGATGCCTTAAAATAAGGTGTTATTGCACCTTAATTTAAGGCACTACAACGCCTTAAAATAAGGCGTAGTAACACCTTAATAAGGCGTTATCGCCTTATATTTAGAATACCTCAGGCGTAATAATGCCTCAATAAAGCGTAATAACGTCCTGGGTGGGCACTATAGTGGAAATGAAATTAGCCACAATCTCAGGCTGTGGCTAAAGGGACATAATTTCACATCTCTGATCTCTGTATTTGGCAAAAGAGGTCCAAATAAGTTTAACCACAAGGGAAATATTTTAGCATTTGGCGTGGTGGCTAGTGCTAGCGCTCACCTAAATGTTAGGTTTTTGCTCCCACAAAAAATTTTGGAGTTGACTTCTGGCGGCTATTTTGAATTTTGGTAGCACCTTCGAAAAATCACCTGCACATGTTGCAAAAAAATTGACCAGTAGTTTTTGAGTCCACAAGAAAACGTGATGCCGGACAACAGACGCCGGACTGAATCCTGACACGACTAAAATCCCCCTTCCCCTACGGGCGGGGGATAAAAATGATAGGGGCCTAGATCTAGTAACGTTATAACTTTTTGTTTTTCGAAACTTTTCACTCTTGCTAACTTAGCTTAGCCTAGGTTTTTCTTGATTTCAAAGTTCTATCAGGTTAAAAAAAACTGTCACTGATTCAAAATCGGTCAGTATGAGAGATTCATTGCCCGTGGAATTAGCGAACCCATTCGCCGTGAACAATGACTAAAAGAAGAAGAATAGAATCAGGGTTTGACACAAACTTTTTTGAGCAGTGGTCCACAGGACCACCAGCTCGGAGAATCTGGTGGTCCTATAATTTTTCTGGTGGTCCTGAGAATAAAGTCTCGGCACACAAATTCATACGCGTATATCATTAAAAAATAAGTGAGTAATAAAAAAAAATTAATATGGCAATTTATAGCAAGCTTGATTTTAATATTACCTTCATATCATTTTGATACCAATTGATCCAGATTTGGTAACCATTTCTTGCTATTGAAATCTTGCTATTGAAATCTTGCTATTGAAATCGGGAAATATAGGCCTAAGTATAGAATGTAGTCCCTATGCTGGTAGTAACAAGGCATATGATTGACTAAGTCGGTCAGCCTCCCCCCCCCCCCTCTAGCCTGATACTCCACATAGGATGTGCTGCTGGAGTAGGCTAAAGCGATTTGGCAACGCTCTGGGAAGGTACTAGGACCTTATATTTGAATGTGAAATAAAAAAGCCTGATGTTTTTAAAGCACCCTTTGTTATTTTTCATATTGATAGAGTAGGCCCTATGTCCTGATGATTACAAAATATATATGTTTATATAGGGGGGCGGGGGCCTATATTTTTTCATTTAAAGATTGCTGGATCAAGGGGTATTATGTCTGGTGAGACAATAAACAAGCAAAGTTCAAGGTTGATGGTAGACAGGGCCCTTTCCAGAGGGTGAGCTGGATGTTGTTATAGACTCCAGAAATTCAAACAAAATGGCCGCCGTTTATACTGTTCATACCAGCTTGATTCAAATTTTTCAATTGTTTATCTTTTCCTAACTTCACCTTAAAAACCTATTAAAAGTGACGGGCAGACACTTTTTCGGCGTCACAAATTGATTGTACACCACTAGTCTGACTAGACAGTCAGATGAGGGCAGGCAAACAACAAACTAGTGCCTCGCGTGTTTTTTTCAATAGGCAGCTGGTCAGCCGGGCTGCATGGGCTGTGACCGGCGACCTATGGCTATGTGTAACACATTGTGGAGGTTGCCGTGTCATCCTCTCCGAGGCCGTGGATGGATGTATTTGCTTTACCCGAAAAATCCAACATGGCGGTGACTGAGAGCGATCCCGACGCCAAGGTCCGAGAAATGTCCATAACTTTTATTAATAATGACTGTGCGACCTCTGACTCTGAGCTGAGCATGCAGGCATGGAACAGAAATGTTACTGATTCTAAAAAAACTATTTTTGACCTGATTACTCCCCGATATTTCCCGATATGACAGTCCAAAGAAATGTCCCACGATTTTGTATGCGGTCAATATGTGGCTGAAACCTGTTTCAGCCACTGGGGCTAATTGTGGAGGGTGGCGTTTGCTAACTACGTCAGCTGGGTTGATGGTCGATCTCGGCCTCAATAATTCATATCCCGCATGATTATGGACACATATCTTTAGTTCCGTAAAAAAGGCGAGAGCGGATGGTCAATCTCGACCTCAATAGTTCATGCCCAGCATGATTATAAACACTTGTTTTGTCCCGTGAAAAAGGGCGAGAGCGGTACCGTGTTTCTTGTATTATCGGCCGCGAGTGGCGACAATTGCTTCGATTTTTTGGCCATGTTACGATTTTGCTTAGAGCTAAAAATTTCGGTGGTCTATCCGACCACTGGGTTTTAATGTTCTGGTGGTCCGACATGATTTCTGGGGGTCTCGGACCACCGGACCACCGTGAGTGTCGAACGCTAAGAATAGTATGGACTTGCTGCGAGCTAATTCCTCAGCTGTCTGTGGTGACCTGCTCCGCAGGGCTACAGCGAGTCCAAGCCTCCATAGGCCTGAAGAAGCGAGCATCCACCTATTTCCCCACTCCTGTACCCCCTCCCACCTTATTTTTATATCTACTTTATTCCCCCCGCTTACATTGCGTTAACGGGATTCACACCCTTGGATCAGTCCCTCTTCTTTGTTTCTTCCCTGATCATGAGTTGTAGGCCCCCACCCCCAGTTAACCTGAGTCTGCATAGCACCAGATGGCAGATAAATCTTGGTAGGGTCTAAAGGATACCCACGACCTGGTGAGTGCTTGTAGCATTTATTCAGATATTGGAGCTCTTCTTCAATATCTGAAGAAATGCTACTGTGACTATGTTTGTTTGTTATGGTTTAACTGTTACATTTTTAGCTTTACGACCCTATTATCGCTCGTTTTAAGCTTTACACCCCTATTATCGCTCACTTTCACGTGAACTGGTGAAGAAGCTAGAAATACTTGCCGATAATTGGTCCCGCATATTTTTTAACATTACTCTTAAAAACAAATGAGTCTGTATCCATTCCTTCTGCTTTTCGGATAAAAAAAATATCGATTCATTCAGATAATGAACTAGTTCATCTTCCCTTAAAAACCCCAAATCAGAATAGACTACGACAGCCGTCTGTGGTGACATGCTCCGCCAGGTTTCAGCGACTCCAAGCCTCCATCGGCCTGAAGAAGCGAGCATCCACCATTCCCCACTCCCGTAACCCCTCCCACCTTCTATTTTTATCTCTACTTTATTTCCCCTCTTATCTTGTGTTAACGGGGTCCACTGCCTTGGATAAGTCCCTCCCCCTTTTCGCTGGAGCTCTTCCGGTAAATTGTATTTCTGCCCGTGCTTGTTACCCCCAGTTAACCCACGAGTCCGTAGGCTATAGCACCAGATAAATCTGGGTACAGGGCTCCCACGGCCTGGCGAGTGTTCTTTCCACTGCAGTAGCATTTCTTCTGGTAATGGAGCACCGAATAAATCTGGGTACAGGACTCTCACGGCCTGGAGAGTGTGTGTTACCCCCAGTTGAACCAGGAGTCCTTATAGCACCAGATAAATCCATGGTCTGATGAGGTATTCATATCACTATGGAATTTTATTGAAAATTTATAGAATTGTTGAATTTTACATTTAATTGGTCCTTGTTGGCAAAAATCTTATTTATTTGTCTGTTTTTTTTATTCACTTTGTTTGTGCATATTGTCCCTGGTTAAGCCAAGAATCTGTATAGGGGTAAAACCAAAAACTGGGGTGATATTACATAAAATTAGTGTCCCCCCCCCCTCCGACTTAATAGGTCCGCATTTTGAATTAAATACAAGAGGCCCAGGGGCCTTGAAACTTGTCAACAGTATTGCAAAATATCAGCTACAGGTGTGTCAGAGAATGTATATCTATGCTCTAAATTGCATTATCATGAAAATAAAATATGTATAGGCCGGTACCAGTATATATTTATATCTCATCCATCATTGGAATTTATTATATGTTCGATTCCCATCATACATTTTGCTGATTTTACACACATTCTGAAGTAGGCCCACTGCACGTTATGAAAAATGCTTGACAAAAAATCATTTTTACAGGACTACAATGTAAAAATTATGTACATACAAGAGTAGATTTGCAATTGTTGTTTATTCTGGGTCTTTTAATAGGCCCCAGTTAGTCAGGAATTTTCACGAAGTCTTTATTCTTCAATTTCAATACTTCTGCCTTAAATAGGCCTAACAAAATCGTCACGGAGTTGTGAAATATCAACTTTTAATGTTTCTTACTCAGCCGTGAAATCTACAGCAGCCCTAATCCATCATTATCACATGTAACCGTAATGCACTCTTACTACACCCTCTTACGTAATGCAAATTACGAAAATCACAATAGGCCTACTAACAGTAGATCGACCCAAGGATAAAGACCCATGGAGGCTTTCTCAACTCACACGATCTTTGTTGCAATGTTACTGTAATGTTATCAGGCAAACGGCGAGTCAGGTGTTAGTTGGTGTTAGTTGAACCTCCTGGGGATGGTGATATGAATGAGGTGACACTGCCCTCCAGACACATGATTTGAAATTGAGCCCTGTTGGTCTGCGGCCAAGCACGTTATCTCTCGGTCATGTAGGCTGCCCACAATATTCAATCTTTACGATTGAGCAGGGAGGAAACATTTTGTTCTTTAAAACTTGGAATGCCAAAGCAGGAGACGAATCTGCGATCTCTGACTTTCCAAGCAGGCACCAGGCCCCCGCCCTTTGGTATTGTTGCTACATACAATGGCGGATCAAGAATGTGCAAGAGGAGGGGTCGTAAGCCACATTTTGGCTGAAAAAGATTGTTAGCTTCACTTTATTTAAAAAAATGCATAAAAATGCAATATTTTCACCAATAAGGGGGGGGGGGGCATACGCCGGGTACGCCCTATGCTGGACCCGCCACTGACATATATACAAACACATTACCTAATTACTGATATCAAGATGATGTGCTATGTATTCTTGCTGGTATCTATAAGCCGATTAGCAAAACGGTTCCAATTATTGATTTTTATGACATTGATGATGTACTATACTGGTTTAAATATATATATATATATTTTCATATGTGTTGTTAAAACTCACTTATGTAGCACAGAAGCAATTGACAATGTAGGACTATATAATGATTTGGTCATTCGTGCATATAATACAGATGTTTTAGTTATTAGGGGATGACAATATTATATCATCAAGTGACGAGACAGACAGTTCAAGTGACGATAATTTATTATTTGACTAATTTAAAACATCAAAATATGATTTAACTTTTATGGTTGTCTTAAACTCAATATTATTTATAGCTGACATATTGGATACTTTATGCTTTGGCACAAGATAACGTCCAAAGAACTTTAATTCAAAGCTACATAACTGTTTTTCTTATTTTAATCAGACGATTAATCCATGGAGAATGCTGTTTTATTTGTTTATTTTACTGCTCCGGTTACTGAGTTATTAAGGATTTAGGTTTTTTTTATTTATATTGTTGCCCCACCAAAACAAAGACCTGATCACAGCGGAGTAAGACACACTGTCTGTATAACCAGGACATTAAAAGTACCAAGTGGCAGATAACGGTCATCATTGAAAAAAGAGTGGAAGACTTTTAAAATTATTCTTATTTTTTAAGTGATCTTAGATACATTTCACAGTACAAAGTGTATTGTCTCATGTCAGTTAGACATATCTAGAAGTTATCACTTTGTGTGATATGTCATGTTTAATTTCGGTACCGGTATAGAGAATGTCACCCTGTTTTAGTATGGCGCTTTTAAGTATGGGCCAGCATCTGAGCCTTTGGCCCGCCATTAAGACGCTCTCCCCCGACCGTGGGAAATTGCAGTCCGAATCGGTGATGTAAATCATCTTTTTTTATGCTCAGTCTTTTATATGATACCTCACGGGCATTTCAAAATATAGTGACAATGCTATGAGTGAATTCAAAGTAAATTTGATTGACAAGAGAAACACGATCTATAGTGACTATGCTATTCGAAAATATCAGACTATTTTATTTCATCGTTAGTCATCACATACAGTTATATTAATAGCGAAATGCAGTAAAATAAAAAATTGTAAAATAGCAGCCTTTACGGTACCGGTAGCTGAGTTCCCAGCAAACAAGAGGAATTCAACCATTGATTGGTCAATGTTGTACCAGCATCATAGAAGCTGGACCAACATTGAGCCATCAATGGGTCAGTGACTCGTGCCTGCTGAGTTATCATAGGGGCTGACCTAGTCTTAGGACACCAACCGGTGGTTTGTGTGAGCTTGGCATCGCAGCCAACACGAGGCATTGATCCGATGTCAAACTAATTCGGGGCCATCGTCTACGGCTCTGGCCCAGCTTTAGACCAATGCGACTCACGTCTCGTGTTTGTTATTAAGGGGTTTGATGTTGGTCTAATGTAATATTGTATTGGCCCGCAATTAACCACTATTAGTATTACGTACATACTGTACACAGACGGACCGATTTACCACACCATATAACTTGATGATGTATCGCGTCGTGATCTAATCCAGCTACATTTACATCAATTTTGTCCATTTATAAAGCCTTTAAAAATACATGAATGATTGTGTTGAACATTTTAGGTTATTTCGGTCGAAAAAAAAAACAGTTATGCTTATAAGCTTTAAGCTTATAAGATACCCATGTTATGTTTCGGAATGAGATAAAACCGAATGATATGTGTTTATTTCTGACTAAATGTTTCACATATATATAATACATTGTTTTCAATGTGTTGTATTTCCACTAGGCCTATAGGGCACATACTGAGATAGTGAAAATAGTTTCACCCTTCCATCCGTCCACCCGGTGTCTGCCTTTTAGTCAGTATAGTCCAGTTTTCAAATTGCATTTTTTTACTCAAGCGTGTTTCGCGGTATGGACGATGTTTTATGATTGATTCTGGTTCTAGGGGATGTCCTGAGCAGGAATCAGCCGGGTGCCACTTTGGCACCCTTGGGCGGAATTTTTTAAGGGCAAAAACAAAATGGCCGCCAAATATTTCAAGGTCAAATATGATTTTTCAACAAATGAAGCCAGGAACAAGTGTAATACCTCATTTTCATGTGATTTTGACTGGGCAATCCATTTCTTGTATTATTTTGATGACTCAAGGTCATCTTCAAGGTCAAAAAGACAATTTCAAGGTCAAAGAAGCAAAAATACCATTATTAACAAATAAAGATAGGAACATGTGTAATACCTCTTTTACATGGGATTTTATCTGAAAATGAATGTATGGTATTATTTTGTTGATCCAAGGTTAGCTTCAAGGTCGAAAGTCCTTTCCAAGGTCAAAAACAAAATGGTTGCCAGATATTTCAAGTTCAAATATTTTTCAACAAATGAAGCTAGGAACAAATGTAATACCTCATTTTCATGTGATTTTGACCGGGCAATAGACTGCTTGCACGAGTTTGCGCATGAACAGTTTGTCTGATTAAAACAATTCGGCGTTGCTCACTGTGCGGCGTGTTGTCATTGAGAAAGGTGTATTTATTTCTTGTATAATTTGCATGATTTAAGGTCATCTTCAAGGTCAAAAGGGCAAATATCAAGGTCAATTAGGCAAAATTACCGTTTTTAACAAATAAAGCTAGGAACCTGTGTAATACCTCATGCAATTTTGACTGGGCATTCCATATCTGATATTATTTTGATTATTCAAGGTCATCTTCAAGGTCAAAGGGGTCAATTTCAAGGTGAAGTAAGAGAAAATATTATTTCTAACAAATGAAGCTAGGAATGTGTGTAATACCTCTTTTTATGGGATTTTGCCTGACAAATCCAATTATAGTATTATTTGAGTGATTAAAGGTTATCTTCAAGGTCAATTTCAATTCAATGTCATCAAAATTCAATTAACAAACATAAATAGCAAAAAGTGTTGTACCTCTTTTTAGTGTAATTTTGACAAATAATCCATTTCTGCTACTATTTTTATGATTAAAGGTCATTTTCAAGGCCAGTGTGTCAATTTCAAGGTCAGGTAAGCGAAAATATCATTTTCAACAAATAAAGCTAGGACAATATCTTTCTGGTATGATTTTGGTTATTTGAGGTGATCCTCTAGGTCAAATGTAAATATCAAGGTCAAATATTATTTTAACGTAGTATTCTACATATTGGAGCACACATAATAAATTGTCTTGGTGTATCCTTAACTGGATAATCTAATTCTAGTAGGGCTCTAATAAATAAACATCATTAGAGTGAAATGATCAGACAACTAGAAGGCATCAAAGGGTCACGGAGATGCGTCAAATAGCGACGAAAAAGCATAAAAGATCAATGGAGAGGAGGTAAAAGGTGACAGAGAGGCGGTAAAAGACAATGGGGAGGCATTAAAGGATGTCGATGAGTTGCTAAAAGGCGCCCAGAGGCGCTAAAGAGCGAGTAAGAAGGGTTAAAAGAAAATGAGTAGTCATTAAAGGGCAATGAGGAGGCATTGAAGGGCAATGAGGAGGCGGTGAATGGCTACAAGGAGGCGTTAAGTGGCAAAAATGGGGCGTTAAAGAGCGACAAGATGCATTAAAAGGTGGCGTGGTGGCATGAAAGGGCTATGGAACGGTGACAAGGAAGTACGTGAGGTGATGGGGCGGTGCTAATGGTTGATGGATAGGTGTCTAAGTGCAATGAGAAGGCATTAAAAAAGATAGAGAATCGTTAAAGGGCAATGGAGAAGTGTTAAATGGTGATGGAGAGACGTCAAAGAGCGATGGAAAGGCGTTAGAGTCCAAACAAGTGTTAAAAGTGATGTAGATGCATTAAAGTTTGATGGAGAGGCGCTAATAGGCGCTGCAGATGCATTAAATGGCGATGCGAGTGTGTTAAAGGGCGATGGTGAGGCATTAAATGTTGATGGGAAAGTGCTAAATGGCAATGGGAAGGCGGTAAAGGGTGATGAGTAGTCGTTAAAGGGCGACCATGAAACGTTAAACGACTATGGAAAAGCGCTGAAGGGCGATGGGGAGGAGTTGAAGTGTGCTGGATAAGCGAGTGAGGGTGAGTAGAAAGTGTTAAAAACAATGGAGCATTGCTAAAGGGCGACAGAGAAGCGTTAAATGGTGACTGAGATGTCAAAGGGCAACGGGAAAGTAATAAAGGTTGATGGAGATGCATTAAAGGGTGATGGTGAGACGCTAAAAGGTGCTGCAGATGTGTTAAATGGCGATGGGAACGCGTTAATGGGCAATGAGGAGGCATTGAAGGACAACGAAGAGGCGCTACGGGTGACAGGATGTGTTGGTGGGTGGCATGAAAGGGCTATTGAACGGAGTTAGAGGGTGACGAGGAAGCATCAAATGACAGGTGATGGGGTGGTGCTAAAGGGTGATTTAGGGCGATAAGAAGGCGTTAAAGATGATGGGGAATCGCTAAAGGGCAACTGAGAAAATTTAATTATGACGGAAAGATGTCAAAGAGTGACGGAAAGGCGTTAAAGGGTCAAGAAAAAGTGTTAAAGGTTGATGGAGAAGCACTAAAAGGTTGATGGAGAGGGGTTAAAAAGGTGCTGCAGATGCGTTAAATGGTGATGCTAAAGGGTTAAAGGGCGATGAAAAGGCGGTAAATGGTGATGGAAAGGCATTAAATGGCGATGGGAAGCCAGTAAAGGGCGATGAGGAGGCGTGAAATTTTACCGAAGAAGCGTTAAAGGGTGACGGAAAGGCGTTAAAGGACGAAGAAAAAATATAAAGGTAGACCCAAAAACATTGAAGGGCAATGAGAGACGATAAATGACGATGGGGAGGCGTCGAAGGACCATGGGGAGGCGTTAAAGATTAATGGTAAAGCGTTAAAATGTGACGGAGAGTTAACTTAAAGAGCAATGGAGAAGCGTTCAGTGTGAAGAAGAGGCATTAAAGGGCGACAGAAAGGCCTTCAATTGCAATAAAGAGGTGTTAAACTAAAAGGACGTTCAGGGCGAAGAAGAGGCTTAAAGGGCAAAAGAAAGGCCTTCAATTGCAAAGAAGTGGCATTAAACTAAAAGCTATGAAGACGCATTATTATCTCCCTTTAGCGCCTCTCCATAGCCCCATAATGCCTCTCTCTCACCTTATAAGGCCCTCAGTTGCTCTGTAACGCCTCTTGTGGCCCATTAACGCCTCCTCATTTCTCTTTAATATGCCTCCTCATTGCCCTTTAATGCCTTTTTATTGTCCTTTATCGCCTTCTCATTGCCCTTTAATACCTCCTTATCGACCGTTAGAACTTTTCCATCACTCTTGAACACATCTCTGTTAATTGCCATTCAATGCCTTCGAGCCGATGTCTTCACCTTGAGCATGTTTGATCATTTAAACCCAACAGAATTAGATTATCCAGTCAAAATAAAACCCAACACAAGGTAGTATACGTGCTCCAATATCTAGCTTATACGCTAAAACATATATTTGACCTTGAGGATCACTTTAAATCACCAAAGTAATAGGAAAAAGACATTTTTCGCTCAAAATTCCAGGAAAAAAAAGTTTTTTACATATGTCCTAGTTGTATTTGTTGAAAATCATATTCTCCTTTACTTGACCGTGAAATTGACATTTTGACCTTAAAGATGACCTTTGATCATTAAAATAGTATCAAGAATAGTTTATTCAGTCAAAAATCACGTCAAAAAGACGTATTACACTTCTTCCTATTTTGTTTTGAAAAAATCATATTTTCACATTTTAACCTTAGAAATGACCTTTCGACCTTGAAAATTACCTTGGATCAACAAAATAATACCATAAATGGATTTTTGAGACAAAATAACATAAACAAGACTACATAAGTCCAGGAGCTCCCGCGACGAATTAGAATTTGATTTAAGCAATTTTGTGTAGGGTTTTTAATGTTGTCCTAAGCTAGGTCAACAAGACGCAAGACAACTAGGTCTAAGAAGCCCAGTCTAAGAGTAAGATAACAACTAAACAGTCTGTCAGAGATTGCAAACCTCCATTGAAATTAAAGATCCTAATCAGTATCCCAGTAATGGTCTACCTATCTGGCACGGTTTACCCGATATCAGGCCAATCGAGGTAACTAATAGCTGATTTACGGTCATTTTGAGTTCGATATAAATTAGTCAAAAACTTAGGGTGCATCCTCCCCCGAAACCTCAAATTTTGTTTTATAGTAATGGACTAACATCTAACACAGTTTGCAAAATATTGTGCATGTGAAAGTAAATAATGGCCGATAGGGGGCCATTTTGAATATGATCGAGTCAGAATTTTTCAAGATGCATCCTCAGCTGAAATCTCACATTTCATTCTATAGTAGTAGTAGTAGTAAATCATTGCTTTACGTCACTTTTCGGCACAAAAGGTCTTTTAAGTGACATTATAATACGATAAAAACGCTGTATCAATTGATGAGATGAATGATGTACAGATGATGATGTGAGGGTGGGGGTGATAGGGCATGGTGGGTTATTGAGAGCGTTTTCCTTCGCTCGCCCGATAAGGGGTTCTGGGCATGTCTAGGGGATATACCCCCAGACATGCCCAGACGGCCGGAGACTTGAGTTTCATTCTATAGTAATCGTCTAGCTATCTAGCACGGTTTACCAAATATCGGCCATGTGAAAGTGAATAATGGCCTAAAGGCGGCCATTTTGAATTTGATCCAAGTCGAAATTTTCCAAGATGCATCCTCAGCTGAAATCTCACATTTCATTCTATAGTAATGGTCTAGCCATCTAGCACGGTTTACCAAAAAACGGCTATGTGAAAGTGAATAATGGCCGATAGGCGGCCATTTTGAATTTGATCTAGTCATTTTTTTTCAAGATGCATCCTCTCTTGTAATCTCACATTTTGTTTTATAGTAATAGTCCAGCTATCTAACACAGTTTACCAAATATCAGCCATGTGAAAGTAAATAGTGGCGATAGGCGGCCATTTTGAATTCGATTGAGTCGAAAGTTTTTGAAAGGCATCCTCTCTCGAAACGTCACATTTTGTTTTATAGTAATGGTCTAGCTATCTAGCACGGTTTACCTGATATCAGGCCTATCGAGGTAAATAATGCTGATTGTCGGCCATTATGAATTCGTAAGTTAAAAATTTTCAGGGTGCATCCTCCCCCGAAAACTCACACTTTGTTTTATAGTAATCAGGTAATGGTCTAGCCATCTAGCACGGTTTACCAAATATCAGCCATGTGAAAATGAATAATGGCCGAAAAGGCGGCCATTTTAAATTTGATCAAGTCACACTTTTTCAAGATGCATCCTCATCTGAAATCTCACATTTCGATTTATAGTAATGGTCCAGCCATCTAGCACGGTTGACCAAATATCGGCCATGTGAAAGTGAATAATGGCCGATAAGCGGCCATTTTGAATTTTATCGAGTCAAATTTTTTCAAGATGCATCCTCTCCTGAAATCACACATTTTGTTTTATAGTAATGGTCTAGCCATCTAGCACGGTTTACCAAATAACGGCCATGTGAAAGTGAATAATGGCCGATTGGCGGCCATTTTGAACTTGGACAAAATGATTTTTTTCAAAATGCATCCTCTCCTAAAACCTTACAATTTGTTTTATAGTAATGGTGTAGATATCTTGAGCAGTTTTCATGATATTCCACAATATCGGGCCTGTCGAGGTGAATAATGGCCGATAGGCGGCCATTTTGAATTTTATCAACTTGAAATTTTTCAAGATTCATCCTCTCCTGAAACCTTACAATTTATTTGTTATTAATGGTGTAGCTATCTTGAGCGGTGTTCATGATATTCCGCAATATCAGGCCTGTCGAGGTGAATAATGGCCGATAGGCGGCCATTTTTGATTTTATCAACTTGAAATTTTTTTCAAGATGCATCCTCTCCTGGAACCTCACAATTTGTTTTATAGTAATGGTGTAGCTATCTTGAGCGGTTTTCATGATATTCCGCAAAATCTTTCAGTCGGATTTACCGATGTTATAAATTAGGTCAAAGTGCTGGGTCAACTTCCAGGTCAAGGTCCAAAAACCGGAAAAGGCACAACTAGGGACCTTAGAGAACATATATGTGCAATATGACTGTCATCGGCCCAGTACTTTTCGAGATCTGCTCCGGAAACGAAGTGCGCGTCAAAACGTCTAAATAGGTCATAGTTCTGAACCAGAAGTAGGTCAAAGTTCAAATACCCCAAAAGGCACAACTAGACCCCCTAGGGGTGTTGTGTGTAAAATTTGAAGACCATCGGACAAGTACTTTCAGAGATATGCTCCGGAAACGAATTGTTTACGGACGGCCCAACGGCCCAACGGCCCAACGGCCCAACGGCCCAACGCCGTCACATCATCATTTTCTCCTCTGCAACCTTGCCTATTGAATTCAGATTAAAAATATTTTAACCCGTCCATTAGCCACCTGGAAGTAACCCACATACCAAAAATTGTTATCCTAGCTTATTTTCTCACAAAGTTATAGGCAAAAGAAGAGGCAAAAAAAAACGGAGGTAGAATCCATAGCTCCCTTCGCTCACCTACGGTGACGGCGGGAGCTAAAAAGAGGTATTACACATGTTCCTAGCTTGATTTGTTAAAAATGGTAATTTTGTTTATTTGACCTTGAAATTGACTTTTTGACCTTGAAAATGACCTTGAAAATAATACAAGAAATGGATTGCCCGGTCAAAATCACACGAAAATAAGGTATTACACTTGTTCCTGGCTTCATTTGTTGAACAATCATAGTTGACCTTGAGATATCTTGCGGCCATTTTGTTTTTGACCTTGGCAATGCCCTTTCTGCCTTGAAGATGACCTTGGATCACCAAAATAATACCATAAATAGATTTTTCAGACAAAATCCAACGAAAAAGAGGTATTACACATGTTCCTAGCTTCATTTGTTAAAAAGGGTATTTTTTGCTCATTTGACCTTGAAATTGATGTTTTGACCTTGAAGATGACCTTATATCATAAAAATAATACAAGAAATAGATTACCCAGTCAAAATCACATAAAAATGAGGTATTACACTTGTTCCTGGCTTCATTTGTTGAAAAAACTTATTTGACCTTGAAATATCTGGCGGCCGTTTTGTTTTTGCCCTTAAAAATTCCGCCCAAGGGTGCCACTTTGGCACCCGGCTGATTTCTGCACCCCAAGAATCAATCATAAAACATCGTCCATACCGCGATACACGCTTTAGTCAAAATCCACTGGACTAGAAGGCCCGTTAGTCACAAGGCCCATTAGTCAGAAGGCCCGTTAGTCAGAAGGCCCGTTAGTCAGCAAACCAGTAAGGATGATTAGTCAGAAGGCCCGATTGTCAGAAGGCCCGCCACGCGAAAAGCCGTATGGTTCCTGTCTCAATATTGAAAGAATTTTGAAAAATCTTTATTAGTTTTTGTTTCATTTGATTTTTAATATTTTAAATTTAGTAACATTAAATTTTAAATGACGTCATAAATAATTTGAATAAAGCCGCGGGGAGGTACCTTCTCGCGTGGCGGGTCACAAATGTATTGTTATTATATTTAATTTTGGCTTTCATATATTTTATTTCTTTTGTTGATTGTCTATATAGCCGAAAAATCAGTTTCCCAGCAAACACAAAACATAATTTGTATAATTTCATACAAGTTCGGCTCAACGTCATTGCATAAATGTTAGATGCGCATGAACGACGCTAGCTCAACTGTATTAATCTAACATCAAGTCAATATCGGGGTTACCTTTATAACCCCCTTGACCCACAAGCCTCGACCCTCAACCAACAACCCCTCGACCCACAACCCCCTCGACCCACAACTATTCAAAATTACCCCCTCGACCCAAAGTTGAAAATGGGTGATTTGGGTTTAGTTTATAATCGTGTAAGGCCTATTGGTGGACCCTTTTTATTTATAACATAGGCCTAATTTGTGTTTTTGGCCTTGATGCCAGCCACAGCGCCCATGCTCCGACACTGAGGTCATAGTCTATAAAGCACACACTCACGGAGCTACATGTGGCTGATACAATGAAGTATGGGGGAGGGGGTCTTGTGTAGCATTTTTTTCACCGAGTAGCCATTTAAAAGGAATTCCGGTGACGTCACCGTGTTTCACAGAATAGGCCTAAAGGTAGGCCTACATTTCTGGAGGGTCATGCACCATTCAATCGGAGGGGGGGGGGAGTATTTTAAAGTATTAGTATTAAGTCATTGCTTTACGTCACTTTTCGGCACAAAAAGTCTTTTAAGTGACATTATAATACGATAAAAACATTGTAGTCAATTGATGTGATGAATGATGTACGGATGATGATGTGAGGGTGGGGGTGATAGGGCATGGTGGGTTATTGAGAGCGTTTTCCTTCGCTCGCCCGATAAAGGGTTCTGGGCATGTCTAGGGGATATACCCCCCAGACGTGCCCAGATGGCCGGAGAATTGAGTTTCGCTGTAAAATTTAATGATGAAACTCAATGATGGCATTTCGCGCAGCTCCGCTATCCTCGGGTCAGATAGTCCCCAGAGTAACAATAGGAAGGATCACTCCCTCTGGGTAACTCCATTCATCCCACGTGAGAGACCTAATGTCAAACACGCTATTGCCAGTTATTTGAGGCTACCACGGCCTACATCAGCGCCAGCACTGATGCGGGTGCTGCATTGGCTCCGCTGTTGAGCGGAGGAACCCGGGACGCCACTGGCGATCCGCCCAAAGATTATGGCCAGATACGAGGAGGCTGCAGCTGCCCTTGGATGATTGATGTAGACTAGTGCTTCCGTACAATGCCGTACACAGCATCCAACAGCACAGAACAGATCCCTAATAACCCTCCCCAGATGGGGGCAAAAAGTACTACTACTAGCAGTCATCCCAGTACCCCGGGAGTATTTTAAAATCAAACCCCGGACAGGCTCTTTATGAAAGAAATAATATATTTCAAGACCTAGCTGGCCTAATCATTTTTGTCCACGCGTCACCGAGCCTACACTCAGTAGCAGTGTGTGTGCCTACACACTGCTACGCTGTGTGCTGATTCATGCCGACTGTATGAAATGATTACTTGTTTCATTTAAACAAAACTGCCGCTCGGGCAGGATTTTCAGCTTAACGCAACAGTGTTTAAATGAGGACAGTGTACACCGAGCCCTACGTGTTGAAATTATGCGGGGATAAATAATCCAGCCCCCCTCACCCCCCCCCCCCCCGGTGATTGAATAGTGCCTTCCTAACAGTTTTGTTGACAACAATTATATAGTAATTTAACTGCCTGCAGTGGGTCTCATATGCATGGTGACTTGAAGTTCTCGGAATGTGGGAACTTTTGAACGTGGGAACTTCTCGATATAGGCCCTATAGGGCCTATTAGGCCTACTTGAAGTATAAATTTTTGGTTACTAGCCTGTCTGACACTTCGTTTCCATTTTCGGGCTGTGACTGGCGACCTTGCTGCCAGCTATTTGGTTACCATCTAATGGGATAAAAATATGTTGTTGTGGGTGGAGGGAGTTGTGGGTCGAGGGGTTGTGGGTCGAGGGACTTGTTGGTCGAGGGTTGTGGGTGATGGTTCGAGGGGATCGAGGGGGTTATGAAGGTTAAACCCAATATCGGCCGGCTGTGTCTACCAAGAGAACAGCACCTGGTGGACAACTGTCCCAGTAAACACAAAACATTTGTATAATACTAAAACAACGTCGACCCAACGTCTTAGACGCTGGAGTAGTAGTATAACGTTTTACAAAGCCAAAAGGCAGTAATTACAAGTGATCACAAGTGAACAGTTAATGCCTATTAGCTTTCCCCGGCACCATCGCCGCCCTTCGCTTTGTACTTCTACAGCTCCAATTAGACTGTTATGACGACGATCTCAGCCCTATGGACAATAACAATACCGTGATATTTCTATTATATGTGACGTTTAAAATCATCTACCATCGTGAAATTTCATTAACATTTAGAACTAATTATTTCTGCTTTCAGCTGAGAAGTATTTTTCAATTTACATGATTTACATTAGTTAAATTTGCTTGCATATAGTCCATATTATTATTATTCACATTGGGACGCAGATGGTTAATCGACTTCATGGTCAAGCGTCAAAGCTCACACCAACGCAGGTGACGATAGGCCTATGGTTGGCCATCACCTTCATCAGTAAATAAACCTTCCGAGGATAATTAAAAACCTTCCGCGGACAATTAAAAACCTTCCACGGACAATTATAACCCTTCCGCGGATAAAAAAAACCTTCCGCGGAGAATTATAACCTTCCGTGGATAATTAAAAACCTTCCGCGGATAATTAAAAACCTTCCTCGGATAATTAAAAACCATCCGCGGATAATTAAAAACCTTCCGCGGATAATTAAAAACCTTCCGTGGAGTATGGTTGGCCATCACCCTCATAAGTAAATAAACCTTCCGAGGATAAATAAAAACCTTCCGCGGATAATTAGAAACCTTCCGCGGACAATTAAAAACCTTCCGCGGAGAATTATAACCTTCCGCGGATAATTAGCAACCTTCCGCGGAGAATTATAATCTTCCACGGATAATTAAAAACCTTCCGCGGACAATTAAAAACCTTCCGCGGATAATTAAAAACCTTTTGCGGACAATTAAAAACCTTCCGCGGATGATTAAAAACCTTCCGTGGACAATTAAAAACCTTCCGCGGATAATTAAAAATGAATTTTCCGCGTAAGGTTTTAATTATCTGCGGAAAGTTTTCAATTGTCCGCGGAAGGTTTTTAATTCTCCGCGGAAGGTTTTTAATTGTCCGCGAAAGGTTTTTAATTATCCGCGGAAGGTTATTAATTGTCCGCGGAAGGTTTTTAAATGTTCGCGGAAGGTTTCTAATTATCCGCGGAAGGTTTTTAATTGTCCGCGGAAGGTTTTTAATTGTCCGCGGAAGGTTTTTAATTATCCGCGGAATGTTTTTAATTAACCGCGGAAGGTTTATTTACTTATGAGGGTGATGGCCAACCATAGTGGAGAATTAAAAATTAATTCTCCGCGGAAGGTTTTAATTCTACGCAGAAGGTTTTTAATTCTCCGCGGAAGGTTTTTAATTGTCCGCGGAAGGTTTCTAATTATCCGCGGAAGGTTTTTAATTGTCCGCGGAAGGTTTTTAATTGTCCGCGGAAGGTTTTTTAATTATCCGCGGAATGTTTTTAATTAACCGCGGAAGGTTTATTTACTTATGAGGGTGATGGCCAACCATAGTGGAGAATTAAAAATTAATTCCCATGGAAGGTTTTAATTCTACGCGGAAGGTTTTTAATTCTCCGCGGAAGGTTTTTAATTATCCGCGGAAGGTTAATAATTATCTGCGGAAGGTTTTTAATTATCCGCGGAAGGTTTTTAATTGTCCGCGGAAGGTTTTTAAATAACCGCGGAAAGTTTTTAAATATCCGCGGAAGGTTATAATTCTCCGCGGAAGGTTTTTAATTATCCGCGGAAGGTTATAATTGTCCGTGGAAGGTTTTTGATTGTCCGTAGAAGGTTTTTAATTATCCGCGGAAGGTTTTTAATTATCCTCGGAAGGTTTATTTATTTATGAGGGTGATGGCCAACCATATAGGCCTACCCTGTCTGTCAGTTGGTTGCCAGACCCGGCAAACACTCTTATTTTCACCGGAAATCGTCATGGCTCACACAGAATGTCTGGTTATAAACTGCACCTGTCACCTGTCGATTTTTAAGCTATTTTACCAAACATATTTCCAGTGATAAACCACGGTTACTAACCGGCAATATACGAAAGAGCTACGAGAACATCATCACATCCTGTGATGACATCAACAGGACTGAGTGCGTCATCAACACTCGCAAAAACGCCAGGCACTCCACAATGTATATTTAATATTGTCCTGACGTCTATTAACTTGGCCCAACATTAAACCAACATTGGCTGAACGAATTCTCTCGCTGGAGAAGCAGATCATGGTCTTGATCAGAGCACAAACTGCAATTACAATTCGGCAAACAGCAGTAACAGTGTACTTTCGTAGTACGAAGTTACTGCCGTTTGCTTTTGCACGACAGCGTATTGGCGCTGATAACTAAATGATGTATGAACGGGCATTGCAAAAAAGACGTTATTCAGTCATATTACACACTAGTGTAAAAAAGACGTTATTCAGTCGTATTACACACTGGAAATGTATAGATTATATGAATTTACAATGCCTTTAACTGCCAAGGCCAAAAATATACTTTTAATAATACAAAATGTGATATTATTGAAGATAGATATCTTAGCCAAGATCTAACTTCTATATTGCATGACACTCCTCTAGATGTCAGTTGTGGGAGAGAGGGTGGGTGGGGGCTACCCCTCTCAGGGGCGTCGGAAGCTGTTACTGATTGGTCCGGCTTTTCGGAGCCCCTAATTAAGATTGCAATGTGAGGGAATCTGGGACAGAACTTTTGATTTTTACCGGACCTGTTCCGATGCCTCTGCCTCCACCACAGACTGCCTGCCACGTGGATCAGCCTATCTGGTGTCACCTGGTCACATCCACACAGCAAACACGAGACATTGACACAATGTTAGCCTAATGGTGGCCCACCGTTTACAACACTGGGCCAGCATTGGCCTATCAGTAGAATGGCCTTAGCACGATATATGTTCACACAATGCTAGTTTAATGCTGGCCCATCATCTACAACCCTGGCTCAACAGTAAAACAGCATTGGCTAAACATCTCATTTTCGCCGGAGGCACAGGCAACTTCATACACTGGCACAATGTTACTTTAATGTTGGAACAGTGTTATAAATGATGGCACAACATTTAACCAACATTGGGTCAGTGCATTATGTTGACCGCCCAGAACAAGCATGACATAAAACGCTTATGCTCACAGCAAAACCAAGTATCTGCTTATTTCACAAGTGTGCAGATACTGTCTATTGAACATGCTGTTACTAGCAAGAAGGAGGCAGTGACATCAGCATAAAGGAAGTATATACTTGATTTACAAGTTAGCAAATACGACCTTTTAGTAGCGGCATGGCAAGAGGAGCCAGTTAAGAAGCAGTAAATGCCTAGTGTAACAGGGAGCAGATAATGCTTTTTGACTTTGCACAGGCAGAACAGATGTAAAGCGGACGTTAACGACAGACGTTTGTCTTGAAAGTCAAAGTAAAAACTTCAAGTTGATAAAAATAATAAAAATAAATGGTTCAACTTCACGTTTAAGCATTATTACTTAATAATGTTTAGATTATTTGTAAAAAAAATAATATATATATAAGGTTTTATAAGAGCTCTATGTCATGGAAACGTGGAAAAAGGCATGTCCCCAGAAAAAATTCCACTATTTGAAACTTCACTGTAGGATAGAAATACAAAATATAATTCTGATAATTACATTTCATGGCTAGACATTGTTCACTTAAACTAATCAATGATCAAAAATCGACTTAAAATTGATATCGATATATATAATTTTGATGAATATACATGTCCCCACATTTGCACTCTACTCCGTTACCGTCATTGTAGAATGCCCCATCAAGTGAATAATCATGAACTAAAATTATATCAAGTGTAGTTTGACACACCAAAGGGAATACGAGTTTTTCATCCTAAAAGAATTTATATTGTTGAGTGACAACTTATTCGAAACAGGTATTACCAAAACGTTAGACATATGCTTTTGTTTTTACTACTCCGTTCCTAGCATTGTGGGTCTAAAAACGAGTTGGTTTTATGCTTGCATGCCTAGAACAGTTGCTATGGGGACTATTTCCAACCGTATGATATATCTTTGAATTATTGCCCATATCTTTTCATTAATCCCAAGAATACTTTTAATTTTACTACTCCGTTCCACTCTACTCCGTTACCAAGAAAAGGCAACAGAGTAGGGAATTGCCAAATTTTATGGGTTTTACAGTCAATGATTGATGATATAGTTTTTTAAAACATGGCTCGTTGTCCCAATTTAAATAGAGCACCCATTTATGATCGATGTAATGATGATAGAATATACAATTTATATTTTTTGCCTTGGTAGGATTTTTGTTTATTACGTCAAATTTTCTTAATTTTTTAGCAGTTTGAGATACAATTGTTTAGTATTATGCTTCAATAAGGATATCACGTTTAAAAGTGTGATGTCAAGCTAAACAAAGTAACATCAATTTTGAAATGGTTTGGATTTGGTAACAGAGTAGAAAGTGGAATGTTTTTTAAAATTACGTTTTCGAAGCAAAAAAAATAATTTCTAGCGCAGCCAGTGACTTTTTTATGCTTTATTGGGATCAGTGCACCGAACCCATCAAGTGGTTTTCCTCCTCTTTGATGGTCACCTTACTGCCATTTTTGATGCTACAAAATTACCCCAATTTTTGGTTTCATCCATAGCACTGGTCAGGGTACAGGACTCCCACAGCCTGGTGGGTGCTCGTTACCTCCAGTTGAACCAAGAGTCTGCATAGCAACAGATAGAACCAATCAGAATGAATGAATCAGCTCGGAAGTAGCTGTCTACTGCAAGCCGTGGACACCATATACAGCCTGCTTTGGCAGTGCATCGTACAACCAACCACAGCCTACCATCAGAATCCAATTGACTTTCGGTTGTGGCGGCCCTATGCTACCCATAACTCAGCCGCTCCATGCCTATCAGTAGTTTAATTACTTATCTTAGCCTAAAATATATAGTTTATAATCCCCATAAAACCATTCATCCCCCAAGCCTCAAGACTCATGTGCAAGCCTACACACGAGGAATACACTGCTTGCCTAGCCCTTTCAATGACATTAGCAACGAAATTTGTAATATTATTTAGCAGATCCATCCCTAGGCATACCCTCACAAAAAATCTAAGACGTCTGACAGCTGCGTTTTCATCTATATGAATTCACACTGCCCACAATCTAACCTCTGACAGCAGGGCATTCGTCTGTATGAATTCACACTGCCCACATCTTCCTCTGGTGCCATCATCCAGACGTCCCATGCAACCTAACGGCCCAATCCTCAGACTCGCACACACTCTTATATATGTGCACGAGGAATCCACTAGTAGGCCTATTCATCCCTACCCCACAAGGAATCCAAGACTCCTGACAGCAGCGTATTCATCCATATGTATTCACACTGCCAACAATCTAACCTCTGACAGCAGCATATTCGTCTATATGAATTCACAACTTCCTCCAGCTCCATCATCTGGACATCCCACCCAGCAAACACAAAACATTTTTATAACATTTATACAACGGCGGCCCAACGTCTCCGACGTTGGTCCAACATTTTATAACTGTTATAAAAATGTTTTGTGTTTGCTGGGCATGCATTCTAACAGCCCAACTCCAAGACTCATGCACACACTCTTAAAGACTTATATAAGCATGGGGAACCCACCAGCATTCATCCCTACCTCACGAGGAACCTAAGACCTCTGAAAGCAGCGTAATCATCCATATAAATTCACACTGCCCACATCTTCCTCCTGTCCCATCATCCGGACGTCCCATGCAACCTAACAGCCCAACCCCCAGACTCACGCACACACTATTATCTGTGCATGAGAACCCACTAATGTTTGCTTTTAAAGCCCGCCTATTACGTTTATTTCGCCAGAGTTAGTGTCCTATTTAGGGGAGAGAGGGGTGCCATGTGTTGGAAACGGTTGACATTTCTGTAAAACAGTCCTTATGAACTAGTCAAATATAACGTTTGAGGTCGCTAGGTTGAGAACTTGCGTGTTTAAAAAGTGTTCAGAAAAAGTATGTTCACGATTTTATTCGTGATTAGAGCTTAAACGGTTTTGGTGGGAATTATGTTTGTAGGAGCGTCGCAGAGGGGGCCCAGCATTACATTAGCAATGGGCCAATGTATCGTGCTATCTGGAAAGTGTTCCTGGCGCCGGGATGCACTTAGCAAACACGTTACAAACACCCGGGCCAGCGTCTAAGACTGCGGGTCAACATTGAAACAGAATTGGGATAATGTGACATGTTTGCTGATGTACTGGCGCAAGTATACAGCAGATCCAGTGTTGGGCCAGCGTCGTAGACAATTGGACGGCATTGAATCAGCACTGTGATGCGACGCTGACCCACCATTGAACCGGAATTTGGTGGGTAGGCCTACATCCTCTGTACGAGGTACATTGTAGAGACAAGCGGCAAGTATTGAATGAATGTTGAGCTAGCGTCACAAACGGTGGCCCAACATTAAATATATATGTATGGAGGGATTATATTGTACAAAAACACAACACAACATATATGTATAGCCCTCCCCCCCCCCCCCCCCCCAGGAATGGTGGTAATTGCTGAAGACGTCAGAACCACGTCTTTTTATCGAAAAAACAAATGACCATGCCATCAAATAACTGATGGAGAACAACTATTTTTTTAATTATAGCTAAAAAGAGTTCATTTCAAATATGTAAGGTGTTTGCGATGTGTAAAGTCAAAATAATGTGTAAAATAGTTAATTATTAAGGTTCTCAAATCAAGTTATTTAGTGGTCAGGAAATGAGACGTCATTCACTGGTCCTTTATTAGTAGGCCTATGTGTAATTACCATACCATAAAATTACGATAAAAAAAAAACAATAAAAAGAAAGACGTTAATATAATCATGTCTAGCATTTTAAACTTCAGGATTTAAAAATAAATAATTTTGTGGCCATGTCTTAGTATGTGTAATAACCATACCATAAAATTACTAAAAATGAATAAATAAATAATAACTTGGTGGCTTCAACATGTAAATGTGTACAGATAGTTTAGAGTAAAGGTAGGCCTATATCTAGCATTGTTAATTTTAAGATTTAAAAATAAGTAAATGTGGTTATTCGGAGAGCACTTAGAAGTCCTCGAGTATGACTGATCATTTTAAAGCAAAGTAACATAAATTTATCATACTGAAAAGGAAACACTCAAACCATGCACGTGCACGCAAAAACTTCAAAATGGCCTCCAAACAACTACCCTATTTCTGGGGGGGGGGGGGGGAAGGTATAGCTTATATTGACAACTTATATTGAGTGTCAACAATATTGTTTATGGTAACCTCCGTTAAACAACCATCACCTGATCTCAGAAAAGAGTTTAATAACAGTTCAGATTATCCACAGAATGTAACAGAATGCTGCACTCGCTAGGATACGCATGCCTTAAAAATGGCTCCGGGATTTTTTTTAAACTGCGAAACATAATGGGGTGAACATATGCAGCATCCCTAAGTGAAGAGTGACAGTCATCTGAACGAATTGATCACACTGTACAAAATGACACATATGAGACACTAATTCTTGATCTCTTTTTTAATATAATAGGCTACATCTGTTCAGCTAGTCAGACTTTGCTGTTTGATTTAAGATATATACATTTATGCTTTTGTCAAGCTAATAGTAGGCCTACTGCCTTGTCAAGCCAAAAAAAAACAGATACCGGGTAGGCCTACTGCCTTTGCAGGGTATATAATATTTTGTTCCTCCACGAGTGAGTGAGAGCTGTAAAGTTCGTTTATATTTTCACAGCATTAATAACTCATCATCGTTGAGAGACAAAGTGACAATAAACATCCCCAGAATGCATGATCTGGGCATTTTATTTAAATTTTCCCTGGGGGGCCTGTCAAACTTTCAGTCTTCGCCTGTGGGTAGGCCGATAGTTCAAGCGATTCACCTGGTGTAGGTCGTAACTCCCAAAAAACACATCGACACCCTCTGTGTGTGTGCAATTGGAAAGTATGGATTTCCGAGATATGCTCCAGAAACGAGATTGTTGGTATCTACGCTATCTTGGCTCAGACATGTAGATCAAAGGTTTACCCCCACAAGGCACATTTAGTGATCTGTGTGTGAAATATGAAAGTAATCTCCCCATGGGTTTCCCCACAATATATTCTGGAAACGAAAATGCAGAGACAGACGGACAGCTCACCGGTCGGACATATGGGGTGACACCAGTCGTTATGCTTCACTGAATTAAAATATTTATGTTACAGTAGACCCCACTCTTGTGAGTTGTAATAGGCGCCCTAAATGTCTACCAGCGAATTCTAAAGACCCACCTACTTTAAACACTACATCAAGGCCCCCGCCCACATTACTTCAAGGGAATGCAAAAAAGTGGATGACTAAATGATTGTGATGATGGAATTACCGACAGTTCGCAAAAAAGTAAAATATTCACAATATATGCCCTACCTAAATATCAACTGTCTGATAACTAATTAATGAGATGTCATCATTGCAACCGCATGAATGAAAAAAAACAATGTATTATTAATACATATATTATATTTATTAAAGAGACTTACTATCATTTACAGCTCTTTAGGATGAACTCAATTAATTTTTTTAATACAGGATTACAAATAGGATCAAGTTGCTTTCGTTACACATACAAACATTACACTGACAAGCGTAATTACATAATACAAAAAGTGAGTGTGTGTGGTGAAACAAGTTAGTAATGGGGCCATCGGCGACAGAAATAAGCCCTAGTCTCATCATAGTTTAAAGTAATCATTACATTGAAAAAAACAACACCTTTAATGGCGATAAAATAAGTGTGATTACCGCCACAGGTGTCATAACTTGTTGTTTCACTCAGTTTTCTAGATAAAATTATTTAATTTAGACTATAGGCGTCTCCCAGGACCATTCATTCCAGATCACAGTCATGCTGGACATATACATTTTTTTAGCCTTATTATGTCCAAAACTTGAAATGAGATTATATCAGTAACAAGAATCTGCGGTTCTGAACATTATTGAGAGTTTTATCATGCAGCCAAGGACGTCAGACTGAAGTTCTCAAACTAAAGGGCAGGGCACATTGTGACAGTGACGGACACGCGTCTGAGCAACTATCTGATGCTGAATGATATTCATGCTGAAAGACGACTATATACTCCCCTGCAATGTGTGATATGTCATTAGAAAGGATATTTAATTTTATATTTACATGGTGTATCGCACGTGTAGATTAGTTAACTCAGGCAGCAATGGCAGACGTTTACGTAACCCAACCTCATAGTTGCAAAGAAAATTAGAAAACAAGATCGTCTCCCATGGATCAACAGAAAGACCCGTTCATTGGGTAAAAAACGAAATAAAGCATTCAGAGACATGAAAAATATTAAATCAGAAGTATACAAACTGAAATTTAAAGACCTGAAAAGGAAGGTCCAGAAAGAAATCAGAAAAAATATGAGAATTATATAGAAGATCTAATTGACCCAAGTCTACACAAAGGAAACAAGAAACACTAGTCCGTGGTTAAGCGCATCAGAAAAGACTCCTCTGGCGTTGGACCACTCAAAGTGGATGGCAAATTAATTTCCGATTCAAAGGAAAAGGCAAACGTACTAGATGACAAATTTAAATCAGTATTTAATGAAAAAATTACCAACGATTCACCTGATATGGGACACAGTCCCTTTGGACCCATGGAAAGCTTTATCATCACTGTGCATGGGGTCACCAAATTATTAAAATCACTCAAAATTCACAAGGCCGCAGGCCCTGATGGTATAGTACCAAGATTACTATTTGAATTCTCAGAACAACTCGCTCCTCCGCTCACATTTATTTTCAATAAATCCACAGAATCTGGCAGAGTTCCTGAAGATTGAAGGCAAGCTAACGTTGGCCCAATCTTCAAGAAAGGTGAAAAGTACAAGCCTTAAAATTACCGACCTGTATCCTTTACTTGCATCTGCTGTAAGCTGTTGGAACACATAGTGGTGAGGAACTTGATGGAACACCTTGAAAACAACAAAATTCTCCATGATTGGGAACATGGCTTTCAATCCAAAAGATCTACAGAAACATAGCTAGTGACACTGATACATGAATTAGGTAAAAATATAGACAACAGAAAACAAACTGACATTACAGTCTTGGACTTCAGCAAAGCGTTTGACAAGGTGTCCCATCAACTACTCTCTATTATGGCATAAGAGGTTCCACACTCCGCTGGATCAGCTCTTTCCTATCAGACCGTACACAAAAAGTGATATAAGAGGGCGCAGTTTCCGACACTGTTAAAGTAATATCTTGAGTACCCCAAGGTTCTGTTCTGGGACCTATCCTCTTCTTAATTTATATAAATGACCTTTCAAATTCTCTTTCGATAAAAGTTCTGCTTTTCGCAGATGATGCCATAGTTTACAGAAAAATTAACTCGCTCCCAAATTGTTTAGAACTCCATAACGGAACGGACATACCCTCAATAGAGTAAAATCAACAAAATATTTAGGTCTAACGATCACATCAGATTTAAATTGGAATAAGCACATTAATAACATCACAGCTAGAGCAAATCAGTCGCTAGGTTTCGTGAAACGTAACGTGAAAACAAGATCAAGAGACATTAAAACTAAAGTTTACAAAGCATTAGTGCGGCCACGCCTAGAGTACTGCTCCACAGTGTGGGACCCACATTCCAAATGTGCTACTCAGCGTTTGGAGATGGTCCAGAAAAGAGCTGCTAGGTATGTTCTGAGACGGTATCATAACACCAGTAGTGACTCAGACATGCTAGACCATCTCAATGGCCCACTCTAGCCCAACGACGATGTTGCTACCGCCTTACCCTACTATATAAGATTACCCATAACCTGGTAGCAGTACCATCCAGCCAATATATTACCCCCCCCCCCCCCCCATTAGACAAACACGAGATCTAACTCATTGGCCTATTTACCCTTCCGTTGTAATATCAATGTTTACCAAAATAGTTTCTTTCCGAAAACAGTCAGTCAGTGGAATGCGTTGTCAGAAAATATACAGTAGTATGTGCACCACCCCTCCTCACCTTCAAGACAGCAATCTCCCATGGGAGATCTTTGCACAATTTTTGTTGGAAGGAGAGACATTTTATCTCCTACCCGTTGCACTTTTCTTGAAACTGTAATTAAGACGCCAATTCAAAGACAACAATCTGATTTGTGGATTCTGAACTGAGAGCAGCGCATACACAATCTTCCTGAGCCGTTAGGCATTCGATCTAGGACGTTTGGCTCATGAACAAAGAAGAGAAAGAAGGTTTGGGGGTACCCCTATATCAGCGGTCAAAATAGAAAGCTATAAAGCTATAAAGGGGGAGAGTGCACGTAGGGTGGAGTGCACGTAGGGTGGTAGTAGCCAATGGCCGACATGTAGGTCTATTCAACCATTGTAAAATACAGACTTGATAACAACATAATATGAATAGAACACAACAGCGTTGAAATGCACCAGTGGATTGTAGTAGGCTACATATATCACTTAATGAAATGCAGAATACAGTACTAAATAAAATAAAGATAATTAGTATCAAATATATCTTAACGACGTTATGTTGTGACCGTGGTCATTGAAATGAGTCAAAAACAATGATCTGTGAAAAGACATACATTCTCCTCGAATGTGCTTGAATCAAGTTTAAATTATTAATAGATGTAATTGTTTTGGCACACAAACATTAAAAAAATAAGCAGGGATTTCCAAAAGCTTGGTATTAAGAGAATTCACACATTTCCCAACAAGTGAATACTTTCACTGCCACTCAAATTCAATATAGAGCATACAATGCAGTTGTAAATCAAATGAGGTAAGATAATTCTGAGTAATTGTATTACTATCAGTATTATACAACTCAAGATACATAAATGTATAATTTAAATATTAGACAGAATATTAGTGTTTCTAATTATTGTCTGCCCTATCTAACAAAAAATAACTGTGACCACTATATTACATCGGTGTAAATATGACCCAGCATCGCAGATGGTGGGGCAACATTAACCCTTAAAGCGCTAAATTAACCCTTTACCGCCAAATTATTCAATCTGAACTTTCACCCACTTGAAGTTGAGTGAAAATTATTCAGATTTGACAAAATGAAGGTCAACTGTTTTCAAATATTGTTGATTGATGCCACATTTTATCTTTAACATGTTTAAAAGGTGGTACTTAATGTGCTAATAAAAAATGAGAACCCGAATATATGCGGCACCGGCGGTTAAAGGGTTAAATAATTGAAATAAATATTTTCAAATCTTTATGTTTAAGCATAAATTTCACTCCCAATAACTGTGATTTAAACGGCTAATAAAACAAATTAAAGTCGACTATTCTCAGAAACTGTGTCACGTCATCACAGGTCAGAATCAACTACGGGATAGCTACTAGGTGACAACAGCTTCTAGACTTGCCCCTGGATTATACTCCAGTGTATTGGTTTTATGTCAGAAATTTGGGATATCCCCTTGAAAATCCACGTTATTGTCAGATTCGCGTCATAACATAAAATTTTAATACCAATGTGTATCTCAATATATATATTTCCGCTAAATAGAAACACTGAAAACCACACAAAATTATATTATATGCACGCAAATTGAGGGGGAAGTTAAATTTAACATGACAGATTTGATGTGCTAAAAGTAAATGTACACGCACCTATCATGGGTTGACCTCGTGGCCCCGCGTGCGTGGTGTGACACACACCACATGGCAACATGATTGGCTTCCACCAGACGAGCTATCATGGGAACCTACACAGCCCTAGAAAGCATGGGTTCCGGTGCTGAATAAATGTCTATTTTAGCTTACAAACAATCCCCGGAGTAAAAAAAAATAATCTGGATGAAAAGAGATGATTTTCCTATTGGTTTGTCAGGTTTAGAGTGACATGAAGCACAATGTTACTTCAGGGGATGGGAATGTGCTTTACTGTCGCAACTTTTTATACGCCTCATAGTAAAAAATCAAGATCAAACTGGCTTTCTATCATATAGTTCCAGGACAAGGTCACATCTGTCAAGGCCGTTCAGTTTATGAGGATAGTTGTGATTAGCGGTTTAAGGGCTAAAAGAACATAAGTTTACCATCTCAAAATTTGTATGTAAAATAAATCTTAGCATTAACGTAACGTTTATCCAATGAAATTGACAATCAGTCAATGTGAGTCAGTAAATGCAGATTGATAAATAATTATAGCTCAGCTATTGTGTACTTTTACAGTGTTATTACATCCAATTGCGAGCAAACGAATGCAAACGGCATAATTTCCTGTGAAATATGTCTATATGACAATATATTACACCCTTCACATCTGTCAATCTTACAAAGTGAGAAATTTGGAACTTTCATGCCATATACAATTTTTAATAGCACTTATGGTCATATAAGTTATATGTTATTTAAACATGTGAAGGTTTCAACTTCCTATTAACTTTTAAGTGGATGGAATGGGAAGATAAGCTATGGGGATTGTATCCGTGCATGTGGTTGGAGTATGTATGTTATACTGCTTGTATGATTGATCACCAGACTCCATCAACATCACGCCTGATCGGCTGACATCGGCGGTTTTTACAGACAACGGACACTTGATAGAATTGTAGCTCTTATCAATGCACATCTCAATCTGCATCAGGTATTGAACCTTTTCAGCCTACAATGAAATAAACACACAACATAATACAGTAGTTATTCGTTATAACACGATCGGTGGGGTCCATAAGTACGAATCGTGTTATAAGCCGATCGTGTTATACGAAATGGCCCGATTTTATCTAGTACTACTAGATACGATATGACTGGAGATACACGGGATGCGGTAATATAAATAACCGACACGGGACAATATACTAGCTTGTAACATAAAGTTGTTTCCAGGCCTTATGTACTGTACAAATGTCGGAGTTTTAGAAGTTATATTAATTATTATTTGTAAATAATAAAAATGTGAATTGGTTAAATGTGTCTAATATAAACAGTAGAAGTAAAATACAGGACTCGTGAACAGAGTGACGCTGTGTATACAAGTCCGTGTCATGTACAGTGTTTAATGACGTCATCGTTTTGAGAGTAGAGGTGTCAAAATCTCGTGAAATATCTCTCTCAACGTGAGATCATACGAGACTGTCAATCATCCTGGCACGGCCAGGTGCGATGGGAGGCGGGTGTTGACCAATCAGCGTTTGAACACAACAAGCACGATGTCTTTGCATTTTTTGTATCGTGCAATCAATTACTACAACACGAATATTATGTTTTTTCCACATCGTGTAATAAAACAGCATATCACTGATGTTATATTATTCATAGGATAACTATCAAGCCTGTAGGCTTTAAATTGACACGCTCACGTTTACTTTCGTCGTCGATTATCGCGTAACTGCCCGCAAATGAACCAGTGCTGATTTAATGCTGGGCCGGCGTCGTGGTCAGGTGAGATGGAAGGGAGATATTGACCAATCAGCGTTAGAACACGCTTGTCAATCAAACTTGTCGGTGAGCTGTCCATAATGACAGTGATTTATGACTGATCATATCGGCATAAAAATATATTTATGCAACACCATTAAATCTAATATATTAACTGAATTTATAAATTATTTAACAAAATGACTTGTTCATCGCGAACATAACACCTTGCAATACAAACGAGAACGCTGCTCGACATTGCACAATGTGAGTTGTGAAGAAGTGGCAATAAACAAACGATCGGCGTGTCATCACCTCTGCTTACCTATTTTATTACGTGATTTAAAAATAACCATTTTTTCGGTTGAACCTGCTAAAGTTAATTTTATTTAATAGCTAGGATTACTGACATCAAATCGTGCACGTCATATTCGTGTTATAATATTTTATAACACGATATGAAAAGCACCATATTCGTGTTATAATATTTTATAACACGATATAAAACACATGATATAAAACACATCATATTCGTGTTATAATATTTCATTACACGCGATTTTAAAAACTTGCAGAATCACCATATTCGTGTTATAATATTTTAGAACAGATTAAAAAAACATGTTAAAACAATATTATTCGTGTTATAATATTTTTATTACACGATTTAAATAAACATGTTCTTTTGCTAAACACGCCACATTAAGTTAATTTGAGTAAGTAAATACATTTTCTGAGATCAAATCGTGTCATATTCGTTTTATATTATCTATTACACGATTCGTGTTTGAATTGAAGTTAAGCTCAAATACGAAATGAGAAACTCTTGTTCTAAAAAGGTGCCGTTATGTGCTGTGCAATACCATTTGCCGGCGACCTTGCGTGAGCGTCATGCGTGAAGGATTAGGCCTACCGCTACTGCACGATTAACATGTGACGTTGGCGGACAATTTCATGCTTAATTGTATGTTCAAATATTTATAACACGATTTTTCCAGAAAAATGGTAAAAAATATAGTGTAAAATTTTGGGATCCATAGTTGCATCGTGTTATATCCGATTCGTGTAGTAACGATTCGTGCTATAACGGATAATTACTGTAGCATTAACATAATCTTCATTTTGTGTGTTCGCATAACATTAGTAATAATATAATACCTTTATTTCAACCAATGTCCTGCTATCTCAGTATAAATATTGTTTCCAGCAAGTTTCAAAACAAATAATATATCACTGCCATTGATAAATGGTTTGTGGTAGATGCTCAGTTATTTAAATAATTCATTTCGGGTCTATTTCTCAAACATTTGAAAATTAAATTGCATAAAAAATTCCAACTTTAAAAGAATTAAAAATAGAAACAAACGATTCAACAGTACAATGGTTAAATGGTAGAAAATTAAAATTGTCATTTCAATTAGAAAATTCAATATCACCCAGGAAATTCAACAGTAGCACAAAGTGTAGCCTGAGATTTTTAAAGTTTTATTTGCGAACAACCCAACACAATACAAACACAGCTTTGAAGTCAGATTTAGCTGCAGCCATAAATTTGTATTAACTTTATCACTTTTATCAACAGTACCCAAATTGTAACTTTTATTTAGAGCACTGGATAACCAAAAAGCAATGCAAGCACCTCGAACCCCTTGTGACATTGCACATTTAAAAATCTTGCTTGACTTAGATTACCAGTAATTGGAACTCTTGGTAAATATGTTAATCATTCTTATATTAGTATTGGTGTTATAATCACTGACCCCTATTCAATTTGAATATTTTAAAATCATTTTTTTTGTGTGAAAAGTGGCCATAGTAGTAGCGACTTTTTTTGTCTTAACTATGGTCTCCTGATTGTAAATTATACATGTAACTTTATATTGTACTTAATTTGTTTGGTCAAATAAGTTTTCTTCTTCTAGTGTTTCAAAATATATTGCGCATCAAAGATATTTTAAAATCCATACAGACAGAACATGTGAGCATCTCGCAAGCTCTTTTTCACCTGTACTGTTTGTTCAAGGCAATAAAAAAGCAATTTCATAGTAAATAATTCATCTATGTTGATGGCAAAAGTGGATTCCGCCATTATAATGTCAAATTATGACATGATCTGTGATAATCAAGCATTGGAAAGACATCTTTTAACAAAATAATGTCAAAATATATTGCCCTATCCTGCCATCCTATTGTAATGGCTCTCCTTATGTCATAATGCCATACTCTGACAATAAAATTTAAAATCTGTACATTCTAATGTACAATCTTGCACCATAAAGTCATATGCTGAAATTATAATGCTATACATGTATTACATCATGATGCCATATCTTAACATTGATTATGATGCAATACATTTATGCATGTTATATAAAAGCATATACTGAAAATAAAAATCTGTAATGTTGGGCTAAAGTTTTAGCAAATGTTTGCCGGGTGGCAGCTCGCATAACATAATCACTGTTCAAACTATGTCTGTGTTCAGGTAATTAGTATTCTGGCCATGTTTCGAGACTAAACAATAGAGCAATTGGTACATTAATTTGACCCTTTCATCCGTGAAAAAGGCGGACATAGAGTTAGCATAGCTTAGTTCTAAGCAACAAATACAGCAAGCAGAATTGACACAGATATTGAAATTGACAGCGATTCGGAGTATGCATCACCAGGTTTATCTCTCTGTATATACCCGGTACTGTCTGTCTGGGACAAAAATGTACCAAGTTGATTTTCAGCTAATCACAGACACAAGGAACTAATTCAAATTTATTGCTGGTTGTAAATTGAACAAATCAGCTGTATTGTATGACAGATATCAAGAAGTCTGTATCAGTTAAGATCCGTTCATGTGCCGGTAAGCAACAACATTTTAATTATTTATTTTGAAGGTATTATTCCCAGCAACAATGTGCTAAATGTTTTTCAGCGATAAAATTATCTCTGCAACAATGTGCTTACTTAAAATCTCAAGTGGTGAAAGATCTACGGAAGCAGTTACTGCATGCTAAGTATTCAAACTACTTTCCCGGAATTTTCTGGGGCAACAATTCTTTCAAACTCAATAGTCTTGACTTCCAATATTTTTAACGAGCTAGCTAAAACAATGAAGTAGGGGGAGGGGGTATTATATAACTTTGTTTTCTGTGAATTCCCATTCAAAACGGTTGCTGGTGACGTCACTGCGTTTCACAGAATAATGCCTAGACTCTTAATACTGATTATGAAATGGCCTTGTATTTGCAATGTTTTGACGTTTGACTGATTTCTGACTTAGCCTCTTGTTGTTCCATGCAGGTGATAAATTAAACGATTGTTTATTAAAAAATAGAACAAATGTTGTACTTACAATATCAATTGTACACTGAATTTGAGCAGGGAAGCCAAGCGCTGCAGTAACAGCTTTTTCTATTTCAAATAACTGTGAAATAAAATATTCAGAGCTTTGCAATCTCTCACAACAGAAGGATATTGACAAATTACAAACAAAAATCATGTAGTTCTGAACATCCGAGTTTCATTATGTAAATGGCGATGTACCTGAAGCTGACATGTGTGCAATTGTGGATCCTTATTGTACACAACAGTAAAATCTATAAATTAGAAATGTGTTACACAGAGTGTATAAATGTGTTTTCACTATATAGCCAAAAAATTGCATTCCTTCCAACATTTGTTTTGATTGAGACAACATTATAACTCTGAATTACAATGTAGACTTGTGTAAAATTGTATTCAGCCAAAATGACAAAATTTTAGGTAGAACATATCACAAAATGAAACAAGAGGCCAGCCGGCCACCATAATCCCCCACCCCACCCACGTGATAGGAATCTTTTCAGGGTGCATCCTTCCCTGAATGCTCACATTTGTTTTACAGTAAAGGTATAGCTATATACAACAAATTGCAATGTATATATTACAGATATAAAGTCAATGATGGCCGCAAGTTGACCATTTTGAATTTCATCAAGTTGAAATTTTGCAGGGCATATACCTTCCTGAAAACGCACATTTTTTTATAGCAATGGTCCTAGTAATCTGGCATGTCTTGCCAAATATCAGGCATATTAAAGTTAACAAAGGGCCATTTGCAGATAGTCGGCCATTTTTAATTTGATCAAGTTGAAATTTTTCATGCCATATCCCTCCCTGAGACTGCACATTTTGTTTTATAGTAATGGTCTAGCTAGAATTTAATCAAGTTAAAAATTTTCAGGGAATATATCCCTTCATGAAACCACACATTTTTTTCATAGTTATGGTCTAGCTATCTGGCACGGCTCGCCAGTTATCAGCAATATTAAAATAAATAAATCTATTTTGCAGAGATGTAGGTAAAAAATAGGTCAAAGGTCAACCTCCAAAAGGCACATCTACACCCCTAGGGGATGTGTGTGTACAATATAAAAAACACCTTGGTTTTCCGGGATATGCTAGCAAAACGAAAATGCGGACAGCCAGCCAGACATCCGGGCGACGACCTAATCCGCTAACCCCACTTTGTTTGGGAGGGGATAAAAAAGGCCGCAATTTCAAAGTAATTCTTTTTTTTCTGACAGTTATCAAAATAAAAATGGCGGTGGCTACCTCATTTTGCCACAATTTCACAGTGATACTCTCCAAAATCATAAGTGTGTACAAGAAAAATTAATGAGAAATATACATGTAGGTCATAGAAAGTTGAAATGCGAACTAAATCAAGGTTTAGTCATGATTTAAATTACCGGTAACCTGTAGAAGAAGGTTGGCAAACTTTCTTTTGGAACAGAAATGCCAAACAAGCTACGGCACTAATAGTGGCAGCCAGACATACAGCCAGCCAGATGAATGTGCCATGTGACAACAATAGGCTACCAGCCAAATTTTGGCTTAGACCGAAAAAATGTCATGCTGATAAAATACAGCACTGTATGCTTATTCAGAATCACCCCTTATTGTGACCAAAATTACAGTTTGAATGAGAGAAAAGTGAGTTTGTGCTCCTGTTCTTAATTTTACAAGATTTTCTATTAAAGTATTTTTCTGAACTTACACACACATTTTGCTCGAAACCACTCAGAAATATGCTAACATGCTATATATTTAGAATGATTTAAATAATGTAAAGTTATTCTTATTAAAAAAAAAATAGTAAAAATACAAACTAACATACCTGATAAGTGTAACCATCTCGGGGAATTAGACCCTGCTGTTCAAAGAGACTTGAAAGGAAAAAAAAGAAAGAATTTCATAACAGCATTAATCATGGAAATCATAATTTAACTTTTCAAATTAATTATAATCATTTCCAAAATGAATTCATAGGTAGCATCTTGTCTAACATCACATTGCAATATAATTTTATGATCAAGTTATATGCAGCCAGGTGACATAAAAGTATGAATTAGCTTACCCGAGAAAGTCAAATTGACGATTCAGATGTAAGGTTTGATTAAAATAATCTACTTCTCTTTTCAGACCGGGAAGACTGGCGGCACATGTGCCATGCTTTGTCCACTCATGATTCCTGCGAAAAATCACCACTACTATTGATCATAAACAAGAGAAAACACATTATTATATTCAATCGGGGTTGTAACTAAGTTAGGCATTATGACATAATTCAGGCAACATATGGCATCAAATTAAGAAAATTGTCGGCATAAATTAAAAACACCAGAAAGTTAATTTCAATCACTGATTTTAATCATCAGCTTATATATTTTCAGAAAATATATCTCAGTAGGGCCTATTAATCATTCTAACAAGAACTAGATAGGATTTGGTTCCTATGTCACACCATACAACAAGATACCAAAGGTCACCATCATCCCCAGCCATGCACATGTGATGGAAACAGTAATGGTCTGAATTGGGCTCAATGATTGAGATGCACACAAGTACCGATTTATTCATATTAATACAGAAAGTAGGTCAAAGGTCTTAAACCCCGAAGGCACAACTACACCCCTGAGTAATGTGTGTTCAATATAAAAGAAATTCTGCAAGCGGTTTCAGAGATATGCTCCGGAAATGAGAATTATAGTCTCTAAGGTATTTTGGCTCAGAGATGTGGGTCAGAAGGTAAGACAAAGGTCATAACCCCAACAGGCATGTCTACACCCGCTGGGGTGTGTGTAGGTGTGGGTAAGAAAGTAGGTCAAAGCTATACCTTCTAAGTGATGAGTGTGTGCAATGTAAAAACTATGCTTCGGAAAAAAGAATGCAAGTCATTTTGGCTGAGAGATATAGGTCAGTAAGTAGGTCAGAGGTCATAACCTCGAAAGGCACATCTATACCCCCTGAGGTATGGGTCTGTGCAATAAAAAGGAAATTAAAAAGGGTTTTCAGATATATGCTCTGGAAACAAGGTTGTTAATCTCAAAAGTTATTTTGTCTCAAGATGTAGGTCAAATAGTAGGTCGGAAGTAATAACTCCCAAAAGGCACATCTAGACCCCCTGTGTGATATGTGTGTGCAATATGAAAGAAAAACTCCAAGGGGTTTGAGAAAAATACTCTGTAAAAGAGAATGCAGACAGATGGATGGACAAATGAATGAACCGACGAGCTGAAGCACAACCATCCATCCTCACTTTGTTGTGTGAGGGATAGAAAACAGTGTATTCAGAAATGCCACTTTCCACGTAAAAAAATCCATGTTGATCCATAGTTTGTTTAATGTTGGATCACTGCTGAAAATGACGGCCAAACATTAAAGAGTGGATCAACATTTTGTGCTTGTGACACATGCATCTTCATGTCACGAGGCTGGTAGACACAGATAACGTTCATGTCTCTCATGTGGGTCTGTCCAATAAATGGAGCCGTATTTGTTAAAACATATATATAATATTATTGTTTTATAGCTGATGAACATACAATAAATCCTACATTATCTTGTGTGTCTATTGTAAAATGTAGATATCCTATAATTCCTGAAATCGTGATGCACAATAGCTAACGAGCATATACATGTGGATACACCACACTATACTCAGCAACCACCCCTCAAACACGAAACAATGTTGCCTTAGTATTGATCCACCGTCTTCGACGCTGGGCCAACCATAAGCCAACTCTGGCTCAACATCTTGTGTTTGCAACCCTAACACAATCTTGTGTTGATGTGGATCCACAACTTCCGTCAGTGGGCTAGCATTAAAAAGAAATTGTTTAAACTTTTTCGGGGTTACAAGATCCAGTATTGATGTAAACACAGCTCAATCCGTGACCTAGAAAGAAAAGCCTAGCCTTGCTGTAGCGAGTAGGGAAGATAGCCTCATAGGACTGAACATCGACCCGTGTGATATGGCTAGTTAGCAAACAGGAGGCGAACACTAGACGTTGATCACCATGTTGTTTCAATGCTGGCCCACCGTCTGCGATGCTGGCACATGATTAACACGACATTAGTTCAATGTCCTGTGTTTGTTGGTCCGGTCCCAAGTCCTTTGTGATATGTGTGTATGCCAATTTTTTAATACAGATATAAGAGATCAATTTCTATAATTACTACTGCTTACTAATTTTAAAGAAGAACGTAAACAATACATAGATGCAAAATACACTTATACTACATAAAACCTTCAGACCCATTTACTTCCAAGAACGTATCAAACAGATAAAGGGCCAAAAACTTTAACAGTTTAATCATTTGTAAATGTTAGTAATGAGCTTTGTATATATTGTACCCTGTACATGCATCTGTTAACACCTTCCTGGCAACTATTGTCTTGTCTTCTACTGAGGATGACCATCAAAATCAACTACTTGCTTACTGAATCATGTGGGATATCGCCTGCCGCATAATGCAGTGCTCAACACTGTAGGCCCAAGTGCGGCTGTGTCAGACAGCATGTTTCTTACTGACTTGCCATTTAGTCAATATTAGAGCCAGGGAAGCATTTCAGATATCAATCTTGAATAGTTTTATCCGCAATTAACAAATATACATTCTAAATGGTTAGAAATTAAAAAAAGAAAGAAAATAAACTTCACAGTCAAACTATGATTTCTACATATTGCATAATCACAGAGGTGGCCAACAGGGTGCATGCACCGCAATACCAACTCCCATGGCTGTTCTCACTCACAAACATTGGTTGCCATTTTATCAATTTTAGTGGTAGCTAGAGAGTTATATAATATATCAATATTAAATAGATTTGGCTGACAATGAAAATTATCCGTTTTAAATCAATAGATATTTAGAAGAAAAAGATATAATCTTGACAGGAGGCATGCAAGGACTTGTAACTATTACCAAGAATTTATTAACCAAGAATGTAGCACTTGAGATGCTGTAAAATGCCAAAAACTAATGTCCCCTGTGATAAAAACTATACAACGCACAGCGATATCAAACATATCCACTTGTAGATTATCATCCTGTCTACATATGGAAGGTATTTTTTTGTCACTAGCTGATACATCGGAGGGTATAACTTCTCTGGAAGGGGACTACTCTCAGCCGTTTATTCCATCAAAAACTAAGGGTGTCGGATGCTGTCTTAGTACACCAGTTTCTCGCAACGGTGCGCTGCAGTCTCTAATTATGCAGCTGTGCCAAATTTGGCACATGTTGATAAACATCGTTGCTGCTGCCCCTACTGTTGGATGTTATTGTCAGCAGCAGCATCACACCGTCATAAAACTACAGAGCTCCAATATAACGCTAAGATGACCCTGTGATGCTCTCTCTCTGACCTATGCTGATAGATCATAAAACACATACTGTAACTGCTAGTCTCCAATGTTGCCCAGCAAACACGACAGATACGTTGACCGAACGTTAATATTTTCAATACTGTGCCAATGTGTTGCAAAGGGTGACAGCATTGAAACAACATCGGGACAACGTTGTAAACTTGCGGGGTTTATGGCAACCCAGCAAACAGTGTAAGTCACATCAAAGAAATTCAATTGAAACTCATTGGTCACTTAGTACAGGTGAACATCGTTATAACACGATCGTTGGGGTCCAATGAGTCAAATCGTGTTATAAGTGAATCATGTTATACGTTCAATACGTTCTTTACAAATTTATAACACGATTTTTATGAAATATTATTATACCGCATTATAATATACAAAGATATCAAAGCGTCTCCAGCGGGCCACTTATTCTCGCCTCACTGCCCGGCATTATGACATAATAAAAACACGATCTTCATTCAATTTATAACACGATCTTTAGACTAATAAAAAATATGTTCGAATACAATACGTTCTTTACAAATTTAGACCACGATTTCTATGAAATATTATTATACCGCATTATAATATATGAAGATATCAAAGCGTCTCCAGCGGGCCACTTATTCTCGCCTCACTGCCCGGCATTATGACATAATAAAAACACGATCTTCATTCAATTTATAACACGATCTTCGGAAATTTAAAACACGATCTACAGAAATTTATAACACGATCATTGGACTAATAATTATCTATTCGAATACCAAACGTTCTTTACAATTTTATGACATGATTTTTATGAGTGAATTATATTATGCCGTATTATAATATACGAAGATATCAAAGCGTCTCCAGCGGGCCACTTATTCTCGCCTCACTGCCCGGTGTTATGACATAACACGGCACACTGTTCCGCGTTCATATGTGTAGACCCAGCGCTGGCCAAACATTGTTTCAATGCTGGGCGTAACGTTTAGCATTAGCTGAGTTAACATGGTGCGTGTTGGCGTTGTCGGCGATAGCGATTAGTCTACGCGATGCACATACTGTTTACTCTTTCAATAAATCTTGTAGATTTGGAAATTATAACACGGTATTCTGTAAAAAAGCCAGAAATGGGGTCCTAAATTTTGGGGTCCATGACCTTACCGTGTTATAACCGATCCGTGTTGTAACGATTCGCGTTATATCGTTGTTCACCTGTACAATTATATTAGTGGATAGGCCTACATCCACCGACACAATCTGTTTAGATGTTCTCAATATTTTTTTATGATTTATGTAGCATACACTAATATATATATATATATATATATATATATATATATATATATATATATATATATATAATAAGCCCACGTTAATGAAATGCTCAGTCTGTCAACTTGGTAGCTTGAGACGGTTCTCAATCGTGTATTTAATAGTCCTACCTGTAAACCGAGCTTATTATTTTTCTTTCCTTCGTCAACACTATTTGTGCTTAGTGTATTTTGTTTTTGTGCGATGGATATTTCTTGTCAAACTGTGGGACTTCGAAAAATTCATATAATTAATCCAGGATTATGCAAGATAGCCGCTTATGTTAGTGTCAACTTTCCCGTTCTACAAGTGCGCTCTCTAGTCTGGGGTTAGTTTGACCAGCATCATGCCATTGAGCTTTCGCGCATAAAGGCCGACATTCCACCTCAGCGTGGTTTACCAGCAACTGTTACTGTTGTACGCGTAACTGACGCAGGATAAGCAGATCTAATTGTTGCTGGTGACGTCATAGAGTCTGTATCAATGAAGGTAACTTTGTCGACTTGGAAAAAACTGGCAAACTTCTGGAAAAGCTTAGGCCAGCTTATGTATTCTGTGCTGGTGTGTCTAAAACGGAATTTCAGGCTGTTTGTTCTGGTGTGAGATATGTTCCCAAATTAAGTTATTGAGAAAAATGTGCCATTCAATCGAGTTGCCAGCAAAAAAATGTTTAAAATGGTACACACTTCGCACAAATGCCACTAGAGATGAGAGGAACCTTGTGCTAGAAAGAGATAACAGGTGTGCTGAATGTAACCAGATGTATCACCGTGCAAGATTTACAAGTAGACGAAATCTAGACATTCCGTTAAAAGGGCGACTACAGAGGACATAGGACCATCTTCCAGTAATCCTATCCACCCTTCGAGTCCACGTAGCAAAGATATACTGTATTTTTGTGCATCATTAGTGAATGTTATTTATTTGAGATGTGAAAGGTTAGTCATTTATTCAAGTACATTTGCCCAATAATAAATGCGCATTAACATACCAAGCGTTGCCAATAATTGTTGTAGATGTTTAAATCGCATATCCATCACAATTGATGCGGCTACGTCGTCCCTTTTTGCTAAATAGGCTCTCACTCGGGATCACCATTTTTGTCATCTTATTTTGACTAATGTATAATAACTTTTCAAAATAATATATTTCCCCTAAAACATAACTTTCTATCAAGTACTTTGTAATGTTAGGATATTATTTTAGCTAAAGGTGAAATCCCCCCCCCCCCCCCACACACACACACTTCCTCGCTCACAATAGTGATAGGACTAACTTTATACCATGAAGCAAACGCGTCACAGTGTAGTTTCTTACTAAATTAAAAAAAAAAATCCATCAACGAAATTTTATTCCGTGTAAACATTCAGCCACAATAAGGTCCTAAGCGATGTACCAACATTAAAACAATATCTAATGAGCCATTCACAGGAAACACAAAACATATGTATAATATTTATTCAATTTAGGACCAACGAAAGACGTTGGACCAACGTTGTATGAATGATATACACATATTTTGTGTTTACTGGGCTGCCTCGTGCCGGTCGGGTGGTTTCTCTATCCCCCCCCCCCCTTCTCCCCCGGATCGACATCTACATCCTCATCCAGCAATCACTGTTGGTTTACCCAAGGATTGTTTACCATTTGGCCAATATCTTCAATTTTGATCATCTCACCACTGTGTCAAATCGTTCTGTCGTATCATACGGGGTGAAGGTGATGTGACAGGCTGGTAATGTGGTTGGTTGACGCATGGCTGATGTTGTTTGCGGCAAAAGTCAAAGACATGCTTCCCTACAGTCTGTATAATAGGCGAGCGTGATCCAGATTAACCCTTTATCACCGAGTAGTTTCCGATCAGTTTATAAATGTGTTTTCACCAATTTAGGCATCTTTTTAAATTGCCGGGCGGAGACAAGAAAAAAAATGTTTTTTAAGGTGATTAAATATTTAGTTACAGCATATCCTTCAGACAATTATTTATTCCATGAAAAATCAATCTCAAAGTATTTATTTCAAATATACTCCAGTCCCCCATTGGAGATTGAATGGTGGCTCCTGACAATTTTCTGAGTATTCATGACAAATTATGAATACAAGTATTCGTATTGTATTTAAATACTATTTAAAATTCCTGTATTTATCAAAACCGAGAAGTGGAACAATAAAACGTGTTATTGAAACACAACTGATTTAAGCCCCTATATATTTTCTTCTTGCTAGGATCTTACACGCATAACGTTGTGCAGGTAAGTTTTGAAAAAGAGCGATTGACTAAAGATGTGTGTGTCATAAATCTGCGGCCTGTGCGCTGTGACATAATACTATGCCTGAGCCTACTCCCTTAACATGTTAACAGACAAATCCGTTCACCCTCTTTTTGATGACAACATTGCAATATGCGATAAGAGTACCGTACTCACAAACCACGGCCGTCATCGTCTCCTGGCCTCCAACAACATTCTCCTCACCTTCTCAGTAAAACACGATAAGTTGATCCATGCAGTGTTAGATTTATGTTGGGCCAGCGTCGCAGAATTTATGCTATGGGTCTATAACTGGGACTTAGTATAGCCCTAAATGTCATCGTATTTCACTAGTGGTAAACGGCATTTAATGCTGTACTACGAACAGACAGACAATATTCTGTTGACACAAAGACAAGTCATCACAGACTTATTCGTCTGTACCTACATTCTAAACATTAATTCAATGTTGAACCAATGTATCAGGATACATAAAAACACACTATTTCTGTGAATGACATAATTTTACCTTCCTCATGCATTACATTATTATTCTTCTGTTATTACTGCTTTTTCATTACATCTTGCCACTATAGGTATATTTTACATGTATTTGTATTCGATTACATCTGGACAGTGATGTATTCGTATTCAAATACATTTTTAAAGGGAGTATTTGTATTCATGACTTCACTTCTACAATTAATAGACATATGGCATCATGTATATTTAGCATCATTGATAGGCTCTATAATCTGATAGTACAGATACACGATCATGGTGATTTTAAAACCTGCTACTGAACTGTTTACGAGGCACAACTTTCAAAGGGTTTAGACCTATATATAATCGTCCAGCAGAGTGACTGGCTTTCGATCGGGGGAAGTGGGCTATGTATAGCAGCATCTTGTTGGTAGATATATGCTCATGAATACTCGTGTGGATACCAGGAGCAGATCCCATCTGTATCAGATATGTACTTAACCACAGCACCAGATAAGACAAGCTGACAATGACGCCTTTGTGAGATCCTAGCCATGTGCTGAACGCGCACGTGTTCCACCAGCTTATTCCGTAGTCTGACGTGAGCACCGCTCCTCCAATAGGAAACAGCTCAGTCATATATTATGATAATTAGGCGAGATTCCCATTGGAGTAGTCGACAGACAGTGTGCATGCATCGCGGGAAAGATGCATCAGCAGCGTATACCACTGTGATTCAAGCGACGCCTAGCGTGTACGTGTTAACTAAACTGCGAAACTCAAACTACCATGGACAAGTGAGCATACATCTCTCCAAATCGAGCTTTTAAAAATCAAAATCGGCCCACAAACAACGGAACTACAGTACTTTCAAAAATACAATAAATTGGAATATCAGCATATATTCAGTGCTACATTCTTGGTTAATAAATTCTTGCTATTACGTAATTGCACTACGGTCCGCCACTGGCCACTGGAGGAGTCTGCGAAGCAAGGCTGACACAAGCAAACCAATAATGATAAGTGTAAATCATCACATATTAAACCCCATTTTATATTGGCGGTATAAATCCGCTAATTTTTCCAGGTTTACAGTAATGATCGGGGATCAGTCGGCCTCTGCATCCCAGTAAACAAGAGACGTTGAAACACTGTGCGTTTATGTTGGGCCATAGTTGTAGACATTGGACCAACATTTAACAAACAATGATCTAGTGCATCGTGCTTGTTGTGATGACGTTAACGTTTCCGTGCAGTGACATGACTGACTGAGATATTGCGCATGTGATTGGTTGAGATGACCATCTCGACCAATGATGTGCCCAAAATCTATTGAGCACGGTCTGAACCACAAAATGAGCTACGGCGTCTGGTGCTATGAAGATCAACGACAAGATTTTCAAATGCAATATATATTATTGCAAAATAATCTATCGATATGATCATAATAGAACATCTGCTAGCTTCCAGCTTCCAACTCGCATTCTGTTCAATTCTTTAAATTTTATTGGAATATTAATTGACCTCAGGTAGACATTGACCTCGGTGAGGTTTGTGTTGAAAAAAAGGGCTATTACAGGATAAAGCAATAGCTCGACACACAGCTCAAAAGCCGTAAACGCTTACGGGGATAAAATTGCCGATACAGAACTTAATGCATAGTTAGGAACACCCTTTTCTGGGCCCACTATAGGCTATTAGATAACAAAAAACTCAATCTATGTGTGTTGCCGTTTTTGACAAGATGTCACAGTGAGTGAAAGCCAATTGGGACATACGGGAACACAATAGCAGAGAACAGAAAACCGTTTTGTGAACATGATAACTCATTATTGGAATACTGTGTCTAATTTCTAAATATCGTAAAAGCTACTTTTTGAGTAGAAATTGGTTATACATGATCTTAGTCCAAAGAATTGAAAAAATAAACAACTCACCAAAAGTCAGTTACTTTAGAATCAGTGTATAAATTTGGCCAGTATTTCTGCAGCAGGTCCATGATTGGCTGAAACAAATTATTTACCTTTTTGAGCTTTCTACCTACTAGGACTGTTTTCAATACAAATATCAGGTTAACAGGCCTGTTGGTGATGAAAGAAGGCCTAGGCCTCTACATTGTATCTGGAGTTGTGTTATGACATATTATCCGGTATTATGAGGTGCTCATAGTATTATAGAGAAATTGGACAGGGTACAGGGTGTGCTGTAGTCATTATTTAAGACCAACACCTCTTAATGAAGATCTATCCAAATATTTATAATTGGTGGCACAGGTGCTATAACTTGTTATTAATAATCTACTGCCAGGGCTCAACACAAACAGTTGCCTGTGGCAATCTTTTCGGACGAGAGCAAGTACAAAATTACAGGCAGTGCCCCCTTAACAAGTGTCTTCAATTCACATCATTGCAAATATGAAAATGAGATACACATGTTGTGGACTTGTGGACAAGTGGAGGGGGGGGGGGGGGAGTTTTTTATTTATTAAAAAAATATTGTAGATCCTTCTACTATACTCAAGGACAATCCATTTTTAATTTCAGCCCTGTTGGACAGCTTATATCACAGGAAATAACATTTGAAGTCTGTGTTCAAAATGGAACGTTTGCCAGTTATTTTGATTCAAAGTGGTGTCATTTTGAACCTGTCATTAAAATTTATAGTGTTAACACATGTGTCAAAATTCAAAAGTTTTAGAAATTGGTGGTTTCTAAAGTATTTTGATAAAATAAAAATGGGCATTATGACCTCACTTTTGCACAATATGCAGCAAGGTTCAAAATTAACCAAGCTATCAGTGAAATTCAAATATCCTACACATAACAGGGCAATACTTTAAAAAATGTCAAGTGTATTTGTGTTAAAGTGAAAATTATGAATCAAAAAAATAGTGAGGCTAAAAATGTGAACATCTAGTGTATATTTTGGAAAATCACTTATCGCTTGAATAATATACAGTATACATGTACTTCATAAGGGTCTGTAAGCTTATTCATTCCATTTAAGAAAAAAATACACTTTACTTTGAAAGGAGACCTGAAATTGATGAAGCTTACCTCAAGAGCTTCAGGATCAAATTTTGCTGAGTTGTTACAATAATTCGGATTATGGCTTGAGTGTAATGAAGGCCTGAATAAAAATAAAGTGGTTCATGTTAGAAATTAACAGTCAATGATAGAAAAGAACAGTCATAGTAACAAATCTGCAATGAGAAAAACATTTGCAAGCATGTGCAGTGAATAATGATATATTACCATAAAATTTCAAGTTGTAGCCATGGCACAAATTGGCACGAAAAATCGAAAATGCCACTAGCATATTTAATAATGGGAGTATGCCTCAACTTATATAATTACTAAAACAAATTAGGATATAATAAAATACAAGCACATAAAACATTTTATATAGTAAAACATAATACATGCATTTAACATTTAAAATAATTAGAGGAGTGGTAACATGATTTGCTATGATTGAAGATTTAAAAGTTTAGTGATGTTATACAGATACTGATGTTATTTACATCAATAAATATTTATATCACTAGTCACTATTTAGTAAAGGGATTTATGCCATTCCAAATAAATTTGTGATGTGTCTGTTTCAGGACAATAAAGCAAGCCTATGGGTTTTTTTCAAAAGAAAATTCAACAGATAAACCAATTTTCCTGTGGGAGAAACATGATTTCATTTTAATTTAAAAACTTACCACAATCCATGTACAGTCCACGTGGTCACATTCCTAGGGAGGCTACATGTATGCTGATGCTAAAAAGAACAAGAAAAACCCTATCACTGAATCAATTAAAATCAACTCATATTAATATCAAATTTTAAGTACACTGTACTGACATATATACATATATAAATCTCAAATTAATATTAAAAACTCTCACTCACAGTGAAAGGCAAAATGTTGGTACAACATTAAATTTAACGTTGTACCAGTGTTTCACAACACGAAATATTCATATTATCAGGTAGTTCAGAAGTGTTTACAAACCAACAGTTACACCACAAACAGATCCAAGTTTCGGCACTGTACTTTCTATGCAAAGGGGAGCGACCTTGCTTTCAATATAAAAATATTTCTTGACAAATAAATTAACTGAAGACACTTTCTTAGCTGGGATCAGACAACTAAGCGTCTTTTTTTCAATTTTTGCAAAACTGTCAGTGTATTTCCTCCTCTGGAGTGTAATTTGGACCATTTTTGCTTGTCATTTTGACTTTATACCCGTCCAAAAGATGGGTGCATGAGTCGCTGGCTAACACAGTGACTCAAAGTTGGAATTGCTAAAACAATATCCAGAAACAGCACAAGGGTTAAAATAAGAATGTCAGCATGTACATTATATTTGATATTTCTAAAACATAAAATGGTTTGAATTCATGAACTTATAAGATATATTTTGATAAATTTCATTAAATAAAACTCACTGTGATATTGGCATCAATACAAACTGATACAAGCAACTGTTGAGTAAGTACAATTTTGATATCAAACATAAAATGGTTTGTATTCATGGACTTGTATCGATGTATAAATACGGTCCCCGCACTGAAAGGGTTAAATGCTGTACATATGTCAGACCGAGGGCTAGACCAACGATCTTTCTCAATTAGCCCTGTTTTGAAAGCTAAAATCTCAGTTGAGAGGAATTTTGGAAATATACATACAACATACAACTTGACTGTGTGGGCTAGTCATGGCTACCGCTGTCGGTAATAAAATATTATATTATGGTTTGTTTGAGATATTTTGCACGTCAATTTTGTGGACCAGAAGTATTGATCACCAAAACATAAGCGCATACCACCTCTGTATCTCCAGGGGATATTCTAATTAACACACAGAGTGTTTATTAAAATAAATAGGTATATATCGGGTGGCCGTAAATAGTGATTTGCTCAGGGTGAGCTAACCACGAACGTCGAATGTCAGGGTTCATATTGTTTAGCGATTTCCTAAGGTAATTAAGAAAGTTTATTAAATAGTTTTATTCTATTATTAAAGTACATGTATAGATAATTTGATAAATTTCATGGAATAAAACTCACTGTGATATTGGCATCAATACAAACTGATATAGGCCATTGTTGAGTAAATACAAAATGATCCCAGGTGTTGTTTCTGAAAAAAAATATCAGAATAGTATAAATATAAAATCTCATCCATAATTTTATCAATCCAGGCTTTTGCACATTTTGCTTATACTAACTTACAAATAGTGTGATTGAAATTTAAGTTAAACTATAAACAAAATAACCTGAAAAAGCAGCCCTGAGTCATGTTAGTTTGAAACACGATCCAGATGTTCCTATTTATAGCCATCCAACTGGTAGACCAAGTCTACTCATTTCATCTTTTTGTCAATATAGCCTAAGTGTAGGTCTACATGGACAATAGGTATGATGGTAATAATAGTAATACTGTGTGTTTTGTCTGCAATTACGTTTATTTTAGAACCTTCTTGTGAGAGTTGATATCTCCCAGGTGATTTGACAACCTCAGCTTTGACTCGTTTTTCAAATCACCTCACCTCACAAGTCGGTTCCCAAATGAACATAATTACTTACAAACACACTCTCACACACATAACTATATATCAAACAAAATTAGAGCAAGATCCCTGCAGGTCAGTAACACTTGATATTTTCAAATTTCACATTACTTATTACACTATAGTTCAAATTTTAAGAATAGTGACAGGAATTCGAGCAAAATAGTTGGAAAATTTCTCATCAGAAAAATGTAAAATTTATCATGGTTTTTCCTTGTACCAGGCCTTACATTTTATTTCATAATATTAGATATTTATGATGATTTAAAATTGAAAAAACAACATTTAGTCTTCATGGTTTCTGCAAAAATATTTCAGCGTTGTAAGGGTAAAAGTTTGGATATGTGGGTATTAAAATGTTCTCAGACAAATTGGATCCCCAGTGGTATGTAATGTCTACATGAAGTACAAACGAGCGGAAGTTCAAAAATGTTGTTGTTAAAAATTTGGAAAACAAATAATTGCAGCATGCTGACCATGCAGAATAAAGTAAATAGTGCTAAATACTGCTACTCACCCATATGTTAGCATCTCATTCTTTTTTGTTCTCTCATAATCTAAAATATTACAAAAGGTACAAAACTGTATTACAATATAATTCTACACAACTGACAAGTATACATTTTACAACATTCATAATTACAATTTTTTTAGCTTTTAAAAAATGTACAGCTGGAACACAAGACACTGCAGGGGGATCGCTTTTGCAATACTGGGCTGTGAAGGCAAAGATAGAGTTGCTCTGCTGTTATACTATGAAAAAGATTTAAAATTGAACACCTGAACGTTGTTCACCAGCAGATAGTCATAAAAAAGGCTGATATAGATGGCACCATGTATGCTGACTCACATTGATACTGATTGGATAGATTGTTTCTATCGTCATTGATAAAGATGTTTTTCAAAGGCATGGAATGTGATATTTTACAGATTTCACAGATATATCTGACCTTAGAAACATCTCAGGAATATATGACTTTGGAAACTGAAAATAGTCATATTTCAAATAATTCTACATATTTTTGACACACCCAATCCTGTCAATGATGAATGAGATAAAAATTAGACATATTCACCTGAATAAACACAGCTAAGTTCAACAAGGAAACTTATGATGAGGATTCCGGCTATGTTCATTTTTCTTAGTCTTGTCAATCTAAAGAAACGTAACACTATCTTCAGATTATTATATTATGGCATAGAACAAATTGATATTAGTAAAAATCCTTTGTAGCTGCAAAAATTAAATTTACATGTGTAGTACTAATAGCATTTTTTGGAACAGATCCCTCAATCCATGACCCCAAAAATTAAAATGAACTTATTTTAAGTTATTCAAAAAATTGTCCCTGCCCAACACACACCGAGTAAAAACATATGTACGTAATTTCTAAAAACTCCAAAAATTTAGGCCTAAAAATAGTCTAAGTAGTAGAAAGACCATTTAGAATTTCAGCTAAGCCTTGAAAAAATCACCTGCACATCTCCATATCGTTGGGAATGTGATAGTAAAAATTGAATAATTGTTTACTTTTTTGTGCTAACAAAAATTATAAGGTTGATTCATGGCTGCCATTTTGAATTTCAGCAAAACCTAAAAAAAATTCCATGCAGGCACATCTCCATATCGTGGGGAAAGTGATAGCAAAATTTGAATAATTTCTGACATTAGGTTTTAGAGTTTTTGTGCCCACAAAAAAATTTTGGAGTTGACCTCTGGTGGCCATTATAAATGTTGGTAGCATCTTGAAAAAATCAGGTTGCACACCCTCATGTTGCTAGGAATGTGATTTTAAAATTACAAAAAAATTGACAACTAGTTTTTGCGTTGACAAAAAACGTGACGCCTGACGGAATCCTGGTGCGACAAAAACCCCCCTTCCACTACGGGCATAAGTTAATTACAAATTAAAATTTATCAAATCCGTGACGAAATTCTATGCACAGGCACAAACTATTTCAAACAAACCAAACAAAATTGAAATTGGCTAAGAATTGAGGGAAGAGAAGCATTTTTTGTGAATGGTCCTAATTAGATCTTAATTAGGGCATAAGTTGATCATGAATTAAAATTTCTGCAATCCTTGAGGAAGCTCAATACACAGGCACGAGGTCTTTCGGCAAAATTGAAATCGGCTAGGAATTGAGGGAAAAGAGATGGATAGTCAGCAATAGACCACCTTCCAGGATGGAAGTCAGCACGGAAGATGCCTGTAAACTTTAAATCAGCGTTTTTTCATAAATTACATTCCACTGAATGATACCTCTGTGATTTATCTGGTGTCAAGGCGCAGATTACACTCTGTGGTCCAATATTATTTTAATACCAGAAATATCAATTTATTCTTAATCAAGATTGTCCCAGGTTCTTGTTTACTTTTTTGTATCTGTGAGCCCACGTTCTCAAACAACGTGTGTGGGTAGGTTGCAATTTTGGATGAACTGAATTGAGAATAAGTTGACCACTGTTTGCATATTGCGTCTTGCCCTAGCAGTGCTGTGGCGAGATATAATAGCATTAAAAGTGTTTGGATGTACATATTTTCGGTGGTATGCAGTAACTAGATCTATGGGTCACATTCTCACCTTTGACCTGTATTGGTGAAAAACCTTGACCAGTTAACAGTTCTAACGATAAGTTAAGTCATATTGTAAACAGTTTCAGATTACTTTGAGGGGTGGTCAAAATTAAAAGCATAGTATCTACTTATTCAGTAGTCTACTACATTTCAATCGACTGCATTCGGTACACTAAATTAGGTGTATGTTTATGTATTGTAGAGGTAAGATATTTGAATACAGGAAGGTTCGCCACAGGAAAGGGTCGCCACAGGAAGGTTTGCCACAAAATTGGAAGGTTCGCAACAGCTTTGGAAGATTCGCCACAAATGTCATAGGAAGGTTCACCATAACGTTGGAATGCATTATAAAACAAGTTTCTGCTGTTTATTGAATGTGAAGATATATTTATTTCACTAAAGACAACAAAAACATTATAAAATAAACACATTATACAATGATAACACAATCATACCAAGATATATATACTAATAAAATATTAATAACATACATTATTTTATTATAAAAGTGCATTCTCAAATAAGAAAAATATTATTGTCGTACAATGTCAAAGTTACACAAAATATTTATACATGTAGCAATATTAAAATATAAAATTTTAGTAAGCTATTTCAATACGAAATCCTTAATAACCATAGGCCTACACTATACAATGACAACAAGACTACATGAGTCCAGGAGCTCCCGCTCCAAATTAGAATTTGATTTAAGCAATTTTGTATAGGGTTATTAATGTAGTCCTAGTCTAGGTCAAAAATCAAGACGCAAGACAACTAGGTCTAAGAAGCCCAGTCTAAGAGTAAGATAAGAACTAGACAGTCTGTCAGAGATTGCAAACCTCCATTGAAATTAATGATCCTAATCAGTATCCCAGTAATGGTCTACCTATCTGGCATGGTTTACCCGATATCAGGCCAATCGAATTAACTAATAGCTGATTTACGGTCATTTTGAATTCGATATAAATTAGTTAAAAACTTAGGGTGCATCCTCCCCCGAAACCTCAAATTTTGTTTTATAGTAATGGACTAACATCTAACACAGTTTGCAAAATATTGAGCATGTGAAAGTAAATAATGGCCGATAGGGGGCCATTTTGAATTTGATCAAGTCAGAATTTTTCAAGATGCATCCTCAGCTGAAATCTCACATTTCATTCTATAGTAATGGTCTAGCCATCTAGCACGGTTTACCAAATATCGCCCATGTGAAAGTGAATAATGGCCGATAGGAGGCCATTTTGAATTTGATCAAGTCGAAATTTTCCAAGATGCATCCTCTCCTGAAATCTCACATTTTGTTTTATAGTAATGGTCTAACCATCTAGTACGGTTACTAAAAACCGGCTATGTGAAAGTGAATAATGGCCCATAGGCGGCCATTTTGAATTTGATCGAGTCAATTTTTTTCAAGATACATCCTCTCTTGTAATCTCACATTTTGTTTTATAGTAATGGTCCAGCTATCTAACACGGTTTACCAAATATCAGCAATGTGCAAGTAAATAGTGGCCGATAGGCGGCCATTTTGAATTCGATTGAGTCGAAAGTTTTTAAAAGGCATCCTCTCTCGAAACGTCACATTTTGTTTTATAGTAATGGTCTAGCTATCTAGCACGGTTTACCTGATATCAGGCCTATCGAGGTAAATAATGCTGATTGTCGGCCATTTTGAATTCGTAAGTTAAAAATTTTCAGGGTGCATCCTCCCCCGAAAACTCACACTTTGTTTTATAGTAATCAGGTAATGGTCTAGCCATCTAGCACGGTTTACCAAATATCAGCCATGTGAAAATGAATAATGACCGAAAAGGCGGCCATTTTAAATTTGATAAAGTCATTTTTTTTCAAGATGCATCCTCATCTGAAATCTCACATTTCGTTTTACAGTAATGGTCTAGCCATCTAGCACGGTTGACCAAATAACGGCCATGTGAAAGTGAATAATGGCCGATAAGCGGATATTTTGAATTTTATCGAGTCAAATTTTTTCAAGATGCATCCTCTCCTGAAATCACACATTTTGTTTTATAGTAATGGTCTAGCCATCTAGCACGGTTGACCAAATAACGGCCATGTGAAAGTGAATAATGGCTGATTGGCGGCCATTTTGAACTTTGACAAAAGGATTTTTTTCAAAATACATCCTCTCCTCAAGCCTTACAATTTGTTTAATAGTAATGGTGTAGATATCTTGAGCGGTTTTCATGATATTCCACAATATCAGGCCTGTCGAGGTGAATAATGGCTGATAGGCGGCCATTTTGAATTTTATCAACTTCAAATTTTTCAGGATGCATCCTCTCCTGAAACCTTACAATTTATTTGATATTAATGGTGTAGCTATCTTGAGCGGTTTTCATGATATTCCGCAATATCAGGCCTGTCGAGGTGAATAATGGCCGATAGGCGGCCATTTTTAATTTTATCGACTTGAAATTTTTCAAGATGCATCCTCTCCTGAAACCTCACAATTTGTTTCATAGTAATGGTGTAGCTATCTTGAGCGGTTTTCATGATATTCCGCAAAATCTTTCAGTCGGATTTACCGATGTTATAAATTAGGTCAAAGTGCTGGGTCAACTTCAAGGTCGAGGTCCAAAAACCTGAAAAGGCACAACTAGGGACCTTAGAGAACATGTATGTGCAATATGACTGTCATCGGCCCAGTACTTTTCGAGATCTGCTCCGGAAACGAAGTGCGCGTCAAAACGTCTAAATAGGTCATAGTTCTGAACCAGAAGTAGGTCAAAGTTCAAATACCCCAAAAGGCACAACTAGACCCCCTAGGGGTGCTGTGTGTAAAATTTGAAGACAATCGGACAAGTACTTTCAGAGATATGCTCCGGAAACGAATTGTTTACGGACGGCCCAACGGCCCAACGCCGTCACATCATCATTTTCTCCTCTGCAACCTTGCGTATTGAATTCAGATTTAAAATATTTTAACCCGTCCATTAGCCACCTGGAAGTAACCCACATACCAAAAATTGTTATCCTAGCTTATTTTCTCACAAAGTTATAGGCAAAAGAAGAGGCAAAAAAAAAACGGAGGTAGAATCCATAGCTCCCTTCGCTCAACTACGGTGACGGCGGGAGCTAATTAATAGGCCTACAACGATAATAAAATGAAAATACAATGAAAATACAATGATAAAACAATATGATAAAACAATAATAATACAATGTCAATGATAATACAATGATAAGATAGTGTTGATAAAAAGTTATATAAGTCTGTGGTTATATTGTTGGCGAGCTTAAACATTTTAAACGTGCAAACTTCCTCAGCAATGTCTTGGCGTTTATCTCTTGGTCCTGGTACTGACATATTAGCATTAATGCAGTGTTTTATTTCACAGGTTTTCAACGTTTATTTTACAGGTTTTTGCCGTAATTAAAGATGATTGATACTTTCATGACACTTCTTAGATCACCTAATATTATGTGAAATGTGTGCATACTCGTTGTTCCAAGCATTGTGCCCAGTAGGCCTACCATGCAAACGTTTCGTCTGTTCTGACCATAAAACGGTATTCTTGTAAAGTAATACCCGTGTCACTGGCTTTGCATTTCCTATGTTTCCACTTGTCACATCCGTCACATTTTAGTGCATGTTGCCGGGGTCTGACCCACTTCTGTGCAGGCAATGCATAAAAAATTCATTGTAGAAAATAAAGCGTCATGTACAGGGTAGTAATCAAAGATTGAATAATTATGAGATTCGTCTGGAACCTTAGCACCCGAAGGGTGCTGAGAATGAGATAATGGCATTAGGATCTCATGTTAGTGAGTCCTTTTTAGCCTACCAATTCTTTCTGTATTCAAAATGTCTGGATGGAAAGGAGGACTGGAACCTGGAAAGTGGAAATTTGAATTTATTAACCTTGGGATTCCAAGGGTCGCCCAAAGAAAGAGGTGTTGAAACAAACCATAGCTATCCTTGTATCTCTGATCTCAAACTTTAATTTCAGTCTCTGAATGTGAAAGCAGTTGAAAAGAATTTTGCAGCTTAATTAGCAGTGATTAGGAAGGATGTGCGCCCTGCGCCATTGGCGCATAATTTTGGTAAATGTCCCATAGTATTATGACAGGCTGCGCCATGGGCACGCGTGAAAAAATACAGTTCAACAGTTACTAGTAAACCTGGTAAACACGCAGTGATACAATCATCCACGTGGGAATAACGTGTCACGTACACAGTGTGGCTGAATAGCGCGGCTGACTGGGGAGCGTGTTCACACTGCTAGCGCTAGACTTGCCGCAATGTAGCTGACACACAATGTAGGCCAAGTGACGTGCCAACTATGACAACACTTGTGATGCGCGTTACCTCCATGTACATGTACGTGTACACGCAAGGCATGGCCTATCAGTAAACACGCGACGTTGAGCCATGACTGGTTTACTGCCGGCCTCCGTTTGCAACACTGGCCAACATTACACCTAAAATAACTTTATATCTTGTGCTGGTAAAGTCTTGTGATGTTAACCACCTGTTACGGTTAACTATGTTAAACTGCGGGCAGCATTGATATGCTTGTGAAAGCATGTGCTGGAATATCAGAATCCCAATGCCTTTATGGACCCTACACGTAGTTTATACCTGTAGATAGTCCAGTCACATGCATCAGAACAGAGCATAGTGTCAGCCAACCAGGGTTCATACTCCCACGAAGAAACATAATTCCAGGACTTTTCCAGAACTTTTCCAGGACTTTTCCAGGACCTAATCAGATTTTTCAAGGACTTAAGTGTACACAATAACTCGCACATTTATTCCCCCAAAACAGCTTGAAACTACATTTTCTATATTTTTTTAAATTGATAATAAAATCGGGCGGCTAGATCTATTTTAACTTGTTCTAAAAAGGGTAACTTAATTATGTATTAGACTCTAGCAAATACCATTTTTGCCATCACTCTTCTCACAATTCAAAAATTCCAGGACTTTCAAGGCCTGGATTTTTATTTTTCAAATTCAAGATCTTTCCAGGATTTCCAGGACCAGTGCGAACCCTGGCCAACATGCCGCTGAAAATTTTTTATTTAACCTTCATGTGGACTAAGACCATCTAGCTGGGCCAGGCCTGCTACTTCTGTGACTAACGACATAGCCTGACCTGACAGGGCACAATGCTGCATGTGCCAGATAGGCCTTTTCAATTAAATAGGTACTAACTTATTATAGGCACAGGCCTAAGGCCAGTAAGGGAGATAATATGGGTATGGGTCTGAAATTGGCTCTGCTGATATATTCAGGTCATTGACATGCAGGACAAGGAGACTGCCATGTGGTTGTGACCATCTATTCTTGCCACATCAGGTCTGACAGTCAAACTGGATAGATGAAGATGGGTTGTGTCCAGTGGAAACACAAGTGCTGATGAGAGGGGGGCTACACAGGTAGGCCTACATTCACCCCTGTCAGACGTTTTACCCAGTCATGGGTGAAATTATGGACCTGGTTACAAATTTTATTTGCAGCTCCTCCTTATATATATACACGTAATGTATACTAGCCTACATAGTATAAATCATATTTAGCCATTATACAATTTAAATGGAAAATCAACTTGTCAATGTCCCATTTGGTTTCAAAATGGCCCATTGTTTTTCTGGGAAAGGGGCCATTGGCGCATTGACAAAAAAGCCTTCCCAATCACTGAATTAGACTTTCATGTGTTATGAATGTCTAAGAATTGCTTGATGGAGAAAAGGGCTAATGACCCAACTATTGAAAAGTAATTATTTTCAAATTTTGTATTGAGCTGTGTGCACGGTTGGTTAAATCTACCCTGCTTACGGACTGATTACAGCACGTCATTAGAAATGTCGACTGTTGCAGTATTGCTAGAGGACGGTACTGATTCCTTGCTTCGTTGCTCAATAGTTGATCAAATGTGATCTAATTTAAATCTAAATTGAACGAGTTGCGGAATCATTCACAAACAACGTTAGCTGACGAGAAACTTCTCTTGTCATATTTTGTCTGAAACTTCACTATATTTATCACTAGATTGTTTTATTTATAACATAATTACGGACTAGTCTCTAATACCACCTCGGCAGCCGAAACCACACAAGATAATTCCAGCTAACATCTAATGAAAGTAGTTTTGATCGTTTTTCCTTTAATATCGCTCACTTGATTCCCTTATTATCACCAACCGTCCCGGTCATAAAACCCCTAATGTACCCAAGGAGCTTGTATGGATGGAGATGCTGTGACGTCACAGCCCTGAAGCCACCCACGGCAGCGGCTGCCATTTTGGCTCACCCAAAACATTGGTCTACTCCGTGTGATATCCATCGCTCAAGCGTATTTTTTCTATTCAATTTCACAGTACTTTAAATAGTTTTCGCAATGCCTGCTTGTTCAGCGTATGGTTGTACAAACCGACCAGATAGAGATCGAAAACGTGCAATTACCTTCCACTTGTAAGTAGTCTTATCAGGTTTTTTACATGTTTTCGGATGTGCATGGATGGAATGCTGAGATAAGGATTAGTACCGCACTGTGGGTTCTGTATCCAGTATGTATATGTATGGATCCCGGGCAGGGATAGCGGGTTGTTTATTGAAGGGGTCTAGATGTGGGGGTTGGTCTGGTGTCGATATATTCATTTTAAAAGGGAAATTACCGGGGTACACTAAATAATTATTCGTTTTGTTCAGATGGGGGGGGGGGTTGTCGCATGGCGAAATATTGTAAATAAAAAGATTGTCTCTTGTATCAGAGGCGATACCAATCATAGGCAGTCTATACGTAATTGTATAGACTGCCTATGATTTCACAGTACTTTAAATAGTTTTCGCAATGCCTGCTTGTTCAGCGTATGGTTGTACAAACCGACCAGATAGAGATCGAAAACGTGCAATTACCTTCCACTTGTAAGTAGTCTTATCAGGTTTTTTACATGTTTTCGGATGTGCATGGATGGAATGCTGAGATAAGGATTAGTACCGCACTGTGGGTTCTGTATCCAGTATGTATATGTATGGATCCCGGGCAGGGATAGCGGGTTGTTTATTGAAGGGGTCTAGATGTGGGGGTTGGTCTGGTGTCGATATATTCATTTTAAAAGGGAAATTACCGGGGTACACTAAATAATTATTCGTTTTGTTCAGATGGGGGGGGGGGGATGTCGCATGACGAAATATTGTAAATAAAAAGATTGTCTCTTGTATCAGAGGCGATACCAATCATAGGCAGTCTATACGTAATTGTGGCGTATTATTAGATGTTTTATGATTGTACAGGTTTCCAAAGAATGAAACACTTCGAAGCAGATGGGTTAGTGCACTGAGACGAGAGAATTTTGTACCATCAAAATCGGCTGTTTTATGTTCTGAGCATTTTAAAGCTGAAGATTTTGACAGACCATCACAATGTGTTGTGAGGATGAAGATAGGAGTCATTCCTTCTGTTTTTTTGTGCTTTTCCAAGCCACCTCATTCCGAAAACGAAGACACGCCGACCACCCACTACAAGATCAATAAAACCTATTGAACCAAGTTCACCAATTGTAGAGCCATCAGCACCAGACGTCACGTCAGAGAAAACCTCGTTGAAGAGGAAACTGGATGCCACGAACACAAAACTTGTGTCCTCAAGGAAAAAGATAAAGGTACTTTTACAAGCAAGGAGGCGTCTTAGAAAATGCAATGCAGAGCTAAAGACCATTATCACAGATTTAAGAAAACAGGCATTGATCAGCAGCAACAGTGTTGATATATTAGAGTCTTGTGCTGGTGGCATCCCTGATTTGTTGAAAAGGCAGAAGGCAAAACTTCAGAATCAGACGCTGACAACCACCTATTCACCTGAGTTGAGGAGCTTTGCCTTGACCTTACATTTTTATTCTCCCCGCGCATACAATTACGTGAGGAAAGTTTTTGACACCTGTCTCCCACATCCGAGGACGATCAGTAGGTGGTATCAGAGTGTAGATGATGCTCCTGGATTCACCAAGTATGCCTTCAATGCACTGAAAATGAGAAGTGAAGGCCAGGATCCTAAATTACTCTGCGCACTTATTATGGATGAAGTAGCTATTCATCGGAAGATTGATTTTGATGGCGTGAAATTCCATGGCCAAATTGACATGGGTACTGAGCTTGATGACGACGCTCTTCCTGTTGCTAAAGAGGCTCTTGTATTTATGGTTGTTGACTTGAAGTCCTCCTGGAAGCTACCAGTTAGATATTTTTTAATTAATGGTCTTGGGGGGGAGGAACGAGAGGCCTTAGTAACCGACTGTATTGAAAGATTGTATGCAGCAGGTGTAATGGTGGTGTCTTTAACACATGACGGTGCCGCTGCTAATTTATCTATGTTACAATCATTGGGTATCACCTGGAGTGACTCTGGCAATGTAAAAAAAAATTTCCGTCACCCGCTTCATGATTCAAATGTGTATATATTTTTACATCCATGCCACATGCTGAAGCTAGTAAGAAACACTCTTGCAGCTAAAGGCTCTATTTTCTCTAATGATAGTATTGTGAGGTGGGAATACTTTGTCTCACTTCATAAATTACAGCAGGCAGAGGGACTTCACCTTGGGAACAAGTTGAGAGCCAGTCATATCGAATGGTTTAAAAAGAAAATGAACGTAAAAGTTGCAGCACAAACGTTAAGTGATTCGGTGGCAACTTCTTTAGAATTTTGTGCGAAAGAGAATTTTTCTGAATTTAAAGGCTGTGAAGAAACTATCACTTTTATAAGAATGTTTGACAAACTTTTTGATATTCTTAATTCCAGGAATTTGAAGTCATTTGGTTTTAAAGCCCCTTTGCAGCTTGACAATTATATCAACATTTTTAACTATCTTTCAACGGCGCAATCATATATTTTGACTTTACAAGAGTCAAAGTCGAGGGCACTAATAATTAATAGCAATCGTAAGACAGGATTTCTTGGTTTTTTATTATGTATTCAGAGTGTTAAACTACTGTTCGAGGAATTTATTTTATCCGACCGATATGGCTTGAAATTTCTACTCAGTTATAAGTTTAGTCAAGACCATATTGAATTATTTTTTGGTAAGATAAGAAGTATGAGTGGATGCAACGATAATCCCACTGCGCGACAATTTAAAAGCGCATACAAAAAAATACTTACACATAATGATATACAGAATGTTGTGTCCGGAAATTGCTTAGCTTTGGAGGATATTCCTATTCTAACAGCCGGAAAGGGCTATGTTGTAAGTAATAATGTTGAAGTAGTTGTACCTTCTGTTGTATCTATTAATTCGTCTCTGAGTAAAAAGAGAATGATGGATGACAGTTTTCTGTCACAACAAGACGATGAGGATATATACATTCCAAGTGAAAAAATATTGTCTTGTTGTTCTGAGAAAATAGTTGCGTATATAGGTGGTTTTGTATGTTTTAAATTAAAAAAGTCACTTCATTGTGAAACATGCGCTAATGCTCTGATAGACTTGACGTCATCTTCACCTATTCATTCATTGATTGCACTAAAAAGCAAAAGTTGTTTGACCACACCTTCAGCTGATGTTATTGATATTTGTAAGACAAGTGAGAAATTATTTCGACAGTATGTCGCTTCTAGTGGTAGCGAGGGTATGTCAAATACCGCATGTCACAAACTAGTTCAGTCAGTTATGAAATATTACATCGATAAAAATATATTTTCGAGCATTAATGACCATATGTTGCAAAACAAAGGTTACAACAATCATTTGGTTTTACTTCTTAAATCTGTAGTTCAGAAATATTTGCAAGTTCGCTATTACTATGCCAGTAAACAATATACAGCGAAGTTGAAGGAGAGAATTAAATCCAAAAGTCGTCAAGTTTTGAACAGATTAGTGATATTTTCTGGACAATAATACTGCTTAGAAACATATTTTTATTATGGTCAATGATTCTGACCTTTTTTTTAATTTTGTTGTGCTTTTAAGGTTTTTCATTTTCCACTATGTTGTCATGCGTTGTTTCACGTGTGTCTATTGTTATTATTGTATTATAGGCCCAAAAACCTAATAATGTATAATTAATAATAATAATCTTAAACGAATCCCTATAACATGTACCCACATTGTGGTCAATGATTCTGACGGGGTTTTTTCAGTTTTTGGTGCTTGTAAGGTTTTTTATTCTTCACTGTGTGCCATGCGGTAATTTGTTTCAAATGTACAAAACAGTGTGGATATACAGTATTTTGCAGGACAATTACAGGCCAATTACAGCATTTGAATACATTATCATACTTGCCTTCATGGTTAGGACTAAATTATTATGCGTTGTAATTGTGTTATATCGTTATTAACACATTTTAAGTATATAATAACTATATAATGATGTCGCTATCGTCCTGAGATTTAAGGTGGGTTTTAACCCGGAAGGACGAAATATTGTTCTACAGGAATTCCATTGTAATAGATTGATATATATCTTATTTAAATAATATTTTTACATGGTGATTGTTTCTTCTCATTATGATGTTATTTTAGATTCACCTGTTAAAAAAAGTAGGCAAATAGGCCTATGCTTTAAATATGAGACAGGATTAAGCGGAAGTCCCCTTAATAAAAAATATATATTTATAAGACTTACCGTAAAATTTCTAATTGTGGCCGCATCCCCAATAGAAGCCGCCCCCCAAACTTTCAAAAAATTACAATTTTTTTACAAAAAGTTTCCTACTTGGAAAACCTCCAATTGAAGCCGCATGGCGACTTTTGAGATTTGTCAAAAACCAAAACTATTTTCATATCTTATAAAAAGGACAATGACCAGGTGTTTATCAATACGCCGGCCGCTAGCTACCCTAACCGCGCTAATAGAGCACATGCTATATAAGCCCAGATAGCTTCTAACAGGTAATGTAACCTTATAAGCGCTATAGGCCTAGTCAGTTGCCATGTTAAGCCTACTCACTCAGTCTAACAGATTGAAATATTTGTTAGTCGACTGTTTAGGCCTACATATATATATATATATATATATATATGTAATAAATGTCCTTTATAAAATACAAATGGCAATTACATATACCGGTATACACTACAATGGTTATTTGTGGTCTTCACGGTTAAGCCAGCATCGCCGTGTGTGGACCAGCCATGTGGCCTACAGGAACAGTGTATGGCTAAAGGTGATATTTTCTCACGCCTTTCATCAACATTAGGAGAGGGAGGTGGCGCGTGGCCGCATGCTTATTTCGGCAACGTCAACTGCTGGTTCACTGTAGACATCATTTGTCAACAATTAGCCAACTCTGCATCGACATCTCGTGCAAGCTGTACAGTCAACAACTGGTCAAGTGACGACGCGCTCGCCGCTCCCATGACTGACAGCTCACGTCTGGAGAGGGGTGTTGTTGCTGACTGACAGGCTGTGTTGTAACACAATTATCAGATTATGACGGTATCTACCACTGTCTACATACACGGCGACGCACTGTCTGGGATCGCAACATACCGAATTCCTAACACGCTGACATTCAGTGTGCTATAGACATGATATACATTATTATTTAATAATTATGCATGGCGTATCTTTTTAATAGATTCTTTGAACGATTTGCAATGTAAAACATGTTTAATTAGTGCTATGTAAAATAAACTTCCCGTAATGTGAGCATCAAATCAATTCATATGGCATATATATATCTTTATATGAGCATAGGACATGAAGGGTTGGGTGATCGCTACCGGCAGTTGAGATTGATAGCTGCGCGGTGATTAAATTTTTCACGCAAAACCTCCAATAGAAGCCGCAACTGGACTTTTGACATTGGGCTCTGGAAATTATTTTTTTTCATTCTAATTAAAGCCGCGACTACAATTAGAAATTTTACGGTATAAATACCGTAGGCCTACATGTATAGACAATAATTGGCAAACAATTTTAAAAAAGTTTTTTTTCTCTTGTCCCCCCTAGTTGGCACCCCTCTGAGTGGTATAGTGTAGTCTATAATGAGTATCCCAGAAAATGAGACATTCACCAAGGTGTGGTTCATTCGCCGACTACGAAATTGGCCAAACGTTGGCAAAACGATGCCTTCCCAGCAAACACAAACATTTGTAGAACCTTTGTACAACGTCGGCCCAACGACTTCGACGATGGGCCGACGTTGTCCAAATGTTTGTGTTTTCTGGATCGTCTTTACCGGGATTCATAGTGCCAGTAGTCATGAGTACAGACCACCGCATCGTTTCTTGGGTTAATCAAGATGGCCGCTGGGTGCACCGATTGGCTTCACTCACTGCTGACACAGCAGCCGTCACGTAGCCCCTCCACTCATATAACCTCCTTGAATGTACCCCATAATCTGGGCATGAGCAGTTGGGGACGAATTATCCCCACATAGATGTTGCGAGACATCGTCGCTCATGTCTCGCAACTGCAAAGGTTGATGCAAAATATATAGCCGTGAATTATAGTTGTATTTTACCTAACTTCAGGTCCAATATGTCACATATCAACTTATGAATCACATAAATGCAAGTAAATATTATATTTAGTTTAGGCAAGATGATGTTAGATTGGCCATAGCTTATCAGATTAAGTCCAGAGTAGAAATGTCGGAAGGACTGGGCAGCCCCATTCCGGGCTAGTTATCACAAGCAAACAAACAAACAAACACAAAACATCGCTAAATATAGCCCCAGCGTGACTGTACTGGCAAGCTTGACCGAGGACTGAAATCTTAGCTACGCTAAATATAGCCAACTTCAGGTTTTCAAAAAAATATATTTTCTTGAGGTAGATAGAGGTTTCTTGGTGCAAAAATGACAATTGGCATTGACATTCCGTCTTTCACCTCAGAGCATTCCGGAAATACTCGAATGTATAGAACAATCACTAAATGCGATTTTCAGCAGGTGTTCAACAGGAATTTGTGCAACCGTGTCCCAGTCAAACACATTTTAAACATTGATCTTACTTTGAAAAATAAACTAAATTATAAACAGCACTTGAATGGATTATGATTCTATATAGTATCGACACATTAAAGTATATTTACTTTAATTTAATGCTACATTATACATAGCTTGTAGAAAAGAGGGATACAATCAATGAATCATGCGAAAAAGCACGTGTGTTTGTTTTCTTTTTGACTTTGTCACGTGATTTCCGGTTCCAATCTCCTCTGACTCTAGTCTAGACTAGTCACGGATGAGCCCCTGGGCGATATTATAAGTTGTTATGTAAAATTAGTCGCGGTTTTCATAAATATCCATGGTCGCGGATTTCCCCGATTAACCAGACCTGCTAACAGACGCCCTTCTAGATACCCATTAACATTATTTCAGAATTACATCAAAAACATGTCAAAATCATAAAATTCAAATGGTAACTTTTCTGAGTTCAGTGCGCAGTTTGTTTGTCTGTTCGTTTGTTTGGGATAGCTAGCCCTGAAGAAGGCTGTCCGGGCCTTTCGACATTGTCAATGTCTCATTATCTTCTCCTCCTTCTTCGTACAGCTCATACCTCTGTAAGTGAGAGTATTTTCGAGTCGGATGATCGGGTGCGCTGTGCAAGGAAGTGACCAAAAACAAGGCTGTGCAGTTGAAAACATCCTCCTATCAGGCTGATGTAGGGAAATGAGAGACAGGGCCGACCGCGTCTCACTGCATCTGATTTATCTATGGAGACATTGTCTGCAGGTGCCACGTTCCACAGTTTGATAAATGCCGGGAAAAAATGCTGGTAGGAATTCACCCGTGTGTGTGGTTGGTGGTACTTCATCTGGTTTCCTCGGGTCAGCTTGTGCTGTAGACCAATAGGCCTAATGGTGTGAGGTAGGTTGCAGGTATGTCTATGAGATTGTTTGTTATTCGGTGGGGCCTACATCATTAGGACACGGACTGAGGCCCATCGGTGAGCTAGGGTAGGCCATCCAAGCTTAGCAACCATGGCTGTTGGGCTGTTTTCCCAGGTGTATTTGTTGAGCTAGGGTTATCATTGCTGGGCTTGTGGCAGGTCAGCGGACGCGACCATCGCCTCAGGCTCAATCTTATTTGTTTAGATCTTGCCCGGTCAGCAAGTAATGGTTCGTGATATAAATCCAGTTAAAACAGAGGGTTCCTTTCATTCATTCTTTAGTCATGTCATGATCATGCAGGAATTGTCAGATAACGTGCTACTCAGTTCCGTGCGGCAGGAGGTGACTGCTCAGCCCTGTGGCTGGTGTGGGGACGGCGCGCTCTCACGTCTGTCCTCTGTGAGAGTCGAGATCAGAATGAAGAGTGAAGGTGATTTACACGTGGCGTGGGCCAGCCGGAAGGACTAGCTGGTCAATCAGTGATTCCGTCTAGCTCGAGTTCGGCCGCGAATAATCTGTAATTAAGGTCGCCACATATCTGCTGGTGACAAAACGAGCAGCTTGTCTCTGCACCTGCTATAGGCCTACAGCTTGGATGTTACAGGCAGAGGCAGGATCCCAGACTGTAGCAGCATATTCCACAGTTGGTCAAACAGCTAGATGTCTTGTAACAGACCTCCTTAATATTGTTTAAAAGTGTTTAATGTGTTCGTTCCATTTCAGATGCTCATCGATGATGACTCCCAGGTAGGCCTACTTTGCAGCGCGGAACACAGAGTTGTGGATGGAATAGGGCACTGCTAGCTTCCTGATGACTTCACATTTATCGGGGTTAAACTGCATCAGCCATTTATCCTCTCAATCCTGGAGTCGATCCAGATCTCGCCGCAGAAGATCGGTATCACTGTGACTGTTGATGACGCTCTACAACAATCATCTGCAATACTCATTCAGGAAGATCATTAATAATGTGGTAGAAGAACAGTAGAGGGCCCAACACTGTGCCTTGGGGGACACCTGATGTCACTGGTCACTGGTGCTGTGGAAGATTGCTTACCCTCCAATAGACTGCTTGCACGAGTTTGCGCAGTGAACAATTGTCTGATTAAAACAGTTCGAAGTTGCTCACTGTGTGGCGTGTTGTCATTGAAAAGTGTATAACAGTTGTCTGATTAAAACAGTTCTGCGTTGCTCACCGTGTGGCGTGTTGTTATTGAAAAAGGTGTATACAACTTGCTGGGTGTGGTTAGGAAGGACGCTGTTGATCCAGGTAAGGGTTTAACTCGTACACCATAGTGGTTCAGCTTCTTGGCAAGTCGAGGCCGGGGAACAAAAGCCTTCGAGAAATCAAGCAAAATGACATCGATTTGGCCGGACTCATTAAGACACCTGGCAAGATCGTCAATGGTAACTATGAGTTGTTACTTACAGGAATGACGCTTGTGAAAACCGTGCTGTTTGTCAGACAAGATGTTGTGGTGGTCTAGGTGCGACATGATGTTGCTATGAAACGTTAGCGATAGTCCATGGGCCAGATACGAAAACCCTCCCCCTCCCGGGGATTTTTTAAGACAGTGATTTTTGGACATCATGTTATATGAATATTCAACATCTGCTTGTTTGCACTCAAAATATTGGGGCATAACAAAATACTGGGTCATCAAACATATGCACCCCCCTGAATTTTAAGCGGTAAATTTAATTTCATAAAAGTCATGTTGTGTAAATTTTTTTCAACTGCAGGTATTTATTCTTATTATTAAACACTAGTTATGTTACAAGAAGATGCTATGTGAGACAAAAATAAAAAAATATGGGGTTCATAAATATAATATATGTAACAACCCTTTAAATCCCAAATTCTACATATCGCTTGCTACGTTTACATGAAAATCTAATATGAAAACCCTCTCCACCCCCCTCCTCAAGGGCGAGATATTTGAAAACGATAATTTTAAGAAGGCTTATTCAATATCCATTCAATATCTGCTTGTTTGCACTCAAAATATTGCGACAGGAAAAAATACTGGGTCATCAAACATATGTACCCCCTTGAATTTTAAGCGGTGAATATAATTTACTGAAAGGCATGTTGTATATATTTTTCCAACTACAGATATTTATTCTAATAATTGAACACTAGTTATGTTACAAGAAGATGCTATGTTAGACGAAAATACAAAAAAAATAATATGGGGTTCATCAATATATGTAATAACCCTTTAAATCCCAAATTCCACATATCGCTTGCTATGTTTACATAAAAATCTTATATGAAAACCCTCTGCACCCTCCTCCTCAAGGGCAAGATATTTGAAAAAATAATTTTAAAACAGCTTATTCAATATCCATTCAATATCGGCCTGTTTGCACGCAAAATTTTGCGACAGGAAAAAATACTGGGGCATCAAACATATGTACCCCGTTAAATTTTAAGCGGTAAAAATTATTTACCGAAAGGCATGTTGTATATATTTTTGCTTGCTTGCTACGTTTACATAAAAATCTAATATAAAAATCCTCGTAGGAGGGCGGGGTATTTGGAGACGATAATTTTGAGACACCTTATTCAATATCCATTCAATATCTGCTCGCTTGCACTCAAAATATTGCGACAGGAAGAAAAATTGGGTCATGAAACATAATGTACCCCCTTGAATTTTAAGCGGTAAATTTAATTTACTAAAAGGCATGTTGCATATATTTTTTCAACTACAGGTAGTTATTTCAAGAATTAAACACTAGTATTGTTACAAGATGTTATGTGAAACTAAAATTAAAAAATAAAAATATGGGGTTTATTAATACATGTAATAACCCTCTAAATCCCAAATTGCACGCCTCCTATGCTACGTGTATATATGTAAACCAGATAAACAAAACCCTCTCCACCCCCCTCTTCCTGGGCAGGATTTTTGAAGACAATAATTTTTTAGACATCTTATTGTTTGTCTGTTCTATATCTGCTTGTTTGCACTCAAAATATTGGGGCTGGAAAAAATAATGGGTCATCAACCATATGTACCCCCTGAACTATAAGAGGTAAATTTAATTTCCTAGAAGACATATTGTGATTGTTTTTTTAACTCCAGGTATGTGTTCCATGGAATAAACACTATTATGTTACTAGAAGATGTTATGTAACAAGAAAAGAAAATAAATTAACAAATATGGGGTTCATTATAATATATAATGACTTTTTAAATCCCAAATTACACGTCTTTCGTGCTATGTGTATATGAAAACCAGAAATGAAAAACATCCCCCACCCCCTCACTATGGCCGGGATTTCTAAAGACAATAATTTTTAGACACCTTATTATTTATCTATAAAATATCTGCTTGATTGCACTCAAAATATTTGGGCTGGAAAAATATCGGTTCATCAAACATATGTAGGCTACTCCTGAATTTTAATAGTAAATTTAATTTCCTAGAAGACATGTTGTGATTGTTTTTTAACTCCAGGTATGTGTTCCACGAAATAAACACTAGTTATGTTACTAGAAAATGTTACGTGAAAGGAAAATAAAAAAAATACAACAAATATGGGGTCCATTATAATATAATAAATGACCCTTTAAATCTCAAAGTACACGTCTTCCGTGCTATGTGTATGTAAAAACCATACATGAAAAACATCCCCTACCCCCTCCCCATTGGCGGGATTTTTAAAGACAATAATTTTTAGACAACTTATTATATATTTATTTAATATCTGCTAGTTTGTACTCAAGATATTAGGACAAGAACAATTAATGGGTCATTTTACACAGTAAATTTAATATCAGAAAAGACTGGTTGTATCTATTTGTTCAACTCTAGTTATTTATCTCAAGGATAGCAAATTAAAATCACCCTAGTTATGTCAGTAGAAGATGATATGTAAATAAAAAAATAACTTAAATAAACAAATATGGGTTTATTATTACATCATACATGTAATAACCCATCAACTCCTATATTACAGGTCAGTTATATTTAACCAAGGTGTGATAAAATAATAGTTTCATCATGTCAGTGGCAAGACAAGACAAGACAAAGTTTATTCCCCAAACCAAAACTTTGGTACAGGGTGAAAGCATGGTGAAATGTGTAGATGATGTCAAGTAAAATATTTTCAAAACAATACATACATTAACTTCATATTGTAGTAACCATATACAGCCACATAATATTGGCTATGATGCAGTGTAATAAGATGATAATAAAAAGACAACCATTTTCTAACACAATTGTACATCTTGTATGATACACACATATATACATATACACACACACATATACATACATATACACATACATATACATACATATATATATTTACATATATATATATATACATACATATATATATATACATATACACACATATATACACACACATGCATACACACATACATACACATACATATATATATATATATACAGATAAACAGATAATGATTGAATATATTTTAATAATTTTATAACTTATTAAGATCAAAATAAGAAGGATTTCATTAAGTGTCACCTGAAGTACATTGTACATTAGAGACTTTTAAGAAAATCGTCAAATTGATAAGCGTCGTGTGATTATCTGATCCTAACAAATTTGCAAATTTTAGGACATTAGGACGAATTGTATATACGGATGGTAAATATTTGGCTCTGAACGATTTTAGTTTTGAACACTCGAGCACATAATGAAATTCGTCTCCAATGCATCTTTGCATCATTTAGAAGGTATGCGCATAAAATAATCTCAGAAATCACGAAGGGCTTGAAAAAATGAGAGTTTTTTTGATGACTTTTGAGTTCATGTGACACAAACCTGAAGCATGTATCGACATATATCACTGATTGATAATTAGCAGGTGCAACGCTAGGTGCTGATAAATAGGTCTAAACAATATTTGTCTTTTAATAATATCCTAGATAACTTGTTACCACCAGCTAGTATGCATAGTGTACGTAACCCTCCTAATAATTATGCAAACCCATGTTCCTAATTAGGCTTTTGTCTGAAAAAAATCAGCGCCATAGTTTTCTGGCAATCAGAAGGTGTACGATATGTTCGGGCGATGTGTTTATTTAGCTTAGCAGGATATGTGGGCAACCTTTTATCAACATTAGGTTCTAAATTACCTTTTACATTTTATTTGAACTATAATTAAGAAGCCCACACTTCTGAATTGGCACCAGAATAAAATAAAAAAAATGCTACAGGCACATGCTTATTTTATTGGTCACTTTATGTATGTGTTATCGGACAATCATGTAACTATAGGTTAAGGTACCATGCTGGAAACCATAAAAAAATGAAAGTAAGAATATCACAATAAAAAACACATTTTGGTATTATCGTATAAGTATAGTTGCCCAAACCCAAATAATTATACGGCAAATAGGTGTAATTTTAATTAAAAGTAACTTCCACGAGATCCGGGCTATAGGGTTACCCTGATATAGTAAAGAAAACAAAGTAGGGTCTACTACTGTATTGAAAGATCAAAATATGAAAAATAAACGTTGAAACTGGTTGTGGGTATTAGCTGAGAGGTCATGGGGTTTAGTGAGAGGTCGTGTGTGGCGATAATTCGTCTTTGAGTTTTGTCTTTTTACACGAATTTTTATTTCACAACGCCTTAACTACATGTGTGTACACAATTACCAGTAGAAATGTTATATATTACATGTAATGTGGACATTTTGAAACTCTTGAAATGTTTTCAGGTGAAAGGTTGACCACAAAAATTAGAGTGTAGATATTTTATGTTTTACTCTTTGGCTGTTTGGTCTTTGATATAGGCCCCTATTGCTTGAAACCTGATTTTCTATAATACTTATTATTAGCTAACTTTCATATTTTATGCTAATATGTTTTCATGATCTTGATAACATATATTTTATTGCAATCTCTGTCCATGGAAACCATACGGTAGACATTTTTTCAAGATTCTAACTTGATTAGTTTCTGAGATATTGCTTGAAACTGTATTTTGCGTAATGGCTGCCTAATTTGCATTTTTTTGCTAATTTATTGATCTGATCCTAATTAGATATATTTTATTACATTTTTTGACCATGAAAACCGTATGATAGACACTGTTTTCAGGATTCTAACCTAATTAGTTGCTGAGATATTGCTTGAAACTGGATTTTCGGTAATGACTGCCTAATTTGCATATTTTAGCTTATTTAGCCCCAACAGCTTGAATGCAAACAACCGGATTTCAATAGTTCCATATTCAGAGGCTTCAAAAATAACCACCGTGAAAAATCCCCAGGGGGGAGGGGGGTTACGGGTGGCCCACGGTCTATCAGGCATATTGGGGTGCGGAGAAGGACCCATGTCTCCCGGCAAGGATCAAATGTACCTTTTAAAACCAGTGAGTCCCGAGCAGATTTCCTTACTTTGAAAATTTTAACTCGTAGCAGAGTACTACTTTTAATTGGAAGGCTGGTTACTCTGGGTGTAAGTGTGCGCTTGCAAATTTTGCTTAATGGTTTGGTACCCATAGACTTGTGAGGGTGCACATGGGTCCTGGAAATTATGGATACTTCCCATTTCTTTTGTTACCCATTTTTTGGCCTCACTATTCACTTTTTATAAAGGAAAATGACATAATAATAGATAAATAAATGGTTCGTTTTTTACACTTTATATAAACTGCAATCCTCGATGTTCGGCCCCTAAGAACAGGCGCTTCGCCGTTCGTTCGTTTCGTTTTTTAACCCATGTCCACCCTCACTTGTTTCATAAAAAATATTTTGTAATTCACATAGAAAATACATTTAATTTGTAATGAATATGAATAAAACTAGTGGCGACAGAAGCATATTGCCTATCAAGGTCATCACCTACTTATTTTTTACCATATAGATTTGATTCTTACTCTCGTAACTTTGATGTTAAAATACTTCTGGATATATATGTCTCAATTTGCAATATTGACAGGCCCACACATTAAGTGTCATTTTAAACTCACGCACCATATTTTATATGAAAAAGAAAATCCAAACATAACATACATAATAATCCAATAGCATAACTAAAAGAATCTGAATACACACCACGTCACTTTAAGTTTAACAAATAATAAACCCAAGCATATTAGTTTAATAACAATGCAAATAACTGAACTTGCTATGTCTTTTGAATAAATGGGTTGAAGATATATTACTTATATCATCGGGTAAAGCATTCCCCAACCTTATTCCTGCATTTGATGCACATTGTCGCCCTAAATTTGTACGAGAATATTTTATGGAAAATGGAATTTTATGTTTTCTCTTCTACTTTAACGTATATTTATATGAATTGAAAAAGTTTTTGTATATTTATTGGAAGAAAATTATAAAATGTATTAAACAATAAAATTGCCATAGCATACTCCAGCATATCTGGAAATGTAAGAAATAATGACATTTTAAACAATGGTTTTGTATGCTCTAGATAACTCTAGATAAGTTTTATGGACCATGCATTCTGATAAATTTATTCTGTAATAATGTTATCTTATTTAAAATATATCCACTGGCTCTGCCACAGATTTCAAAACAGAAAAGCATATAATATTATGGTAAGAATGAACTATTATAAAGCATAGTTAGTGATGAAAAATATATAATAATACTTGTGTAATTTTGAAACAATTTGCTTTATGTGACTGTACCAAGTTAATTTATCATCAATTATTATAACCCCTAAAAAATCTACTCATTCAATTTATTGTTTAGCATAGCTTCCTCTACTATATTTTAAAATGCATGTATATATACTTGAATGTGTGTTATTGTTATAATACTGTTGATTTTTTACAGTACAAATCGGGAAAATAGCCTTTGGCTGATGTTTGTATTTTTTACAAAAAACGATTTTAAATAAATATGATTTGACTTGATTTGATGTGGCATATCGGATCTTATTTCTGGCTAAAGCTGATATATCGGATACCATACTGAATTCAAATTGGAGACTATAGCTTGTTTATATCTGAAATGAAATTATAGGCCTATGGAAAAAAATGACTAAATGCTGTATATAAATGAAACGCTGACATGGTGATCACGAGGGATGTTGTGAGGGGATGTATTTTGGAAATGATGAAAGATAGTTGTTAAAAAGTGGGCACTTTCATTAAAATTCTCCCGACGAAATCTGTCAGGAATTTCCAAGACCATTCTCTTTTTGCTAGAAAAGTTTATATTGAATAAAATAATTCAAACGGCCTAATTGTGCCATGTGGGCTTTTATTTAAATACCATAGCGGCTATTATATTTTTAACACGCGTGACTTTGGCCCACGTTTTATTGACAAAATATAAACTCTTCAGACCTTTCCCAGTTTAATTTGAAATATGCCTAGCATATTTTGATACTTTATATAATAAAGAGATTACCATTCACTTTGAGTTCGGAATGGTGTCAGCAATTCACATTTCAAATTGAAGGCCAATTTTAAGATAATTATCCTGTGTAGCTCAAAGTTTACTCTGGAGTCTAAATACTAACAAAACTTTCTTTTACAACATCATCTGCCATACTAAGTGCCCATATACATGGACTACAAATCGTGCAGCCCTTATACAGATGTCGTGTTTGTGGTCACATGCTCAGTTATTTGAATAAATCAACTTGAATCTGAGGAGTATAAAAGCCTTTGTACTAAGATGTGATTTGCACACCCAGAGCTCTAGCTATCATTCACCATTAGTGTTCACTACTATTCACGATCATGGCTAGGGATGCACTTTATGTTCTTGTCATGAGTTTGATGGCCACAGGCAGTCTGGCCGGTGAGTATGTGATTGTTGGGATTCTAATGAGACCAAAGGAGATTATGGTTTAAAATACATATTAATAATATATTACCTGTGCGTCTGTCTGGTCGGCCTTGGACCAGTTCTAGGATATGATAAAATGGGAGAGTGGCGTGTAATTGAATGTAAGCTACACCCAAACGCGCGACAACAAGGCGTTGAAATGCGATAGAAAGGTGTTAATGGTAATGGTATGCCCTGAAATGCGGTAAAATGCGATGGGGAGGTGTCAATGGCGATGGAAAAGTGTGGAAGGGCGTTTGAGAGACGTTATAGAGCATCTGGGGGGGGGGGGCGTTCAGGAGCGACGGTAAAGCGTTCAAGGACGATGGGAAGACGTTTAAGAACACTTTATCTAGTCAAAAAGAGCTAATTACCACAACTATGATATTTGTAGCCTATTTATTGAAAATAATTTTTTAGTGAATTTGACCTTTTGAGGATCACCTTGAATCACAAACATATTAACATAAAATGATTTACCAGTCAAAATCATCATGAAAATGAGGTATTACAATGATCTTAGCTTTATTTGGCAAAAGCATATTTTCGATTACTTGACCTTGAAGTTGACTTTTGGACATTGAAGATGACCTTGAATCATGAAAAGCCCTACCGCCATCGTAGATTTTTGACGATGCCAGAATGTTGTTGTAACGAATTAGTTCCACAACTGTTGTTAGGCAACTTAGGATGTTTTACCGATTTTCACAGACTATGGCGGCCATCTTGGATTTTTGGACTTTTATGAGTCAGATTTTAATAGACTTTTTTTGGTAATTCACTATGTTCATTGGGATAGAAAACCGTTGAGAAACCCTTTGTTTGATTTTTTTGGTGGTTCGAGTGGTTATTTTCATATATAGTGTGGTCATTCTGGCACTAAATCCACAGAAATCTGGACAAATTGCTAACAAAGGTTTTATGATTTATTATGGTAGATATAGGCCCCAGCTAGCAATCCTGAAAAGTCCCAAGCAAAACTCCTGTTAAAATTTGGTAAATTGACGAAAAATCAGCCCGCCAGGGCTACATAATGTGATGAAAAGATGGAATGATGGCATATTTTTGTTACAAGCAAACTGACTTCAGAAATGTGTTTAGTAATTGTGAAAGAACAATACCTGGGTGGATGACAGTGTTTTACATGTCTCCTTTTTTGCATAATAGCGAAATTCAAGATGGCCGCAATATTCACTAGCTATTATTCTAAAAATCACATATCTTCACCAATAACTATGCAAATTGTTAAGGTAATATATGGATTTGTATGTTTAGAGGGTCAAGGAAGCTGAATATCATAAAATCAGAACAGAAGTTTTTTTGCAACTTTAATTGTAAAAGACGATTTCAAACCAACAGTTGTAATGTATATATTATATTAGTTATGTACATTTGTAATGTCAATTCGAAATACTTACATGGATAATATCCACAATTGCATTATGTATATGCTATTTTTTTATCAATTTATTCTAACCCTTTGAGTTTAAAGTTTTAACAATGAGAACCCATGTATGCAGCGTACCTAATCATATATGATCTATATACTCAATACAAAAGAATATCTATTTCATCACCACTGCCATACAATGTATGATAAATTCACGTTGCTAAATACAAAAAACGTCAACCTATGTTTAAACCCACGCTTAGATGTTGATATTTCTGTTTATTTATCTTTATCATCAGATTATTATTTTGTTTGTTTATGGGATTTTATGTTTTTTATTGTTGTGTGCTTGATCATTCAGTGTCAGGTTATGCAAATGCTCTTGTTGAGAATCTTGTTTTCTTAATAACGATCTAGGAGTACAGAAATTCAATGTAACCTGGGTATGTGATTGATAACGAAGGTAACTATTAAATTCTAGTTGTGGGCAAATGGTAATTATTAAACTGCAGTGGTTCCGTAAAGTAGTATTTTGGAGGCCATTAGAGTCATGTTCTACATAAGATATCAGTTCTTAAAGGTTAAAACTTTAAAATACTTGGACATTGTGTTGTAGCCACTGGCATAGATCATTAAGAGAGCTCAATCCCAGAGGCTAACCCTCTCCGTATCCTCCCTATTATAATTTGTTGACTTATGAATTAGATATTATCAGTCGATGGTGATTATCTAATAACAATCTTGAACTTTAATGAAAAGCGGGATCAATTGATGACATTTAATTTGAAAAATATTTAGTCTAACTTTATGCTAATACTTGACAGACAACCACATACCAATATTGTTAGTGGTCATTCCGTCACACAAACTATCCATTAAGTACAAGAGCGTATTATTATCTAGGCCAACAAGAATAATTAATACAATAATAGATAATATACTCATATACTTCTTTATCTTAAAATCACTTAAAATATCATTATTTTTTTCTTAAAAATCGCAAAAAAAACTTTAAATCAATCATTCCTTGTACTTAAAATTAAACTGATAGCTGCAATCGATTCCTGGTGTCCAAAAACATAAGTAACGATACCTAACATTTGCAAAATGGAGAAAAACTTTAAAAAAAATCACTGGCGATCGTGATATTGTAAAATAGTTTTTTGTCAATTTCTCGAAATTGAACAGGAGTTTTGCTTGGGACTTTTCAGAATTGTTCAGATATACTAATATATCTACCCGTCTACAACTGTTACGCTCTGAGAACCTTCGTCTTCGGTCATAATGATTATGGAATTCAAATAATTTAAGAGGTATCGTAAAAATTCCGCGTAGTATCCACCACTGTTTTATTGATTCCCAGCTTTGCGCCATCAAGCGTGCTTCATTTTTGTTGCAGCTAATTCTTGTAGAAATGTGGAGATCGTGTCACGAGCAGAATGGGCAGCTCGTCAACCTAAGCGAGAGAGCTCGATCAGCACTCCAGTCCCCTACACCTTCATACATCACACAGACACCTCTCCATGCTTTGATAAGACTACCTGCTCTGCAAGGTGCAGATCTATACAAAACTACCACATTAATACTAAAGGTGAAGTTTTTTTAGCTGCCTAAATAACATTGCCTACATAGGCATGACAAGCGTTACGTAAAGTAGCAAGGGGATTTGGCGCCAGTCAGAAAAAAACAGATTGTTTTTGAGAACAATAAACTTTTTTCAGACTGGCGCCAAATCCTTTTGCTGTGTAAGGGGGGCACCTTTCAATATCCAGGGGGGTGGGGGGTATTTTTTAAATGAATAATTTCGGGCAGACTCTGCATGAAATAAATAATTTAATTCTAAAACTGTACTATATAAACATGCATTGAAATTTGAAATTTTCAGCGTGCCGGGTTGGAATAAATAATTTGTCCGTTTTGAAAACTCCAGCCCCCCCCCCCCCCCTGGAGATTGAATGGTGGCCCCCTAAATGCAATAATTAGCCACATAACACGCGTAGGCATACTGCCACGTGACAAGAAATAGTTGGTTGGAGAACAGTGGCTGATAGTGGTACCAAAGAGGGTATATGCTCATATAGGCTCTTTGGTGGTACTATCCTACTCTTGATGCAAACCTGTATTCCCCAATATTTTTTTTAAAAATACGAATCTAAATTTCGCCCTTTTCACGCAATTTTTTCAAAAAACTCAGTTATGCCTCCATCATGAAATGGCGATAATATATTTAATAAAAACAGCGCAAAAGATTGGCCAATAATATATATATACCATTCAAAATACGGTGTAGAATTATTGTTTGTTAACAGTTTACTGTTGGCAGAAAATGCAATGCACCATTATCGTTATTATGTACAATAATTGCATTGTAAATAACAGGAACAAATATTGAAATATTACAAAAATATATAGATTTAATAAATAATGTATTAACAAGCCAGCATATATACAGTATAAAAATCATCATTTCGTTCTTATCATCTAGTCACTTGACTAATATCTTACACCCACTTCATCATATCCCTCTATATTTTAGGATGGAATGACATAGGATACAGTTTTTTGATTGGTGAAGACGGGCGTGCTTATGAGGGTCGTGGCTGGGGCAAGGAGGGCGCCCATACCAAAGGCTACAACACCAACTCACACGGAATATCTGTCATCGGAACATTCACTTCAAAAAACCCAAACCAACTGGCTCTGGGTGCAATAAATGCACTCATTGATTGTGGAATAGCTAATGTAAGTATGTGAAAACATAACTTGACCTGATATTTTTGTATATCAAGTGAGTCAATAATGTATAAAACATCCTTAGAGGTAGTAAGACATTACATTAACCTATCTGGCTCAAATCACTCATCCGTCTAGCTGTATTGAGTCTCACATCCAGACCATAGGAATGGTATAATATTAAATAGTATCTCAAAACGTAGGCTACTATTTTGTTGTTGTATAATATTTTCTCAAATCTGATTTGATTTTAGATACTCTTGAAATATCGGGTCTGGAAATAATAAGTGTGATGTGAAGGTATAACCTCTAAATTTATTTCAGTTGTGTACATTGCCGGTATACATATATTTAGGATGGATTCAAAATGAAGTACATGTATTTATCAAGATAATGGGTCAATAATTAAATCATTTGTATATATTATTTTTCATATTATGATTATTAAATATAATAATATAGTAGGCTTAATTAGATATAATTATTATCCGATAAGAAATAAGCAATTTGGACCATAATGAAATCATCCAAGTAAAAAATTAGACAACCATTCAGCCACGGATGAGGTCATCTATGCACAGTCATCTATATAAGTCATATATATAGGTCCAGAATCAAGTAATTTAATTGCTGTGGCTGGAACCACCACTCAACCATGTATCTGTACAATAGAACATACCCATAGTGGATTTGTGATTACCATAATTAAATCAGTTATTTAGCTGAGGGGGGGACCATTAGCATTCAAGACCAGAACTATAGGGCCTACAGTTATCTAGTTTACTGGAGAAACATTATGCATCTATTTTAATAAATTAATAACATACACAGAATTTACAACTGTTCTGTCACGTGTTTAAATCTTCTCTTACTTAGAACAACATTAAAGTGACCAAAACCTATTAATAGTGAATCGTAGGCCTACTATTTTTTATCTAAGATCACCAATATTTTAGAATTACATAATTATATTAAAAAATATATATTCTTATTGTGTTCCTTAATTGAAAACCTTTTAATTGTTATTGCTCATTTCAATTCGTTGCAAATGTTGGTATATAACACTTTAAGGGCTATTAATTGAAAATACTGTCAACCTTTCATAATTATAATGAAAAAGTACATAAACGAATTAGAAAAACATATCGTGTGGGGAAAAGAACGCTCCCATCATAATTTTTGCTCTTTTAATTTACAACGCCCATATCTGGTTAGCTCACAAATTTTGTCCACATTAATACCGTATTGGCCTCCCCAATATTCACATAACTGAGGTTCATACCTTTAAGTTGATATAGGATGCATCTTGTCAAAATTTGAGTTTGGGTGTGAAAAAAGATCGCACAATTGCCGCGGCATTAATAACAGACATAAAATTTAGTAATAGATCAATGATGGGCGGAACGTTTGTTGTGGTTTGAGAGGGCGGAGTTCCCCTGTGATGACGTAACAGACTGCACACCTTGTGATGAACGAGGGCCCTCTGATTCGACATCTGTCTTTGACTTGCACCTCCACTCAACCAATGAAACAACAGGCTTTATAATTAGAGGGGGGAGTTTCCAAAGTATTATCTTGCGACTCGCTGAATTATATCACCCCTCCCGGAAATCTTGGTCCTTGGGCCACCACAGAGCCTGGATTTCCAGAGTTTTTTAGCACCACAGTTCCCGAAATTCCTCATGGCTGAACATAGTTTTCATCTACACGGATTTTTGTGAAAAGGTGGGAAATATGAAACTAATATTATTCCCAGGTCTACAGCTTTGATATCATTTTTAATACTGAAACAGTGTGATTGTCAACACTGGATTTTGTATAAATGTATTAGGCCTACATGCCAGAAAAGACGCCCACGGCCGTGGGTTTCAGTCTGCTGAGTAGCCTAGCACCACCCACCTCGGAAATAGTTATTCACAAAATACCACACACACCGGAAAAATGTCAATTGAAACCCACCACCTCCTCCGGGAAAATAACGATTGCCGTCCATGGGGGGAGCCCGGATTTTTGCTGGAACAGCCCTAACCTCTGACATGTTAACTGTTAATTAGACACTACTTTTCAAACATTAATGGGCTAGCATATGCATTCCGAACAAACACCCAATCACCCAATGTTGTATTCTTATCTAGTTGGCCTACCACATACAACGTTGGTCTAGCATTACTTCAACATTGTATTCACATGTTTACTGTACAATTAGCTGTATGCCCAGCTTAGAGAGCTAGTATACTACTAAAGCGACAAAATCAGGCTAAAATCATCAGCAAATCTGTATTTTTATTTTGGCTAATATGACCATATATGATGTAAACATGTCCATAGACTAGAACTGCGTACGTTTTTTAATTATTGTGTTGCGCATTCACCAGTTAGGCTAGATATAAAGACGAAATTCCGATTTCTTATTTCAGACATGCATGTCCAAAATTAAATACTGGGATTGGCGGGAATGACACTATAACAACGTAGGCCTACATGCCGCACGAATCGCTACATCCCCGCAAACACGAGATGTTCAGCCAATGCTCGATTAATTTTGGCGAGTCTGGGACGCTGGCTAAACATTTATCAAACACTGGGATGGTCTGTGGTTACTGCGAAGGACCGATTCAGTTTGACGCATTTACAAGCCCATGCAAAATTACATTGCATTATGAACACAGAAACGTACAAGTTTATGTTGTTTTGTAACGTTACCATAGATAATATAGAGAGATATCTATGGTTTGTAGTTTTGCTGCATGCAGTACGGTAGGCCTATGGCGCATATAGGGCCTATATGGAATTCCAGCTTAATACCGCGACACAAATCAATCAAGCCGAAATCTTCATTTTTATTTGGGCTCCTTGATATGCTCACAATGGTGACACCCTTTTAGTCAGAAGGCCCGCTAGTCAGAAGGCCCGCTAGTCAGAAGGCCCTTTAGTCAGAAGGCCCGTTAGTCAGAAGACCTATTAGTCAGAAGGCCCGTTAGTCAGAAGGCCCGTTGGTCAGAAGGCCCGTTGGTCAGAAGGCCCGTTAGTCAGAAAATCAGTTAGGCTTTTTTTCTCAGAAGACCCGTTAGTCAGAAGGCCCGTTAGTGAGAAGGTCCGTTAGTCAGAATTTTTTCATTGGGCAGTTAACAATGCTAGGGGACGCTCCATTAATTTGATATCTGGGCATGTGGAAGGGGGGGGGGCTATATTATTTTGAATAAAACTTTTGTTGTCCAGCTATTGATAAAAAATGTTGAGAGTTGTGAATCAAATAATTAGTCAAGGATACTTTAAAAATGCTGATGTAGTACACGTGTTTTTTCCAAAAAATATGGTACAGGTAGTTTAATAAATAGTTTGATAGAGAAAAATAGCAATGAAAATTATAATGTGAAAAAAGGACACACACAAATTGCACAATTGAGAGTAAAACATGTAGAACCCCATATAGATCAAATGTTGCATCTCTAGGAGATTAGTATATACTTTCGCCTACTAGTTGTTAATAAGTCGATATGAGCTTGATATCATCTTGAAAAAAAATCACTGGCGGCTCGCAGTTCGTACATTTATATAAAAAACTAGCATTATTGATGACTGGTTGGTTGCTTGGTTGGGTTATTTTCAGCAATGAGTTAGCTTACTTTTTCAGCACTATACTTTTTTTGCACATATCAAATTTACTGAAACAGATGAGAAAAGTGTGTCGTGAGAAAACCCATAAGATCTCTTAACTGGTGTTGAGTTTGTAGCCATCTGTTTAATTTATGCTGGGAATAAATAATAAATTGTTTGTCCAAATATTCTGATAACTAGCATTATTTGTCGACTCTTTTGTGTTGAAGCTTACCTAAGCATGGGAGAGCTATTGTATAATGTGATTGCAGTATACATTATTACCATGCTAACTAAGACCAGCGAACAATTTTAATCTTATTATAATTTATTAGCAGTATCTTGTTATCTAGACCATTTGTTCTCAGCAAGTCCTAAAATTCAGATACTCACGTTTGCAGTAGTATGTTGATCATATTGCTCATATTTACATTGTTCCAAACTGTTCAAATACATGGAGTGTACATTGCTGCCTACGATATACAATAATTATTTTATTATTATTAATATTATTATACTATCTTGTTCCTATGTGCAGACAAGTGACTGTTATTTACAGGCAGCTTGGCAATAACCACTTGATCCAATTATTATGGATATTTTTCATTCATTTGAAGCTGGAAATTATGTCAACAACATTACGTTCAAAAACATAATGAATAGCCTAATATTAACACATGAAAGTACTAGATGTTGTTGCTGCCACAAGTAAATAAATAAAGACAAATAATAATTTATTGGGCATAGGGTTTTCCACAAACCAGATGATTCAGATGAGGTAATTTTCTGACTAACGGGCCTTCTGACAAACGGGCCTTCTGACTAATTATCCTTACTTGTTTTCTGACTAACGGGCATTCTGACAATCGGGCCTTCTGACTAACCATCCTTTAGACGAATAGTATTAGGTTTTGAAGGGGAAAAAATATGCCAAAGCTGAATTTTTGAGGAAACCTTCCCAATACCATTAGAAAAACATACTAAAACTCTCCGTGATTCCCGCTGGAGCCTTTTCCATTATTCAAGATGGTGTCCAAGATGGCAGCCAAAATGTTTAAACCGCTATATCTCCGCTTGTGATCAACATAACTTGATGATTAAAATGTCTACATGTACATTTATCGCCATAAGGATTACGTTGAAACAGGTTCTAATAGTCACGCCTATAATTTATTTTCAATTTAAGGTATATTGATAAGCGAAATAGCAAGATTTTCATATGTGTGACATTTTAAATACTATTTCAATCATTAACATATGAGAAATTGAAAATAAATTATATATGTGACTATTTCGTGACTCAAAGCCTGCTTCATTGTAAGAATCGTAATAAAGAACATATTGATATAAAAAGCATGAAGTTTTGTTGATTACAAGCTGAGATATTAGGTGGTCGATTTATGCAAACATCCACTCGAACACCCCCGAAAAATATACCAAAGATGTTTTCCAGAGGTTTTGTCAGCAATGAGATGTATTTGATGGTAGGAAAAAGTCTTTCAAAATCTGACTACCAGAAAAGTGTTAAATCCAGGATGGCCCCAATGACTCTAGAAGAAGGGAATTGCTCTGACTAAATAGTGTATACCAGAGTGTTGTATGCCTACTCAAAGTGTCAATGTCAGTGCAGTCACTAATGTTGGCCGTGGTAGCCTTAAACAACCGGCAATATAGTTACCTTCAGCTATTATTACTCTGGGAACTATCCGATCTGAGTTTCTGAACATATGGACATGCCTGGGGGTAAATCACCCAGACATGCCCAGAACACTATTATCGGGCGATTGAAGGAAAACGCTCTCAACAACCCACCGTGCCCTATCACCCCAAAACTCACGTCATCATCTGTACATCATTCATCTCATCAATGGTATGTACTGTTTTTTATCGCATTACAATGTCACATAAATGATCATTAATGCCAAAACGTGACGTAAAGCAATAGCTTACTGGGAATTATACCATGAAAAAGCAGTGAAATTCAAGGAATACATGTACATTGTATTTACATCATTCATTTTTTTCATTTCTTTTATGAAGCTAAAACATGTGTTAATGTTCCCCCCCTCCCCTGACATAAAAAAGAACCTTAAATACTATACCCACTTCTCTCAATTTCCGGGAAGGTGAAAAACATATATGCAAAAAATTAGACGCATAGTACCTCGTAAAACAATCCTAGATCATGGCCAAGATCATGGCCACGGTAAAATATGATTTTTCGACAAATAAAGGTAGGAACAAGTGTATTACCTCTTTTTCATGTAATTTTGATTGGAAGATCCATTTCATGATTCAAGGTCATCTTCAATGTCAAAAGGTCAATTTAAAGGTCACATAATCAAAAATATGATTTTTACCAAAAAAAACCAAGAAATTGTGTAATACCTCATTTTCATGGGATTTTGACTGGTAAATAAAAAACCCCATCATAATGTAATACCTCGTCTTGAGGCGATTTTTAGTGGATAATCCATTCATGATATTATTTTGGTGATACAAGGACTACTTCAAGATCAAAAAGTAAATTCCGAGGTCAAAATATAAAAATAAAATTGAAGATTAAGAGTATTGATTGTCAAAACGTCACTTTTAAGGTCAAGTAAACAAGTGTGATAACTGTTTATTTTTTCAAAGAGGTAACCGACCTATCCTAACTTACTGGAAGATCTTTTTCTAGTATTATATATATATATTGATTGATTCAACTTCATCTCGAAATGTCTATTTTAAGGTCAAATGAGCGAAAATATGATTTTAACAAATTAAAATAACACAATGTAATACTTTATTTCAATTTGATTTTGAGAGAGAAATACTTTTTGGTAGTAGTTTGAACCAAAGTCTCATTCCAAAACCATTTTACACAAATACAAATTGAAACAAGTGTAATCCATATCCTTGATGAGGTTTTAACTACATTTCTTATAGTACAATGTTGATAGAAATGTCATATTTCGAATCCTGTGTCTGGAAGGCAGTGTCATCTCATTCATCTCACCATCCTCTGAAGGTTCTCCTGGCCCAGTTTAGCCTGTATGTGCACAAAGGTGGCCTAAAACCCCATTCATTTTATTTCATTTGTCTTATTTATGGGTATAAGGTTATTTAGCTATTTTTGACTGAATAAAGTGTTCTTCGACGGCTCTCCAGTCTTTGATAGTTTTTCCGTTACCCTTTTAACGCCACCAGATGCTCTCTAACTCCTGCCAATTGCCCATCTACACATTCCAATCATCATCTAACGCCTCTCCGTCGCCCTATAACACTTACTCATCCCTTTTTGCTTCCACCCCATCGCATTTTAGTGCATACCATTACCATTTTTACACCTTTCCGCCACCTTTTAATGCCTTTTTGTCGCATTTTAGCACTGCCTCGTCGTTTTTTAACGCCTCCCCATTGCCCTTTAACACCTCCCTGTCTCCCCTTATCGCCCTTTAATGACTTTGTGATGCCCTTTGACGTTTTTTCATTGCCCTTTAATGCCTTTTTGTTACCTCTTAACACCCCCGTCATACTTGAACGCTTCTTACTTGCCCTTTTATGCCTCCTAATTGCCTTTTAACGCCTCTTCAGCGCCCTTTAACGCCTTCTTGCTGTCCTTAAACGCCTTTTCATCACACTTTAGCGCTTCTCGATAGCCCTTCAACGCTTTCCCATTACCATTTAACGCTTTCTCGTCGCCCCGTACTGCCTCCCCACTACCTTTTAACACACCCAGTCGCACCTTAACGTCTCTTTGTCGTCCTTCATTGCCTTTACATTGCCCTTCAACGCCTCTTCATCGCCTTTTAGTGCCTCTCCATTGCCTCCTGCCCTTTTAGTTGTAATGCCTAGTTATTCCTTGTAATTCTTTGTAATGCCTTGTTTAAAATAACATTTTCGCAGTTAATTTGATCTTTTCACCTTGAGCATGCTTTAATCATTAAAAACCTAGCAGACTTATATTACCCAGTCAAAATCACACCTATACGAGGTACTATGCGTCTATTTTTTTGCATATATGTTTTTCACCTTCCCGGAAATTGAGAGGGGTGGGTATGGCATTTAAGGTTCCTTTTTATGGCAGGGGAGGGGGGGGGTAAAAAAACATTAACACATGTTTTTAGCTTCATGAAAGAAATGAAAAAAATGAATGATGTAAATACAATGTACATCAGTGTTTCATCTAGGATTAAGGGTATAAGGAGAACCAGTTAGGTATGTATACATCGCAAGTTATTACCACTGTGTACACAGACCGTTATCAGGTATTGCGTCATAGGTGTGAACGCGCAACATCAGTGACTGGGGTGTTTTTCACAGTCACTTTTGCCTGGGTGTGTTGAATATGACGTAACAACAGTTTGATAACGAGACATTTCACTGTTTAAATATCAGAGGGGCAACATGGCGCTCATGAAGGGCAACATGGCGCGCACAAAAGGCAACATGGCGCTGTGCCATGTTAGAAAGAGCTAGATGAAACACTGTACATGTATTCCTTGAATTTCACTGCTATTTCATGGTATAATTCCCAGTAAGCTATTGCTTTACGTCACGTTTTGGCATTAATTATCATTTATGTGACATTGTAATGCGATAAAAAAACAGTACATACCATTGATGAGATGAATGATGTACAGATGATGACGTGAGTTTGGGGTGATAGGGCACGGTGGGTTGTTGAGAGCGTTTTCCTTCAATCGCCCGATAATAGTGTTCTGGGCATGTCTGGGTGATTTACCCCCAGGCATGTCCATATGTTCAGAAACTCAGATCGGATAGTTCCCAGAGTAATAATAGCTGAAGGTAACTGTATTGCCGGTTGTTTAAGGCTACCACGGCCAACATTAGTGACTGCACTGACATTGACACTTAATACTTTGAGTAGGCATAAAACACTTAGGTATACACTATATAGTCATAGCAATTCCCTTCTTCTAGAGTCATTGGGGGCCATCTTAGATCTAACACTTTTCTGGTAGTCAGATTTTGAAAGACTTTTTCCTACCATCAAATACATCTCATTGCTGACAAAACTTCTGGAAAACATATTTGGTATAATTTTCGGGGGTGTTCGACCACCATAAATCGACCACCTAATATCTCCGCTTGTAATCAACATAACTTCATGATTTTTATATCAAAATGTTCATTATTACAAAAGGATTACGATGAAGCAGGCTTTGAGACACGAAATAGTCACATATATCATTTATTTTCAATTTCTGATATGTTAATGATTGAAATAGTATTTAAAATGTCACACATATGAAAATCTTGAAATTTCAATTATTAATATACCTTAAATTGCTAATAAGTTATAGGCGTGACTATTTAGAGACTCAGAACCTGTTTCAACGTAATCCTTATGGCGATAAATGTACATGTAGACATTTTAATCATCAAGTTATGTTGATCACAAGCGGAGATATAGCGGTTTAAACATTTTGGCGACCATCTTGGACGCCATCTTGAATAATGGAAAAGGCTCCAGCGGGAATCACGGGGAGTTTTAGTATGTTGTTTCTAATGGTATTGAGAAGGTTTCCTGAAAAATTCAGCTTTGGTATAGTTTTTTCCCCTTCAGCATTAATATAGGTCTAATACTATTCGCCTACGGGCCTTCTGACTAACGGGCCTTCTGACTAATGGTCCTTCTGACTAGCGGTCCTTCTGTCTAAAAAGCGGACACCGCCCACAATATGTGAACATGTTCATAGACTAGAATTGCATATGGTTTTTAAATTTTGTGTTGCGCGTTTTCCAGTCGAGCGAGAAATAAGGACGAGATTTAATTTCGGACGTGCAAGTCCAGAATAAATAATACGGGGTTTTCGGCACAATTGCTACGTTGCCACAGCAACCAAAGTTTTTTTAAAAAAACTTCCACAATTCTAGTCTATGGACATGTTCGCATTTTTTATGGTCGTATCAAGAAGCGAATGGACTATAGTCTAGACTATATAATGACAAGCGAAGATAGGCGGCAAAGACCTAGGCCTACATGTTTAATATTAATGTGGAGGTGATAATTAAGCGAGGGATAGAGGATCTACATGATTGTGTTCCTAGAAACTGTTTCACATAAATATTACATGTTAAGATAGCCCTGGGCACCATGAAACTTCTATAGTGTGACGTCACAAGACTGAATAATAGGCAATACACACAGTGAACCCTTGATATACAATTCACATTACAATTGTGACGTCACCAATATAGCACTGTCTCTGTGGCCTAAATTCATGAACAGTCCGTGAAGCTGGTGACATGGCTGTTTATCTTGGCTGTTGATGTTAGTTTAAGTCTTAATATATGACATGTGCGTGTTTGTTGTTTACAGAATCAGATTAGAAGTTATTACAAACTGGGAGGTCATCGAGATGTGGTTTCTACAAAGTGTCCGGGCAATTACTTCTATTACAACTGGGTTACTAAACATCAAAGATGGGGTCCATGGTAGGACAGAGCACATGCAAATGCATAATCAAGGAATGAACAGTGCTAGTTTAAAAACTACCTGATTCATAGCCATTGAGAGGATTGGGAGATGTATACCATTTAAAATAAAAGTATATTATGATTGTTAAACCAATTATTTAAAAATGTTGCTTTGTTTGGGGGAAACTGCATTACATGAAACACATTTCAGTTTTTCTTTAAAGTTTTTAAATCAAAAGTACATAGTTATTATGTTCAATTTTATCCACTATAAATAACGATTTTATTGTCATTTGCATTGTTCTACTTTGTTACGAACACTATGTTGCTTATCAAATAATGTTTCATATTTATTTTGCATATATTGGCTCCGTCTGTACTGTGTTGAATAATATGCCAATAACGTCATAAAAAATGAAATCTGGTAACATGAATATAGATAAATAAGGATTCCAAAAATAAGGCAATAATTTTGTTGTATTTATTTGTGTATTGAGCCCTATATGTATCGCATTGTTATGATTAATATTTATTATTACATGGGTGTGGGACAAGTATTCAATTGTTGTAGTTATTACTGTGTATGATAGTTAAGATCTTTCGAATCTGTTTTCATCGGGCCATCGTCGTTGACAATGGACCAGCATTAAATCAACATTAGGTGCATTGTTATATTTATTGGAAATAATTCATCTTTAATTATCTTAATTACAATTGACGTGTCAGCTAGTTTATTTTGGCAGTCAACACAATATCTATTCAACTTTTATGTAACTAACAAGTGAGTTACTTGTATGTGATATTGTTAACGGAATCTCAGATTTTAGCTGTCGTGTACACAAAGTGAATTTTTTTTCACTTTGCTTTTTTCAACAATATCTTCAAAGTAGAATAACTTATTAGCATTATACGATGCGCCTTTCATACCCTTTTCATTCATTTTAAGATATTTATTGGTTTACACTTCAGCTGACTATACATCCCTTTCATATGACCATATATATTTTTTTTTTTAATGTTGACAATCTATAACATATGTAACCTACCGGTATATCAGAAATGCATTTTGCATTTATGTCAATATATATGTCAAGGACGAATCTTTTGTTGTTAAATGTGTACATGACAAAGGAAGGTTACCACAGTTAAAATGTAATATATTTCGTTTTGATTAAATATGTTTGTGTCAGATACACATATATTGCATCCTCTCAGTTTTTACTACATGTTTCAGGGTGACAGGTATTTATTCAATTATTGGTACAGTTTAGAATAGTTAGGGTTTGTGAATGAGTTTTCATTTCGTACTTTTGATTTGATATTGAGTAGGCCACTTTTCATCTATAATTGATAGATTTAATGGTTATAGTTCCTGGTCTTTTATGATAGCTACTAGCTAGTAAATTATGAGTCCAAACATATCACCTTGACTTTTTACATTTTACAGCTGGTATGACAACTAATGTACTGCTGCTGACAACAGATCAAAAGTGACTTTCTAATTGATTTCAGTGTGTTTTATCAGTATGGTCAGAATCGAATTGTCACCTAAATAAAATTATTGTTCTTTTCACTCTTCTTTTATTGATGTTTTCATATAGTTGTTTTATAACTGTTTATCATTTATTCTCACTGTTATGAGAATGTAAAAAGTCACGGATAAAATATAAATTCCCAGTCACACATACACGACGCACAGCCCACGTCTTCAGTCAAAAAAATTAGAGCAGTGCGTCGTTGTGCGTCCATACATTTTGTCAGGATATGAGAAGAGCCAGCGAGTTTAGGACGAATATACAGCGTGTTATAAATAAATCAGGTGTATAAATCAGCGAATACACAGCGTTTCGCCACCGCGTTGAGCGTTAGCAGGGCGACAAAGTCAACGAATACACCGCGCATCGGCAGGAATATGTCAGAAAGCATTTAGCACGCCTCATATACGTTGTATGTTCGCTGGACATGCGTTAGGAACACTTTAGATGGGCGCCATATGAGCGATCAGTGCCGGCATTTTAGAGTTTTTTTCTGAAAGTTAGGCTCAGTCACACATAGTCGACGCACGACCCACGCACTAAAAGTTGATTATTTTTTGCTAGAGCGTCTGTCGTGCGTCGGCCGTGCGTCAGCACTCGTTACAGGTTCGTGGAGGGCGCTGCGTTGACGCTACGCAAATTTTTTTGCGCCCTGTAATCGCCAAAGGAAGTTGGGTGTGTTTAAAATATTGAACGCATATGAACGCATAGATGAAATGAAATGATTCGGGCTTTAGGCCACCTTTGTGCACATATAGGCTAAACTGGGCCAGAAGAACCTCCTGAGGATGGTGAGATGATTGAGATGACATTGTCCTCCAGACACAGGATTCGAAATTCGAGCCCTGGCGGTCTGAGGCCGAGCACGCTACCTCTCGGTCACGGAGGCTTCCCACAATACTGACTTTCACACGTGGATGGAGAAAAAACATTTTTGTTTCTTTCAAACCGCCGAGACCGGGAACTGAACCCCGAACTCTGGCGTGAAAGGCAGCGGTGCTAACCACTACCCTAGGGCCCCCGCCCGAACGCATAGATGAACACGCCAGAAGACCGCCAGCGACACGTAGGGCGCGCTAGAACAACGTTATATCAACGCCAGATACGTTTGTTTTGTATCACATGGCTGCCCGTTGAGGGCGCAGGGCAGTCGCGGGCAACGCGCCTGTCCTGCGCTGAATGAGCGCTCGAAGCAAACGTTGGGAACACGCCCGCAGTTCGCCCAGCGCTCGATCAACACGCTGTGACTATGTTATTTCTGCAGCCTTACCTTTGGAGCTCTGGGGGAACGACATTTTAATTTCAATCATTTGAGGCGGTGTTTTACACGATACACGGCTTTAAATGCAGATTTTGTTATTAATTTGTCGAGATTACGTCCAAACATATAATGTTACCATAATTTTGGGACAATTTTTTTGTTTTAAACATGGTTACATATGTACAAAACAAACTGATAAAAGCTACTATAATCGTCGACATTAGTATTCTAGGGTTTATTGCGCACTGTATGCGTCCAACGCGTTAGAAAAGCGCTGTTCATCCGCACTTTGCGTTGAAAAACGCTGTGCATTCGCTACCAGCTTGCGACGTTTTTCACAATCCAGACTCAAATTGTTATTTTATATTTTTTTATGCGTGGACTGTGCGTCGTTTATGTGTGACTAGGACAAATCTTGGTCAACGAAAACACAACGAATTTTGAGCGTGTGCTCTACTTGTGCCTAGCGTTATACTGGCGCTGGTCTGATGTTCTGCTGGCGTCTACATTCACACGTGGAAAAACGCTCACATTTTGGAACATGCAGAAAATGTGCGCAGAGTTAGACGCACACAATAAATGAATAACGTTCATCCGGCGTTCTCGTCAAATCATCAACGTATTCTGACGCACGCCCAGCGAATCACAACGCACGCCCAGCGAATCACAACGCACTGCCCAAAATTCTTTTTTTTGTACGCTGGACGTGCGTGATGGTATGTGTGACTGTGCCTTTAGGTGGTTTACCCATTGTTATATTTGACTAGAGGCCATATATATATATTTAATTTATACACTTAATACAAAAAAAACTTGTGATATTATAATTACATTTTGATTGCAAACTATGAAAACCAATAACCTTTAATGACGAAATAGAGATCTGACAATAGCAGTAGTAGCAGTATAAAAAAATACGCAAGTATATAAGCTGGTGACGGTTATGTGCAAACAGCTTGTTTCAAGCTAGTAGTGATCTTGTATGCAATGTCAAGTCAGCCAGATAATGTTCACAATAATGGCCTGATGACGACACGGTTATGCCATGGGAGCAGAACACAATATCAACGACAATGGCGACTAGCGATGATTGTAGCTGATCGGTATAATAATTTATTTAGCAAAATCTGTAACGAGCACGTTTTTATATATCAACCCAAAGTGAGAAGAATACTGTACAGAGAAGCATTCGATGGCAATAAAGTCAAGATGGTGGAATGAAACATAATGGAGTGATAATTAATTCGTCCAAACAAAATCCTTGCTACTGCATTGAGTACCGGTACATATGATTTTGTGCTCGTGTACAACACTGCATGAACGTTGATTCACCGCCATTGATATAAATTGTAAAATGCGTGTCATCGCCGTGTGCGCACGCCGTGTGCGTTAGCCATTGAAATTGATCACAAAATTAATGCAGTCTGGTACAAGCCACATTATATTGCTAAAGGGCCTGTCACACCTTGGCGATCAGCGTCAACGATCGCGTAACGCACGAAAAAATCAGCCGAACGCTTGCGAACGCTGAACATTGCTGGACCATCGTTATGCTATCTCCTTGTGCGTTTAGCGATCGTTGCTGATCGCAGATGAACGCTGATGAACGTTGAGAGTTTTGAACAGATTCAAAACTTTCAACGCACACCAGCGTGTAAGAGGAGATGCTAGATAAGCGTTGGATGGTCGCTACTCGATCGTTGTACAAGTTAGGGGAGCGTTACTCAGTCGCTGTACACGATAATGGAACGTTACTCAGTTGCGTATACATATAATATATAAGTATTATTAAGTATTATTAAGTATTATTAAGTATTACGTATTAAAGCATTTAGAACGCGCCACCTATCTCATGTGATTCATGGGCGCAAAGGAAAACAAATATGTCACTGATAGCCTATGCGTTACACCATTAGACTATGATATGCCTCTTCAAACAAATATGTCTTCAGGGACCGCTTTAATATGTTGAGGTCGTGAATATCCCCCAGTAATGTGGGGAGAGAGTTCCACAGCTTTGGAGCAGCGATCGCAAAAGCTCGATTACCAAATGTCTTGGTGCATGAATGCGATTGTTTGAAAATAGGTTGATTAGCAGATTGCAGCGCTCGGTTTGGTTTATGCAGCACCAGTAGCTCAGATAAATATTCAGGAGCCTTTCCGTGTACCACAAGGAATGTCAGCAGCAATATCTTATATGTAATTCTCTGCTGTATCGGTAGCCAGTGAAGCTGCATCCGTATTTCAGAGATGTGTTCATGGCGTGGGATGCATGCAATTACTCTTGCGGCCGCATTTTGAACGCGCTGTAGCCTTGCGACCTGATACTTTGGCAGACCTTGTAAAAAAAGCTCACTCTTAGAAGTGCTGTTTCTGTGCTGTGTAGAGGGCGATATGCCGATTGATGAGGTTCGTGCTGGTCTGTGATGTTGAGATAATCTAACAATCTTCGAAGAACAATGCGCTCGAGGACTTTTGACAGATATGGAAGATTTGACACTGGTCTGTAGTTCTTCAACGTGTTTGGGTCTATTGTAGCTTTTTTCAGTAAAGGAGTTACAAGAGCCATCTTGAAAGATGGTGGCACAGTCCTACTACTCATAGACATATTGACCATTTTCGTGATGATAGGTACAAGCGAGCTGTCGTGATCTTTTAGTACATGTGTATCGGGATCGGATCCAGCGTGCACGACTTGGTTGCTGATTTCATGATCACCTGACGTACTTCATCTTCTGTGGCCCCCCTGAACGATGACAAATGATGTTTTGACAAGATCTGTGAATCAGCTACCACAAATGAACCAGAGGCAGCCATTACATCCAAGCTCTCACGAATTTTGATAACTTTATCATTAAAAAAAGTTGCTGAAGGTATTCACCATATCAGTTGGTAAATCAGGCAGGTGTGACTCGTGCCCACGTCCAAGAATATTATCCATGAGCCTGAACAAAGTTTTACTATCTTGACCACACGCTGCGATCTTGTCATGGTAGAAAGTCGCCTTTGCCGAGTAAAGCATCTGGCATACACGGTGTCACTGCTCCTTGAGGTGGATAAGATCTGTGGCCAGCCGTGTACGCCGCCACTTCCTCTCTCTACGTCTCCTCTCGCTTTTGGCCTGCTTAATGTCCTCATAATAAATAACACTTCCTGGTGAATCACTTAAAGTAATAAAGTATTGGAAATGATACACAACATATCTTCAAATGTATCAATCTTTATAAAAGTTCAGCACATTTATAAAGTTTGTGATCAGTTAATCAATAATAATATGATATGTTTAAAATGTATATCTATGCAATATAGGCCTTTTACACGAGAAGTTGTCCAATTAAATATAACTTATACCAAAACACTGCTAAACTGTCTGACAAAACTTTGTTCGAAAATTCAACAAATTGTCTCATTTGCTAACATATTGAAAAAGATAAATTTGCCGCTAGATACTCATGCATGTATGAACGCTTGACAATATTGTTTTACACACTTTCAATTAGTATTTTCGCTGTCATTAATATTTTTTAGACCGCTTAGTTTGTTGTGTTGCTTGTGAATTATATACACTGATTTGTGTTCATAATGTATACATTTGACTGTTTTAATGACCCTCTCTCAGTGCATTGTGTCAGGTTATTTGAGCCGCCATGATTGGTATAACTCAGTGGCGGGCGGTAATTGGCTGCTGGTATAATAGGCTGTGTCGCGGCATGTCATTCTCTATTCATTCATGTAATATATCACGTCTGATCTCACTGTTTATATATATCTGCTTGATGTCATCACATGCCCTTTGTATTATTCTACTGTTGTTGTTATGTGGAGATGTTCACACTAACCCTGGTCCTGATGATGTAATAAAGGCACTGCGATTTTGTCATGTTAATGCCAGAAGTATTCTTAAATCTGGAAGACTAGAAGAACTTTATTTAGAATTATGTTCTTTACATGAATTTGATGTGATTGGTATTAGCGAATCCCATTTAGACAGTAAAATTCCGGATGTAGATGTGGAATTTAATAATTATTCGGTTTTTAGATTAGATAGAAACAGACAAGGTGGTGGTGTAGCGTTATATGTCCGTTCATCACTTGCGTGTGTCAGACGTTATGATTTAGAAACAGCAGATACTGAGATGTTATGGGCTGAGATCACATCTAACCATAAGCGTATATAAGTCGGCGTGTGGTATAGAAGTCCTAGTCAATCTTCTATTCAAATTGATAATTTTATTAGTTCCCCTGAGGATTCTCTGTCTGTAGCCACCACTGGTTTAAACTCCTCTGTCATTTTATTTGGAGATTTTAATGATAGATGTACTCACTGGTTGTCCGACCACAAAGATAGTCAACTCGGTTTAAAACTTGTTAATTTAGTGGACACTTTTAATATGCATCAGTTAATAGACACACCCACAAGAAATAACAATTTACTTGATCTGATTTTTACAGACTCGCCTGGCTATTTTTTTGATGTTGGTGTACTCCCACCTATAGACAACCTCGATCATGGCGTTGTGTATGGTTCATTTAATTTTTCATATCCAAAGAGAAATCATATTAAGAGGAAAGTGTGGTTATTTGACGAAGGAAACTATGAACTTTTAAATAATATGTTGTTATCCATTGAATGGAATACCTTTTTTTCTATAACAGACAATATTGACGTTCTTTCAGATAATTTAACAGATATGTTACACTATTTTACAGAGCTGTGTATACCGTCAAAGACTGTAACGGTTCGACCGGGCGATAAACCTGGTATGACCAGTGAAGTACGTAAATTTTTTCGTCAGGCTAAACGTCTTCATAAACGCGCCAAACGTACTGGTTTGCCTGAACATTATGCACATTTTAGCGATAAGCGGCGTGAAGCTAAAGCTGCATTTCGTAAAGCCAGTAATACATTTTATACCAACATATCAGATAAATTAATAAATCCAAACACTTCGCAGAAATCATATTGGAAATTAACTAAAATGGTTTATGGTAACAAAGTGTCTAATGGAATCCATAATATTATGTGTGGCGATAGACTAATTGACGACAGCACTGAAATGGCTAAGAGTTTTAACACCTATTTTGCAGAGCAGTGTAGCATGTCAGCGCATTCAGTGGCTGATCCGCTACCGGCTTTTAATTTTATAACAGACACAAGACTTGACCTTTTCAGTACCACTCCAGAAGAAGTTTTTTTAGCGCTGTCTATTTTAGATTCAAATAAAGCTGTGGGTGCTGATTTCATCAGTAACAAAGTGTTAAAAGAGTGTGCCCAGTCCCTATGTGAACCATTATCTCGTCTTTTTAATATGTCTTTTACGCAATGTATATTTTCAGCTACTTGGAAAGGTGCAAATGTTGTACCTCTTTTCAAAAAAGAAAATCGTCATTTAGTATCTTACTATATACCTGTGTCACTGTTATCTAATTTATCCAAGGTTATGGAGAAGGTTGTTTATAAGAAACTATACAAATATTTAGGTGACAATAATTTGTTGACAGACAAAAATTCTGGATTTAAGCACTCCGATTCCACTGTGAATCAGCTTTTATTCATCACCCAGAAAATTGCAAATGCTTTAGATGATAAACATGATGCATGTATTGTTTTTCTTGATGTTTCCAAGGCCTTCGATAAAGTATGGCATAAAGGTCTCTTATTTAAACTTAATCAAATGGGCATCACGGGTAATGCTTTAAAGTGGATTGAAAGCTATTTAAGTGACAGATTCCAACGGGTTGTAGTGAATGGTTGTTCCTCGCAATGGTTATACACAAATTCAGGTGTACCCCAAGGGTCAATTCTCGGGCCACTGTTTTTTTTTGTTTATATAAATGATCTTGTTCTTAACCTAGAATGTGATGTACACTTATTTGCAGACGACACATCTTTACTTGATTGTTTTGATGACTCTGCAGAATCAAACGGTAAAATTTGTAGAGATTTGGAAAAAATTGAAAGATGGAGTGTATTATGGAAAGTAACTTTTAATGCCAACAAAACCAGGTACATGATAATCACTAGAAAGAATAATTACCCTAATTATCCACCTATTTATTTGCATAACACGTCTATAGAAAGAACTGATCAATATACTCACCTTGGTCTTGTGTTTACTAGTAATTTTAAATGGAACAAACATATTGAAAAATGTATTTGTAAAGCTTCAAAGCGAATTGCTCTATTGAATTGTGTAAGATTAAAATTGCCCCGTGGTACCCTTTGTTCACTTTATAAAAGTATGGTACTACCCATTATTGAATATTGTGATATTATTTATGACAATTGTACAGTACGAGACTCAATAGCAATTGAACAGGTACAGAGGAGGGCTGCTCTGGTGTGCACTGGAGCATATCGCCACACTAGCTCTGATAGGTTGCTAGCCGAACTTGGCTGGCAATCTCTCAGAACGAGGCGACTAAACCACAAACTTATACAGCTGTTTAAAATGACACACCAGATCAGTCCTCCATATCTACAGTCTCTTCTACCAGCGGCAGTTGAAAATAGGTATAATACCAGAAACTCTACTAACAATAGTTTACCAGTAATATATGCCAAACTTTCAAGCACCCGAAATTCATTCGTACCTTCATCTATTAAAGCCTGGAATAATTTGCCTGTTGGTATTCGTGGTGCAACATCATTTTATATTTTTAAAAGTTGCATTGTTAATATGAACAAAAAAGTTGACATGTTTCACCCTAACTTGTACCGTTTTTATATTTCTCGTGCGTCTGTTCATCACTGTAGGTTGAGATTGGGGCTGAGCGCTCTAAACGCTTAGTCAACGCTTTCAATATGGATTTATTAGCAATATGTCATGTGACTCTTGCAACTATGCTAGAGAAGATGTAAGACACTATATTTTTTTCTGCCCAGCATTTGCCGCCCAAAGACAAGCACTGATAGAGGGTCTGATTGCATTACTTCCTACGGCTGTAATGCAAAATAAACAGTCATTGTTGAATATTTTGTTATACGGTTCAGATAATTTTCCTGAAGATACAAATTTTAATATATTTTCTCTTTTACAAGCTTACATAAGTAGCTCAAAACGCTTTTCCACCTAAATTATCATAGTAATAATTTTGTTTTTGCTTTTCATTGTATCTTTAATTAACTCATTCTTACTTATCATATTCTGTATCATACTCTGTATTTTTTTTCTGCGGTTTGATATTGTATTTGCTATTATTAATAATATTTTTCTGTATGTATCACGTGTATATATGACCATGTATGTATGTGTGTATGCCTGTATGTAGGAAAGCAACTTGTGGCAATATTGCTGTTTGCAATCCTTTGAAAATAAATCATGTTTACAGAAAAAAATCGTTCTGGATCATGAAAGTCTATCAATCGCCAGCGTTTTTAATAATTTTGAATATTTTTATTTGCGTTACGCGATCGTTGACAGTGTTCGCCAAGGTGTGACGGGGCCTTAACAAAACGTCAAGGATATTCTGACTAGATACGTCAAGTGCAAAATATTCACGGGGACTATAATCGGTAAGACGATGTTCTCGTCAGTTATTCAGTGTTATTGTCAGCCACGGAAAAATATTGAGCAGGCACTAGTGACATATGGCGTCATAGTGTCTATGTAATATGTGAGATTTTTCAAGTGGGGCCTATCGGCATTTTCAACTATACACGAAACATAACCAATAACACTACAACACCACACAAGTTTTTGCCCATGTGTAGTCCTACTTTTTACTTCATAAGAACTTAATGACAGTTTGGTGTTTCCCGTGGTGAACCATTGTGTTCGAGGGAAGATTCATAAATGAGTAATTATTGATTAAAATGAATGTGGTTCGTATCGTGATACCAGCATGTTAACTGACTGTCGAAAAGACCAAATCATCAGAAATATAAAGTAAAGGCTAAGGATCAATTTCAGAGGGCAAAACTGTAAAAAATCGAAAACTGCCGTAGAACATCCATATTCAGCTCACATGTGTAAGCAGATTCTGCATGGTAGAGGCCTATTCGTGGCAATTTTCTACAGACAAAAGTCACGAAAATGATCTAAGCAATATCGAAAGGCATATTTTTAAAGATGAAAAGTACACAGGAATATTAAAATTGCTTTGTTTCTTCACGTCTAGTCAAATTATTCTGGATGAAATCTTATCATGTCCTTTAGGCCTACATGGCTACCCACTTTTTCAGTTAGTCCACACAAGCGGTTCTTTGTTATGGTACAGCTTGCTTCTGGGAGATTAATATTTAGCTTGAGTGCCCTGGAAAATGGGGACAATTGTCCTATTAATGTGACCCTTATTATTGAGAAATACCTATAAAGCGAAAAACAAGTGCATCCCTTCCATCCATCATACTAACATGTAGACTTGTGACTGTAGATTCGGACCAAAGATTTCTGAGATATCGTGTTTAAAAGCACTCAAAAAATGGCCGCCATTCTCTTGAAATCACTTTGAGACCAGATTAGTAAGTGCCTACATACATGTATGTGATTTGGATTAGCGCTTCTCGTGAAGCGTTTGTTTTTAGATAAAAATGCCTGCCGTTTTCTTGAAATCTTTGAATTGCTTTCTAAACATTTCCATTTGGCGGCCAGACAGACAAGAACATACATACAAAATATCTACGAACAGCGGCAGCGACGGAGACCACAGCAAAGATCGCAGCGGATACAGCGGCGGTGGATCTCTGATGAACACATAGGCTACCTGCATCCCAGAGGATACATAATGAGTCAAGGGATGGGGTGAGTTAAGAAAAAATCATATTTATGGTATAGTAAACAAAGCCCATATTTAAATATAGGCCTAGACTAGGCTATGGCATACATATGGCCCAACAGCACTGCAATCGTCATGGTTGAAAATTAAAATGATCTGAACCCTAACTTTTGACAGTACAGATATATTTAGCGGGACAAGTGTTAATAAGGTAATGAATAGGTACCACCTCCCCCACTGAAGACATTTATTCCGATTTGCATGACTGTATTGATTGAAATACTTTGATTGACATTAGTTGCTTATCAAATTGTTCGAGCAAGTGATTTTAAAGGATGACAACTAAAAAAGTAGTGTACTGAAACTAGAGACAGTTTCTACATTGAGATAGCCAGCTCGAGTCCCAGCTGGGTCGGATATTTATTATGTTTGCGCATAAACAATCCTCAAACATGTTCAAATGTATAGAACCATTTAGAAGTCAATCGAGCTATCCTGGGTCTATAATATTACCAATACACGAGTGGTAGTCCCCTTTAACCCTTACAGCGCGGCGATCGACGTTTAGAAGTCAGAATCTGACGTGGTGAGTTGATAACCGCACTGTAAGAGTAAAATATGTATTATATTATCACAGACCCATAACATAGGTATTCAATTGAAGCAGAAAGAGCTAACGTTTATGATAATTTCAAATTGAAAAAAAATTGGTTTGCATAAAAATATTTCAGCGCTTCAATATTTCCCGAGATATTTCTGAGATCACGTACGCCCGTTATCAACTTCTAACTAGTATAAAAACATTAAAATGGAAGTCGGAGATGGAGGGTTCGAACCCCACTATGGCCTTCAAGTTTCAAAGAAACAAAATGTTTTCATCGCTAACACGTAAAGATTAGATATTGTGGGGAGCCTCCGTCACCGAGAGGTAGCGTGCTCGGCCTCTAACCGTCAGGGCTCGAATTTCGAATCATGTTTCTAGAGGACAGTGTAGGGTCATCTCATTCATCTCACCATCCTCAGGAGGTATTCCTGGCCGAGTTCAGCCTAGGCCTACATGTGCACAAAGGTGGCCTAAAACCCCATTCATTTAATTTCACTTAAACAAAAAAAGAAAAGAATATACATTTAAATATATACATATTATAAATGTAGTCAAAATAATATTAGTATTTTTAATGAAAATAACTTTGTAATAACACAGATATAGTTTACACATTTATTTATAACGACATATCACTGGCCATACTTTTTTATTTCCAGAAGTAAAAAAGTTTCACATTAGAGCATATTATGCATAATACCATAAATGCATAATGTATTATGCATTTCAAAAAATACTGACAATAATAGTTCGTATTAAATGCTGAAACAAATCAGAATAGCTATATTTATGTAGTATTATGTACTTTGAATACATAAAAATCTCTTTTGATACACGTTTGTTTTTATATATATAATTATAATTATATATATTTCAATTTTACAACAGCAATATTGATATAAACCATCTTGTTATGTTTTGTATTATTTGGAGAAGAATTATATCATTATATGATACATATCCATGTAGAATCCAGAATGCTGGATGTGGATTGATCTGGTGTATCTGGAACTCGAACATATGTATTAATCATATATTTATTAATTAAATAAAGGTTTACATTAATGAGAATGATAGTTCATATTACATGCAAAGTCTATGCAACATCATCCAATTGATCATTGTGCATTCATGTTTAAGTATCCTGGTATTTCCAACACTTGTGTATTATTTTCTTTGGAAAAACACATGCGCCTCTATGTGAAAATATATCTTCAAAACAAAAAAGGGTTCCACACTGTACCTGGTACGTTTGTGTAACCTCCCCTCATGTGGAGCCTGCGTCTATATGAAATCATTGATTCCACATTTCAAGTTGCAATAATGTTTCCACATTATGTTGAGAAAAAGTTGATTAAAATATTCCTTTGTTGAAACAATTTAATCTTCTGCCTTTGGTGCTTTATCATACTTTCTGACAATTGGCCTGAAAATTAAAAAAAATGTATGTTTTTTATTGGTTGAGTACATGGCCACATTAACATTAACTAAATATGCATTATTGTTATCTACTGTTCAATTACAGAACGCATTGTATGTCAATTTACGACATTTTAAAGTAGATAAATAAACATTATTGTCTAAGTAATATTTATTTATAATCTATCAATTATAGACAAACTGTAAAAAAGACAGACGTACGATATATCAACAGTGTTGGATTGCCGTCTACCCAAAAAATCCAGTATATATTGTCGTTGTTCACGTGTCAGACCAATTTCGGGATCCTTTAAAAAAAGTATAAAACGGTTGATATGTGTGGTGAGACAGTAATTGAATGTTACAGCCATTTTAACCCAGTAACAACATACGTGAAAGTTATATCGTATGTAACAAGTTGGCTTATTATGATTAATACAGATTACAGACGCAATATTCGGGCTCTATTATTCGCTCGCTTATGCTGTTATGTGTCCGGCAGCATTATCTCTAACAAAATCTCGTGACTGCTCTATTGACCGCTAGTAGTCTATATGGTTAATAATTTCGCCTTGGCATTTTTGACAGAAAATAAATTGTTAAAGAAATAAATATTTATTATTTGTTTTCAAATCAGAAATGTATTAGATGAGAATCAGACCTGTACTTTGGTATGCAATGATCACGAATGCCACTAATTATGCATTATCAGCACAAACAATTACATCATCTAGGCCTACTTGTTATATATGTGTGGGTTATTGTGGACCTCTTGTCTAACAAGGTTTAAACATGTTTGCATATATATTACAGTTTGTTGGCATATGATATAACTAGATACTTTATGTTTGATATGGTCAATTCAACAGAATTGATCCCCTCAAAGGCAAAGACATGTGCTAAGTTTCATGTGTAAGTATACCCACTTGTAGCGTTAATGAAAAAGCTGATCGATCCACAAAAATTGGAGAGCCTTCTCCAGCTATTGGCTCTTGCGGGTGAACAATATTGAAATGTTCCATAGGAGAAATCATTTTATCCACAAAATAGCGTGTTAACGTGTCAAGAGAATATTCGTATGGTTTTTGTTGTGGTATTGTGTCATATGAAATGGTTAGTTCAGGGCTGCTCTCTCTCAGGGCCTTCACCAGATCATCACCTTCCTTATTCAACATCGCTCCCTGGTAACATAAATGAGGAAATAAAAGTATCACATAATTATGTAGATTTATTAATCCATTTCTTTTTAATTTGCATGCATGTTAATCCAATCTGTTTGGTATTCTACCTACAGCCGTTCATATATAATAATTTAATGATACATGTTGATACAGACATTGTATTGCTGTCAGGTATTTTAGATTAGGCCTACTTATCCCTTCATGAGGGACATGGCGCAACGGCGCTTTGCGGATGTCGCTGCCTGCCGTGCGGTTCCGAATCCCGCTTGGTGCAGGATTTTCAGTTTCTCTCCTCTCAATATTGGAACATTGTTTCGATGTTGTGTCTTTGGGCAAGGCACTTCACCTTCAAATTCTTCACTTGATTCAAGTGAAATGACTACCTGGTAGGACAGAGAAGGCAATGTGTACGATAAGTTCATTGCGCCGAAATGGCTGCAGGACTGTATGCTCACCGTGGAGTTGAAATGGCACACGAATGAACACGTCCAGCGACCAGGGGGTAAAATGTGAGGTCGGATGATGGGTCTTCAGACTATAAACCTGCACCTTTACCTTTCGTGTAGGAATATTTTATATTCCAAATAACATATAGAATCAACCTGAGATCATTCCAATTATTTCATGGCGGCCATTTTGAATTTTGCCTGATAAGAGGGTTTTGACACCCATTTGCGAACTTCACCAAACTTTTTCTTATTCTGTGGTATATTCTGAACATTTTCATATAGGTGGCATATTTTAACTACTGAATTCCCACGGGATTACACATGCTCCTGCACTAAATGTTGTTCCCCACATCTTCTCCAAATACTCCCAAGTTTTCCCCAAGCGTTCTCCTCTTTCCCCAAATTTTCCCCGTGTTCGCTCAACGTTCTCGCGAAGTTTTGGAAATGTTCAAAATGCCCGTGAATATTCGGGGACCCTCACATTTGACCCTCAATATTTGTTATTAATTTGCTAATTAGGCGAGCAGTTTGCAACAAATTGGGGACAATTTGGGGAACGTTTGTTTACTTTTTCGCTGAATATTCACGTAATAATCGCCAGATGCTCACTGAATATACGCATGTGAAAACACAAGGGAAGATGCACCATTTGATTGATGAATCAGCTCGTGATAACACAGGGGAAGAGTACACCAATGAGTCACCATTTCATTGATAAATCCACGCGTGATCAAAGAGGGGATTGAAGAGTACACCATTGAGTCACCATTTGATTGATGAATCAGCTCGTGATAACACAGGGGAATTAAGAGTACACCATTGAGTCACCATTAATTTTTTGATTGACGAATCCACACGTGATAACACAGGGGGAGAGTACACCATTGAGTCACCATTTAATTGATAAATCAGCTCGTGATAACATAGGGGGAGAGTACACCATTGAGACACCATTTGATTGATAAATCAGCTCGTGATAACAAGGTGAATTCCCGCAGGATTACACCGTTTGATGCGTGAATTGCTAGTCTCCTCATCCGAGGGGGTCCTTAATTAATACCTCCACCCCACGTCTGTTTCTTGCTTCTAGATTTAAATATTATGTTACAACAAAGTACTTCAATCAGATGTCAGGCCCCTACGCTATTATTATTTACGGATTTATCCCCCCCCCCCCCCACATAGGCCTAGCAGGTGTAAATTACCAGAGGTACGTGGTTTTGGAGTGGCAATAATTATCAAACACTAGTTTATAGTTACAGTTATTCACCAGGTGACTTTTTTGATTGACGAATCCACACGTGATAACACAGGGGGAGAGTACACCATTGAGTCACCATTTAATTGCTAAATCAGCTCGTGATAACATAGGGGGAGAGTACACCATTGAGACACCATTTGATTGATAAATCAGCTCGTGATAACAAGGTGAATTCCCGCAGGATTACACCGTTTGATGCGTGAATTCCTAGTCTCCTCACCCGAGGGGGTCCTTAATTAATACCTCCACCCCACGTCTGTTTCTTGATTCTAGATTTAAATATTATGTTACAACAAAGTCCTTCAATCAGATGTCAGGCCCCTACGCTATTATTATTTACGGATTTATCCTCCCCCCCCCCCCCCCCACATAGGCCTAGCAGGTGTAAATTACCAGAGGTACGTGGTTTTGGAGTGGCAATAATTATCAAACACTAGTTTATAGTTACAGTTATTCACCAGGTGACTTTTACATTTTACCCCCCCCCCCTTATCACTGGACCTGTTCATTCGTGTGCAATATCAACTCCGCGGAGAGCATACAGTCCTGCAGTCATTCTGGCGCAATAAACATACACAGCGCCATCTCTGACCTACCAGGTACTCTTTTTCACCTAAGTCAAGTGAAGCATTTGACAGATAAGTGTCTTGCCCATGGACACAACATAGAAACAATATCCCAATACTGAGAGGGGAAAAAACATGATATTCCTCTGAAAATCCTGCACCAAGCGGGATTCGAAATCGTACGACAGGCGGCCACATTGACAGTGGTACGAGAACCTGTGGTCAACGAAAGTCGCAATGTTCTCCACTGCAAAGTTTAATACTAACGGTATGATAATAATATTTTTTACTAAATTAATGTTATAAAAAATATTGCAAGATATGTGATTTAACCCTTTCCATGCGAAATATTTCTAGGCTAATCGTTCATTATTTGCGGAATAAAATGTAAACAAGAGCGATATTATTGAACTTGAATATTTTTTCTCCCCTGAGAACTGGTCATTATAACATACATAACATATTTGGAAAAGATAGATGAAAAAATGTTCAAGTTATCGCGCCCATAAGTTATTGACGTAAAATGCCAAAAATCGCAAAAAATCTGTCATTTTGATTTTTTTCAGCCATTATTAAACTTGTCTGAGAACTGGGAAGGATACATTAAAAACTATTTTCATATTATCGTGCCCACAATAAATGGTAATGCCGACGTCAACGCCGACGACGACGACGCCGAACTTCGATAGCCCATATCAAAATGGGTTTCATTGTTGGGGAATTTTATGTGATACACAGTAGGTATGTTTAAAATGAAAACAAAATGGCCAATATGTCTGATATATGTGAGATTATTCATGTTATAACGAATAATCTCTGCTTTTACTACATGTGTATTTACTTCTGACACGAAGCCATATTTAAGTAGGCTAGCGGGTAGGCACACAAACTTACCGACAAATCTAGATGTGTGAGTGTTGAGTCTGGGTTCTTTGTCACAGCTTGTACAATTGCGTATGCTCCAATCTTGCTCAATGTGTTTTTAGCAAGCTGAGAAATATGAAGTAAAACATAATTTACTTTTCAATATATAGATCTATGCCTATAGTGGAAGTGGTAGCTTAACTAACGTTATTATTAACAGGATCATGTTACAACGGTTGAAAATAAAATACGTGATGTCAGAGGACATTTAATACCTGGTACAACAAACATCCACTGATACCAGTAAGCTATATAAAATATGTGTAGAACTACTAAAAAATATGAGTAAATTGTTAAATACTTTATGTTTGGAGAAATATATACATAGGCTTACTACTAAATTGACAGAAAATTGAAAATGTGCTACTAACTATAAGTGATGATAGACCTTGATTACGTTCTAATCCAGTGGCCAGGAGAGCTGCACCTCCCTCGGTCAGTCTGGTACAACTCAAATCTAAGTATTTCAATGTTGTGTTTTCAACAAGAGCTTTTCCAATTGCACGGGCCCCTTCAACACCAAGTCCATTCCACGCCAGGACCAAGCGCTCTAATCGCTCATTTTCCTGAAATAAAAGTATAAATAACATGTACATAATTGTGAGATCGGTCGCTATGCCACAATCGTAGGGTGGCTTGGCTCACAACTAGCCTACGCTAGGTAAATTGGACTGACTACAAAACGTGTTTCCATTGCAACATGTTTAATAATGTGTTACACTTTCTTATTGGAATCAACCTCGATCGAAGTGTTGTCTTTCACAATTCCTAAATGGCGAGTGAGGATTAGCTGATTCGACCATATGGATAAAGCAAAATATAATGAATTTAATCTGAAAAAGCCCAATTTTGGTCGGTCATATTTTTCAAATGATTGGAAAACAGCCTCTTAATTATTAGATCAAACGTATACCTACGTCAATGTATATGCCTACCAAGGTCAAAGTAACATAAGTAACGCTATGTTGCACATCAGAGCGACAGGCAAGGGCAAAACGCACCAAAGGGTTATATTCCGCGACAATAAATGACTCCAGAAATTGCCCAGATACATATAGGCAGGCCACATAATGGAATGGTATGGGTGCAAAGTGATCCAAGTCATCATAGGCTGCACACATTTTTTTTTCGGTGCCCATTTGTAATCAGTGTAGAGCGCCAATCAATGCAACTTTTGGCCAGTATCACATTGAAATATCAATTTCTCGATCGTCAGACGGAAAAAATACAATCGTGTTTGAACAATTTGAGCTATAGGGCACTTTCATATGGAGTTTGCTGTTTCAGCCCATTATTTGTTTAATATTCGTTCATTTCCTGATGCTTACCTTATTTCCCAGCAACGCTGGCCCACCATTAAACCAACATTGTGTCAAAGTATCGGGTTTGCTGGGTTGTTTCATAATCCAATAGCATATTTGACACATTTTTACACACAAATGAAAATACCATTTTTGTCCTGCACAATAATTCACCGGGGAAAACTTATTCGACACAGAATGTGTCTCTCTCATAATACTATTACGCGATGAATATACAGCATATGAAGAAGTGGGAAACTGTGTCAATTCGTGTTTGTTTTTGTATCCTATCATACATCATTGTTTTTAATATTATGCAATAACCACCCTGTACAATGATCCCGCTGCTAACTCGTCTGATCACCATGTTGGCCTACACCATATGTGCGTGTATCATCGAAAATCACAAATTGTACCCGACAGACAAATAACATAGACGTAATCACCCAATGTATGGCCAACAGCGGCCCATCATCTACGGCGTTGGTCTAGCGCTAGACTAACATCAAGCTGATCCCAGCATCTGCATGATCTACCGGACAGCTCCCATTCGACAGTATACAGGGGAGGCCGGGGAGAACTGGGACAACTCTGATAACGTCCGCTGTTTTTAGCCAATCAGATTCTAGAAAACATTTTTCTGTGGCCCTTGGCTGCCTTCACGACACGTGTTTCCAGAATCAAATTTCGGACCACCTGAATGTTAGTCGAGTAACTATAAAAAGTTGTTTTTTCTCCCCGTATGTTAATGTCTAAAGCAAGTTGAATAGGCCCCTAAGTGCATTAGGCCCCCCTACCTAATATTTACTGGGTTTGAGGTATCCTTGCTACCTTCTTCGTAGATATGTACAAGTTAAATGTTGTTTACTATTGTGAATATTGTGTAATCGAATCTGTTATAAAATATTATGTGAAACGCAGTGACGTCACTCGGTGAAAACAAGGTTATATAACACCCCCTCCCCCATACTTCATTCTGTGAAACGCAGTGACGTCACTCGGTGAAAACAAGGTTATATAAGAACCCTCCCCCATACTTCATTAGCCAGCTCGGTGAAAACAAAGGAGGTCGAGGTCATTGAGTTTCACAGAATACATGGTAGACATGGGAAGAACTGGTACACTATGTAATGGTAGACATGGGAGAACTAGGACACGACGTCCCACTTCTCCACGTTAGTGTCCCACTTCTCCTCGTAAGTTTCCAACTTCTTCATATACTGGATATTTATTGTGTAAATGTGTTCATAAACTGTTTGTATCCATTTACATTTGTTTACAATTTCCTATATTTCTACTATCGATGGATCTGAAGAGATACCTCAAACTGTCCCCCTTTACCCCATCAGCAGGTGGAAAAATGTGCTTTCCATTGCATATCACTAAAATGGTAAGTTATGTAGTCCCCATACTGAATGATATATAGGTACATACAAACGTAGAATAGGCATAACACACATATAGTAGGGTCAAATGACGACTGTGAAATGGTGTCTCAGTTCTCATGGTCCTCTCCTACATATTTTTTATAGATCATATAAGATATGATATGCACATTATGTATGCACACATAAATGGACGCATATATATAAAATTATAAACAGTTATAATAAAATCTGGGCCAACAAGCACGAAAAGCCCAACCAATGTTCCAATTCTGCGCCAATGTCTGCCACGTTGTCACAGCAGCAGAACAAAACCGGGCCAATAATTGTGTCTCGTTGGCTACACATTGATTTTAGTGTGATAATTTAAGCCACAGTACCTTAGCCTATTAAAATTTGTTCTTCATATATTTGTTGTTCTATAAGTAGGGCTGAGGAATTTCTTTGAATATGAAATTTTGCCCTTGTTGCAATTAGGTGGCCATGTTCCAAGATGGAGTCCTACTTTAAGTGTGAGCACTCACCAGCCTGAACGGCTGAGCCGATGTGTGAGATGTTTGCAGGAAATGATAAACGATACCATGACCCAGATCTGATTAGATTTTGGAGCAAATCCATAGGCCTACACCGAAAGGGCCCGATAATGAAATTAGTAGGGTCAAGAGGATGTCAGCATTTTTATCAAAAAAAAAAAAAAAAAATGAACGTTATTGGAGTAGCCAACTTGACTTTTCGAAAGGTTTTTAAAATTCTTCTTATTGTGGTCGGACGCAACTGAAATTTTGGCACTGTGCCAACTCGGTGATCATTTTCCAAGATGGCACCTAATTTCCCTTGCACTTTCTGGGCGAAGCCCTCAACTGATTTGCGAGAAGCAAGTGAAATACCCTACTATCGCCGAGGGTTGATTTAAGAGAAAATGTATAGAGCGAAAGGGTCAAAGTAGTAAATTACTAAAAAAATGGGGGATTGTTACATGGTCATTCATATGAAAAACAGTTTTTAAATTGCGGACAGTTAATTGCAGGAATATTTAAAAACTCATGCAAACGATGGAGACATGCAGGCCTATTTCACATTTAAATAGCGAAAATGTAGGTCTAGTTGATGTTGGCACATATAATTACTTTATAAATAGAATATATCAATACACCTCACCTGTATACCTTTGGCTATGGATAAAGCACCCTTTAGTCGTATGTGATTCCATCCTAGATTTAATTCAACCAGCGTATCATTCTCGCCTGCAAAATGTCAGAAGACGTCCTCAATTGACCTAATTGGCAGAATTTGATTGTATTACTTGAGAACAAGAACAACGACACAGAAGGGAATAGAATAAAGTAAGGATGCTTTACCGATCGCTTTTCCCAGAATAACACCAGCCATGGAATCCAGGTCATTGTTGCTTATATCTAGATTTTCAAGGAAATGACAATTCTGAAAAGTTAAAAACATATTCAATATAACATCAACGTATTAACGTTTCACCACAAAGTGTTTACGTTTCACCACTTTTTGATATATTATGTGTAAAATTGCTATGGATTGTTTTTTGTTTTTGAGGAATTCGACATTTTTACATAATAACTAGAACTAATTCTAGATATAACTTCGTTGGCTCTTGGTTTTTATCGTAACCCTTAAAACGCTGAAATACTTTTATATGAATCATGGAGAACAAAGGGGTTTTTTCAATTTGAAATCATCATAAATGTCTTAGATAGCTCTTTCTGTTCCCTTTGAATATATATGTTATTGGTATACGGCCATTATAAATATTTTAATTCGTACAGTGCGGGGATCGACTTTAGACGTGAGTATCTGACGTTTAAATCTGACGTCTAAGGTCGATGCCCGCGCTGTAAGTGTTAATGTACAGTCTTCGGACATTTAGGACTAATGGGTCATAATAGATATGGTGCTACCTGCCATTTTAAAGATTCAGCTGTTAAATGTACATAACATATCACATGAAAAACGAAATATAGAATATAATTAATAGTGAACAAACATGTGAATGTTGGTGTAAACATTTTCACATAAATATTACCTTTATGATATCCTCTATGTGTTCCACGCCTCGCTCTCCAAAACGATTTCCTGGAAGCAAAATGTGTATAGACTGGATGTAACATAGGACATAAATGTGGTGGCTTTGTCAATTATGAAAATATAATATATAACCCATACGAGCCAAAATCATCCGACTAGGCATAAGGGAGTTTTATATTTTAGTTAATTTTCATCTACAGGCTACATTTTTATCAGAGGAGTGGACAGATTTTATAGCGTTACTATGTAATAGTTACAGAAGAAGATATGTATAATTTAACCTAAGTAAAGTACGGTGATTTTAGAGATTCTCATATCAATTGTCAATTAAAGCTTAACCCTTTCAGTGCTGGGATCGACTTTAAACATCAAAATCTGACGTCCATAGACGTCAGATTTTGACGTCTAAAGTCGAGCCCCGCACTGAAAGAGTGAAATATTTATAATGGTCGTAGACCCATAACAAAGGTATTCCAATGAAGCGGAAAGAGCTGACCAAGACACCTCATCATTGTAGCCGTTATTGTAGAAAGAAAATGCACTACAAGTGTTGAATCGTGTCAAGAAGGATTTAGACATTAGGATTAGGATATCCCAGGGTATTACAAGTAGGTGAAAGGGGAGTTCACCTGATATATCCAGTCGCCTAATTTTCGTTTTCGGCAGGAGCAGGAGCTTAGCTATATGGCCCAGTCCGTGACAGCTTATAGAATTTCCAGATAAAAGCTGAAGCAAAAGGTCAACACCAAACAATTAGCATGATTACTCAGACTGAAAGCATACATGCAGTATGGGACAGAATAACCATTATAATATCATCGTACACTCGAATAAGGGATTAAGTGTTCATATAGACAAATTATACATGAACCCTATTATATGATAATTTAGAGTATTAATGAACAATGAAGAGTGAGTGAATTAGTGAGTGTATCGAAGCAGCGCCTAACTTAATCTAACTTAACTTAACTTAACATAATATGGCATGGTGATTATTTGTAGGGTAACGTTTCATGCTTCAATAGCATACAGACACATATTATTATTATCGAAACTACATTATGTCTAGGTGTATTTCAAGACAGACATTTTTATGAAAATGCGGGCGAGAGAGATATATATCCGTTTTCGGGTTTACACATATTCTGCGTTGGGTTCAGCTTACTTTTATAATAGCTATGACTATAATAATTATCATTGATTTGATCAGTTTATGGATCCATGAGTTACATCACAGCAAACACAAAACATTTGTATAACATTTACAACGTCGGCCAAACGTTTTCGACGTTGGTCCAACATTGTATAATTGTTATACAAATGTTTTGTGTTTGCTGTGATCCCTGTCGACATGGATTGAGTGTTAGGTAACAGTAACATACACAGTCATGTGATCTGGACACACTAAGAGAGAACACATAAATCAATCAATAGCTTGGACCATTATAATCTAATGCATTCGTCCATAAATCTCTGTCAAAGTTCACATTAACAAACGCCACTATTGATCGCAGATCCATAAACTGTCCAGATTTAAAAGGCTGCTCCATTAGTGAGTAATCCCGGTGCATTCACTATCTAGATAGGATTCGTGCCGAATCTCTTCTTATTGATTACATTTTTATAACACACAGCTTTTGGAATAAAGTGGGTAAAGACTAAACCGTACGTGAACATCATGTTTTATAGCAGTATGGGTGTGGTACTATGATACTGTAGTTTGTTCAAAGGATTGTTGAATTGAGTAACATACTTCACCATGCGTACACCGTGTCTTGAGCCTGGATTTAAATTAATTGTTTTTTTTATTTCTATATTTAACCACTGAACATTTATGTATCGCCATTTCCAAACAAACAAACAAACAAACAAACAAACAAACAAACAAACAAACAAACAAACAAACAAACAAACAAACAAACAAACATCAAAAAAAAACAACATCAATACAAACATCTTGTGTTTATCGCAGACACCCAGTGTCCATCGTAGTACACCATGTTCAACTATCAGGTGATGTACGCTCTGGGAAATGATCCACAATTGACTGGACAAGGTGATGTACACGGGCCTTTATACCGTAATCAAAATGTGTATCACGGCACACCATAATAACTAGTTGTCATCCCAATTCAGTGACTATAAAACATATATTTGACATCCAAACAGAATGTTTGACTTGCGGGTTTAAATTTATAATTTTTAGTTTGAGTCCAGATAACCCAATTCTTTATCCCAATGCTGGATTATTGTTGGGGCATTAATCCATCATTGGGTTAACGTATTTTGTTTGCTTGAATATAATAGGTTAGTGTTGATTATTACCAAGTGTTCCACTGTACTGTACTCAGTGAGGGCCTCAGTCACAGACTTCACACCCTCGTCTTCAACACCTGTATTACTCAGATTCAGGCTCACCAGCGTCTCCGACATCTGCAGGCAATAAGCACAGCAAAATATTATAAAATAATTGAAATTAAGTATTCGTGAATGAATAAATCTGGACTGGAACAGATACTTCATCGAGTACAGTATAAAAATGTGGAATATAATGGATGCAAATGAAATGAAATGAATGGGGTTTAAGGCCACCTTTATGCATATATAGGATAAACTGGGCCTGGAGAACCTCCTGAGGCTGGTCAGATGAATGAGATGACACTGTCCTCCAGACACAGGATTCGAAATTCGAACCCTGGCGGTCTGAGGCTGAGCACGATACCTCTCGGTCACGGTTCTCCACAATATCGAATCTTTTTGAGTGAGTGGGGAAGAAGCATTTTGATTTTTTGAAACTTGAAGGCCAGAGTGGGGTTCGAACCCGCGATCTCCGACTTTCCAAGCAGGCGGCCTCAACCACTGCACCAGGGTCCCGCCCATAATGAGTGCAATTTAGCCGACTCACCGCTAATGGCACAGCGAAGGCTTTGGCACCTCTGGGTCCTAAGTGATGATTGACCAGGGTCATGTTTGATCTGCCTAGCATCCTCTGTATATAGCCGGAGGGTACCAGGTTCAACGCCCGACATGAGGCACAGTAGGCTGTACGTAGACGCGCAAAGTACCCCTCCAGGACTACATCCTTTTCTGAAATAAACACGAAACCATTTAAAACATGAATAAATGAAATCAATCTCTTTAAATACGACGACAATTGAATAAATGAATGAATGAATGAATGAATGAATGAATGAATGAATGAATGAATGAATGAATGAATGAATATATGAATGAATGAAATCAGAATGAAAATAATATAAAAGTATAAGCATATTATAGCCTATAGCTCCATTGTCCCCGGCTTTTCAAATGAGCCGAGTCCGCGTCTAAGGCAATGGCACACACTTCTTGTGTTTCACTGGGATATAGCCACAATAGGCGTACATCCTGTGATATTGGTTAACCTTTTCACTACCATACATGACGGAAATTTCCGTCGTCATTCGTCAATGAACGTAACCATAATATGACAGAAATTTTCGTCAAATATACTACATTTATGTATTTTTCGTCATTTGAAGCTGGAAATTGCGTTAGCAATTCCAGCTTCAAATGACGAAAAATAGAACTCCTACACCAGTATATCTGGATCCTGGCATGCACTCCGGTCTGGAAGTCAAAGGGTTAATAAGCAGAGAAAGGTCATGTCATATACCACAAAGCAGTAAATAACGGTGGATGAATATCAGTATACGACACCCATAAAACATTACGGTTATGAAAATGCATAGTTCAGACTCAGTAGTCATATAGCCCACACACGAGGACATAACACTTAGTGGATGCTTTACGAGAAAAGATATATTTTCATTTCAGTACGATAACGTTACGTACACTCTTAAGTTATTTGTTGCATAGTAAAAGAAAGATAAATATTCCATATCTATGTTGATATAGATATTCAACTATATGGGACCTGGGTACAAGAACCTTTGTGGGACCTTATAAACACGGTTGCGGGATTTGAATTATAGTCCGGGATTATAGCAGCGATCTAACAGAATCCATTGACATTCATTCACTGATTTATACGGAGGACATTTGAAAGAAATGTGGCCACATATTTCAATCTGTGAGAACAAATTTTGAATCTTTGGCCACGGATTGCAATCTGTGGTAACATATTCGAATTTCTGGCCACAGATTGCAATTTGTGGCAACAGATTCGCATCTGTAGGAACAGCTTTGAATCTGTGGGAATAGATTTGAATCTGTGGGAACATATTTGAATTTGTAGAAAAAGATTCGAATCTGTGGGAACAGATTCGAATCTGTGGCTACAGATATACACATAATTTCCATACCTGTACGCAAATGACAACAGCTTTAAATGTAGAATGCTTAATTACGCAAAAAATTGATAGAGAAACAAGGGAGTGACTGATAGCTTAGCGACAGGGCGATCGATTGCAATGTATTAAGACCTCACTGCTCACTCACTTTGGAAATAATCCCAGCAAACACGAGAATTATACCAATGCTGTTTGAATGATGGTCCACTATATGAGACGCTGATCAAACAGTCAAAAAACATTGAATAAACGTCGCGTGTTTGCTGAGCCTAATTATCCATTTTAATAGTATAATGTCCCAGTGCATTGTCACAAAATTTTGGTTAAGGGCTCACAAAGAAATACAATTTGGTAACAAATATAGCTATAAACGTTCATATACACGGGAATAATTGAAATTTTATGTTATAAAAAAAATACCAAGTGAAAATCTACCTTCTTCTGGCTGTTTCAGTAGACTTTGCTCGTCGTCCATCGGAGCTGGTATTTCGGATATATCCGTTAACTCCTCTTTAGCAACAACGTCAAAATCACAGTCGTCAGATAATATATGATCCATGTGAGCTAAGGCTTGTTCATACTGTTTTCTGCTCTGTAAATCCCATCGTTTGTGAATGCCACTGAGTGACTGTCCACACAGCGAACCACCTATACCTCTGGGAGTTGACATGATTCCAGCTACTAATTGCTCTAATCTCTATTCCCTATTCAAATACATAGACCTTGGGTCTGGTTCACATAAAGGACTTAACTAAAGGGCTATTGTCAAAATATAAAGCCCAATTGTTGTGAAAATCTCATTGTTGTCTAAACAATTGTTGTGTAGCAAGAACATGGAATTGAACATCGCACGCTAGTAAATTCTCCTACATGCACGCTTCATATGGTGGTTTACGTTGAGCATAAACTACATTCTTATATGACATGAGATTCTTATATCATCAGAATGACATTCCATGTGGATTCCATGTTAGTTCAAGGGAACTAACCGCGTCTAAACTAGAATGACTTTACGAATGTGAGTATCGTCGCGCTTCACCAGCTTGTTGAGCACAGTGCGTCTCTCTGTGTGTCTCTGTGTATGTGTGAAGACAGACTACCAACGCGCCATGATCACAACTATATGACAACATAGACAACAGCATATCAACCCTTTGCCTCGCTCTGCTATCCTCTAGCGTTGTTATAGAACATCACACTTCACGTTTCTTGTTGGGCCATATCTGCATACCGTATTTTAAATTACTATTAAATTAGTGTAATTCATCAATTAGATAGGTCAAGCATTCCTGTCATTTGACAAATGAGATAAATAATAGCCTACACTTTGTTGGTCATGTTAACTCATTCTCGACTGAGTTCGATATGCGCTATATATTTTATTACATGCTATATTTGTTCTCTTATTTTTAATTCATTAGCAGCTTATAGACAGGTAAAAAAAAATCAGCTTTAGATAAAATTTGGCAGTCGAGCGTAAAGGGGCGTTATCGAGGGGGCAGTAGTCTAAATGCTTAAGTAGGATTATCCATTGTGTCATAGACTTGAGCTATACATTCAATGGACAAGCCAAATATTTTTTTAGCGGGATTAAAAAAACTCAACAGGTCTTGTTATCGAAATACAGGTAGTTGTCGAACACTTGTATTGATCTTAAGAAAGACATGATAATAGAGGGCTCTGTTTGCTTTGCACTTCACATTTTTTGCGGTTCATAAACATCCTGAACAACACGTCTGTGCTACTCGTCTTTCTTGTCACATTTGTTCAATGTCAGCGTGCGAGGCTTGAAATATAACGTTTCACAATAATCTACTAATGTAATATATTATGTTTCATCTCTTTGCTATCTATTGGGCGCCGTTGTTACCAGTCAGATCTAGTACTTAGGCCTATGACATATTCATTAGAGAATGTATTGGTGAAGCTTATCAAGAAGATTGCTCACATCAATGTAAATAATGTTATCATTATGACAACAACTTACACAGTACTATTAAATATATATTACACTGTTACAGGTATTATTATTAAATTTTGAAATATTAATCCGAAATAATTAATGTATTTATGGTATTGATGGTGCTATGTATTATCATAGACTGGATATTTCGGTTTACGGATGTGTCTTATATCATCTAGTACTTAAAGAGGTGTATCATACACTTTAGAGCACCACCCTTTATTGGAATGCGGAGTTATATGCTTACCACATTCATTCACGTTGATTTAACGTTGATACACAGTCAATATCCACAGTGGGTATGTATGGATGTGTACGTCCGTAGATCCACAAAGGAAAGTTGCAATAATATTTTCTCACAACACCTAGATTCAGACTCATTTAATTCACCAAGCTTACAAATGATACTAACTTTTAGATCTATATGACTTTCCTCATAACATGGGTCGTTATCTTACACAAGGTCACCATGCACTTATAGATATATCATTCTGTATACTTAGGTAATCTAGGAAACTATTGTTGCTTACATTTAATGTATCAACCTAATAATACCAATAGTCCCTACTCGAGTTTCCAGTTTATTTTAGATCATCAGATAGAGTTGGATAGGTCCATCGCGGGTTTGATGACAAATTCAAAATAAGATCATGTCCACACAAGACATGTACGATTTTTTAAAAACACTTGTACAATAAAGACCTTATGAAAAAAGAAAACTCTTCTTCGTATGAATTATTAAGTACATGCGTTATATGGAAAGCATAACACACACAAAACGGAATGTTCTTACTTAAGTACGTTTTAATATTTAGAAGATATACAGTACACACCACAGTATAATACCAAAACGATATTCAACATCACTATGGTGTGGGGCTGTATTCGACATAAAAAACTTAAAGTAATTATTGCATTTTTTTCTGATAGAAAATATGTATATTAAAACTAGAATAGCTTAGAAACAGACTAGTTAAAGGCACGTACCCAGACAAATCGCATGTTTTCGAATTATGACAAAATGTCGGTCATTACATTTTTTAAGGCCATCTCCATGTTTCAATTGTTTGACAGGAAAATGTAATCGAGTCAACGATTTGATTATTTCTTTTGATTATATGCTATACAAAGAAAGGTATATTTTCGAACCTAAAAAATATTGTTAACTTAAATCAACGATATTCGACGCAAAATAATTCCCGTGACGCATTTGTTGTACCACTCCTTTTTCCACCTATCAGTCGTTCTGACCCAAATACTCAGTTCAGCCAATCACTGAGGGGCTTAACGATTATGTGTCAATATAAAAAGACCAAAAAACATGGCCTGAGTTGATTTTGCAAGTTGAAAATTCCGATTTTTTGTTTGTTTAGGACTACCTTCTTATATCTCGATAGCATCAATCTTAAATGATATAACTTTTTGTTTTTCGAAATTCTTAACATGGAGGCCTATTCATGTCTCCAAGACTTTGGCTATGTTTTTAGTGATTTATATCAGGTCAGAAAAACTTATTTGAAATTGGTCTGCAGGGCGGAAAACTGGAGGAAATCGCCTGCTGACAGGGCTACTATGTTATCAGCTTATGTGCCCTACACACGCGCAGCGCGTTAATAGCATTACGCTGAACGTTAAATTTGCTATGGTCGTTCATATATAATATAGGGCCTAATAGCTCCAATGTTTACATGTAAAAAGTAATAAATTCATATTATTATTTTTTCTTTTGTGGAGGGTGGGGGGGGGGGGCAGATAAGGTCGTCCGATGCCCCCCTGGGTGGGCCTACGGCTCTGTGACATAATTTTAAAGCACTACTGCATACGTTGACATAAAAACATAATTATCGTGACAATTACTTTTTAAAATGCAAATGCACCTGAGATAAAACGTTTCAAACGCTGAAATGATTGATGTGTTTTGTAGAATGACAGCATATACATATATGTATTTTAAGCTTACTATAGTCCACAAAAAATAACTAGATAATCTCCGCTCACAATATCTTCGCTCCGCTAGAGGTGTGTGGCCTACGTGACTATCCTCACGTCCCCTCGTATCGCGTTTGCTGGGCCTGATCAATGACTTGTTAAGCTGGGCCAACATTTAATCAACATTGGTTGAACGTTTTGTGTTTACAGAAAATAATTGCAGCTGGTCAATTAAAATTTAAATACCCATCGGACACCCTCTGGGTCTAAAAAAATCACATTCTGGGCCAAGGCCAATACTTGTGCAAAATATAAAGTTAATCCATCAATGGCAAGGTGGTCCGCATAAGCAAGCCATATATACAGTCTATCGGCCCGTACATCATATCAATTAATAATGATGCTAATATGACCACCATCTGTTATTTTTCTTTAGTTTTAAATTGTAGTGGTTGGAATTGGTTATTTCAATTGAAATGACAGCCAAATTACATCTTTATATTATTTGACATTTTCTAGGCCAAGAAGGGGGGGGGGTAGGTCCCACCCCCTATTGTACTAAGTGGGGGAGGGGGGGTTCAGACCCACCCAGACCGCCCACACCCCGACGGAAACCCTGCATCTGATCTGTTCTCAATACGTAAGATAAATTGATTACGGATTATATAAATTCCATATTGTTCTCACAGCTTATAAATAATATTTTACATTTATGTGGTCTGGTATTTGATCCCACATTAGTAAAAGACAGGAATAGTGTAGTATACATGTATTTGCTATCAATGAGAAGTGTGGGTCTAAATATTGTTATATGGCTATGTATACAGGCTTATATTTTTGTAGCCATCAGGTCTTTCACCTTGTCAATGAGACTGTGCCATAGGTTATATTTAGACTGTTTTTCTTATATCATAATAATGATTATTTACTTGCAATACAAGGTATTGGTATATGTATACACATGTGTCGTAGAAAATTTTAGAAGTTCATAACACCACGGTTAGCAAATATTTGTCCAGATATCATTGTCCCCTTCCGTTGAATGATATACATACACTCATAAAAGACAGGTCATGTCTGCAAGATTGAGCTCTAAAATACACAGATAAAATAAATATAATGGACACAGACAGTGGAGGACGACACCCATCACCGGGAGCATGTAAACAATACAGTCAATAAGATCTGCACCAGAACGTATCTCATCTCAGCAAACACGAGATGTTTACAGAATGTCGGGTAAATGCTGGCTCATCGTCTGGGACGATGGCCCAACATTGAACCAACCTTGGATGAGTGTTTTATGTTTGCTGAGCGTATTGCATAACAAGTAGCTTACATCAAACAACATTTTTGACATACGTAAACATATTTTAGTCATAATGTCTCAAATGTAAATAGCCTATGTTGTGGTGTAGGCATATATCTTCGTGTTTGTATGTGAAACCACATCATGCATTTTAACACAATAATAAAACGAAACAACCCGTTGTAACATTTGGAACCCGTTATAGGCCTACTGCAAACTTTCCTGTAAGCTCATTTGACACAAATTTGTCTATATATATATGCTTACAGTGCTCCAGATCTTCCAACAACCTGGAATATGCAGTGCTAACTGTAATATTACGAAGAACCATTGATGAATTGTGAAGAGTATGGCCCGAATTCGGGCGGGATTTTGTCATAATGTGCCGAAAAACATTGTAAATCCGCATAATGTAGCCTACTCTGCAGCTGTAAGAAGCTGAAGATTTAAACATATTAGGCCTACTATTTTTAGTGCTGAGTAATAAATGCTGAGTATGTTTTATTGCTGTCAAATTTAATACTTGCTATTTATAAGCTTCAACTGTTAATATGGGTATATGTATTTGTAAATAGGCCCTATTTGTGTGAGAGAAGATAACTATTACAAATGAAGAGTAATAGACACAGATAATGTATGTGTTTTAGCAACCATCATTATGATGATACAGCAACAACTTCAGTAGTTTGCATAATTGTTTTCTTCTGACAACTTCTTATTTTAAAATGATATTTCTGTATTTCCAATAAAAAAACAATAAGCAGATAGGGCTAGCTATGATATGTACATTTAAAATTTGAGCTTTTTAAAATTCTGCCTGACTAGTAACTTTAAATTAAAGGAACTGGAACTATAGGTCGTCTGGTTGTGGACCCACCTGTATGGAAACATCTTTATGGATACATGCAATATGCGTGTGAATAGTAGGTTATAATTAGCAAGATAGTAAAAACACATTACATGAGTAGATAATTAACCACTTTATTTTACGTGGATTTTCAGTGGGCTTGATTACTAAGCAGGCCTATATGACTAGCTCTGCTAGTTCACTAGTATTCAATGTAGGGCCTACGTCTCAAAATGAAATTACTGGAACTTTGCCAGTCACCCTCCACATATCACATGCCATAGTTATCTGGCAACAGCAGACTTTGATAATGATGCTAATATGACCACCATCTGTTATTTTTCTTTAGTTTTAAATTGTAGTGGTTGGAATTGGTTATTTCAATTGAAATGACAGCCAAATTACATCTTTATATTATTTGACATTTTCTAGGCCAAGAAGGGGGGGGGGGGTAGGTCCCACCCCCTATTGTACTAAGTGGGGGAGGGGGGGGGGTTCAGACCCACCCAGACCGCCCACACCCCGACGGAAACCCTGCATCTGATCTGTTCTCAATACGTAAGATAAATTGATTACGGATTATATAAATTCCATATTGTTCTCACAGCTTATAAATAATATTTTACATTTATGTGGTCTGGTATTTGATCCCACATTAGTAAAAGACAGGAATAGTGTAGTATACATGTATTTGCTATCAATGAGAAGTGTGGGTCTAAATATTGTTATATGGCTATGTATACAGGCTTATATTTTTGTAGCCATCAGGTCTTTCACCTTGTCAATGAGACTGTGCCATAGGTTATATTTAGACTGTTTTTCTTATATCATAATAATGATTATTTACTTGCAATACAAGGTATTGGTATATGTATACACATGTGTCGTAGAAAATTTTAGAAGTTCATAACACCACGGTTAGCAAATATTTGTCCAGATATCATTGTCCCCTTCCGTTGAATGATATACATACACTCATAAAAGACAGGTCATGTCTGCAAGATTGAGCTCTAAAATACACAGATAAAATAAATATAATGGACACAGACAGTGGAGGACGACACCCATCACCGGGAGCATGTAAACAATACAGTCAATAAGATCTGCACCAGAACGTATCTCATCTCAGCAAACACGAGATGTTTACACAATGTCGGGTAAATGCTGGATCATCGTCTGGGACGATGGCCCAACATTGAACCAACCTTGGATGAGTGTTTTATGTTTGCTGAGCGTATTGCATAACAAGTAGCTTACATCAAACAACATTTTTGACATACGTAAACATATTTTAGTCATAATGTCTCAAATGTAAATAGCCTATGTTGTGGTGTAGGCATATATCTTCGTGTTTGTATGTGAAACCACATCATGCATTTTAACACAATAATAAAACGAAACAACCCGTTGTAACATTTGGAACCCGTTATAGGCCTACTGCAAACTTTCCAGTAAGCTTATTTGACACAAATTTGTCTATATATATATGCTTACAGTGCTCCAGATCTTCCAACAACCTGGAATATGCAGTGCTAACTGTAATATTACGAAGAACCATTGATGAATTGTGAAGAGTATGGCCCGAATTCGGGCGGGATTTTGTCATAATGTGCCGAAAAACATTGTAAATCCGCATAATGTAGCCTACTCTGTAGCTGTAAGAAGCTGAAGATTTAAACATATTAGGCCTACTATTTTTAGTGCTGAGTAATAAATGCTGAGTATGTTTTATTGCTGTCAAATTTAATACTTGCTATTTATAAGCTTCAACTGTTAATATGGGTATATGTATTTGTAAATAGGCCCTATTTGTGTGAGAGAAGATAACTATTACAAATGAAGAGTAATAGACACAGATAATGTATGTGTTTTAGCAACCATCATTATGATGATACAGCAACAACTTCAGTAGTTTGCATAATTGTTTTCTTTTGACAACTTTTTATTTTAAAATGCTATTTCTGTATTTCCAATAAAAAAACAATAAGCAGATAGGGCTAGCTATGATATGTACATTTAAAATTTGAGCTTTTTAAAATTCTGCCTGACTAGTAACTTTAAATTAAAGGAACTGGAACTATAGGTCGTCTGGTTGTGGACCCACCTGTATGGAAACATCTTTATGGATACATGCAATATGCGTGTGAATAGTAGGTTATAATTAGCAAGATAGTAAAAACACATTACATGAGTAGATAATTAACCACTTTATTTTACGTGGATTTTCAGTGGGCTTGATTACTAAGCAGGCCTATATGACTAGCTCTGCTAGTTCACTAGTATTCAATGTAGGGCCTACGTCTCAAAATGAAATTACTGGAACTTTGCCAGTCACCCTCCACATATCACATGCCATAGTTATCTGGCAACAGCAGACTTTGACATCGGCCGAGTTATTTCAACGTACATCATGAGTGTCGTTGAGTTGAGAGCTGTATCAAGTGGCATTGCTGTCTAGCAAAGGTTAGATAAGAGCTGTCCACTTGATAAACTTGTCGTTTGTTATCATACACTTTTAGGCGGTAGTGGTACTCCTTATTGTCATTCTGATACATCATTGTTCTGGCGTTTAGACGTTGTGACAATGCAGGTAAAATATCATCAGACCTGACTGAAACGTTGAGCCTCTGTGTTTTAATTTATTCAAGACATTTTCGCTAACAATTATTACTGGTCCGCTTTCAACATAACATGGGATATTCTCAATAGGTGCGTCGAAAATAGGGTATTTGTTTTAAATAGACAAAAATGACATTTCTCTATACATAGCTGGGACTATTTTTATACGTTTGAATTTTAACAAAGTAAAGAAGCTAGAGGGGCTTTTAAAGGTAAATGTTATCGTGTAATGTCTTAATTATGACAAATTTTAATGCTTTTGGATGCATTATTTGATGCAAATAAATGGGATATTTTAAACCATACCCAGAACAATTGTTTATTACAAAACACCAGATAGTTTATCTTAAGCAATTTACCGACAAAACTGTACAGGACTGACCACTTTTCTATAAAAAAAACAGACAATAGTAACTAAATTATAATAATTTAAGATTTTTTTAAAACTATATTGAGCAATGGTGGTCGTAACATCCTATTGACTACTGGACATGTTGATGTCCTACATGCATTTTCTTTCGTATCATTGTCGTAACATTTGGTCGTAACATACACCAATGGTTGGATACAGGACACCTAGGAAATCGAAGACTTATTTTAATATTTATCCTCTATTTTCTGCTTCCAATTTAAATTGTGTGGCTATTTACGACCGGTATTACGGCCGGTATCCTATTAAGTTTATTCTGCTGAAGTTTGTGTCCTATTTAGAAGAAAGAGGGGTACTGTGTGTGGGAAACGGTTCACATTTCTGTACACCAGTCCTTAAGAACATGTGCAATATAACGTTTCAGAGCCTTAGATTAAGTACTTTTGTCTTTAACAAGTGTTCAGAAAAAAATGTTCACGGTTACATTTGTGGTTAAGAGCTTAAAGGATTTTGGTTGGAATAATGTTGGCCCAGCGTCGCAGACGGTGGCCAAGCATTACATCAGCATTTGGCCAATGTATCGTACTATCTGGTGTTTCTGGCGCCGGGATGTTAAAGCGTCACCAGCATAATGCAGCAGTCAGAAAACACGGTACAATCACCCAATGCTGTTTCAATAACGGGCCAGCGTCGAAGAATGCGGGACAACATTGAAACAGCATTGGTTAATTGGCACGTGTTTGCGCAAAGTATACAACAGACCTGGTGATAGATTAGTGTTGGGCCAGCGTCGTAGACGATTGACCGGCATTGAACCAGCAATGGGATGCCACGCTGGCTCAACATTGAAACGGAATTTGGTGTGTAGGCCTACATCCTCTGTACCAGGTAGTATAGGTCGTAGGCAAGTATTGAATGAATGTTGGCCAGCACCGCCGATGGTGGTGGAAGGAAAACACGTCGAAGATATAGCTGAATTTGTCTCCTTGTTTCCTTCCTTAATTATATCCTAGACGTTTAGTATTCTGGCCCATGAGGAAGACCAATACACTGATTTTTTGTCTATAGCACTCAAACAGCTAAAGCCGGGCTTCGGAATTCGTAGTAGTTTTCATTGATTTAATCAATCTGTTAAGAAAATAAGTTACAAGAAAATAAATGATACAAATGTCCCACTTGATCGACGGAACTACTGAGAACCGCCTATATGACATACATATATGTCATATTATTATGTTGACTATGATGCTGACAATACTATGATGATGATAATACTTTCAGAATGTACTTGAATTGATGCACAATGTATTATTTGGGAGCTGGTTATAGTGGTTGGTGAGACAATAATTCTATCATTAAAAAAGTGTTATTGAATAGTCTGTACACAGATAAATATAGATTTCATGTACCTTATATTTAGTACTAAAAGCGTACTAAAACTGTACACAACAGCCTTTATAATATTAGGTTGTTTATTTCATTTAAAATATGCATGAGTTGTTGCTAGGGTAGCCGTGGATTGCTACAGTCGCTTTACTATCGATTTTCAATATGGCGGTGACTGCAGTAGCGGATCCAAGGTTTTGGAGGGTAAATTCAGGCCAAATCAGGGGACTTTTTAAAGCATTTGGCAAAGTCAGAGCTATCTCCACCCCAAGGCCCGAAAAATGTACATAACATTTAGTGACGTGGTAGGAAATGAGCTCAGCATGCGTAAATGTAGGCGAAATGGTCTAATCAACCTATTATCGACACGAGGTATTGAGCCAATGGTGTTTTAATGCTGACCCAGCGTCGTAGACGGTGGGTCAACATTAAAACACCATTGCCTCAATGTCTCGTTTTCGCTGGGTCAGTCTTAGATATGAGCGTCCAAATGAAGTTGTTCACGTTTTTGATTTGGCGCATTGCCATATGTGGCTAAAACATACAGTTCCAGTCACGTGGCTAGTATTAGGGAACCCTTCATGACCCATTAACGTATTAATAACGTCTATTAAAACCGATTTATGCTTTTCCAATGCCTATTGCACCGAAAAACAATGTTAAATGTACCTGCTATGCTCTCATTTGCTCAGTATTTAGCGCTGTGAAGGTTTATACTTAGGCCTATAGGGCTGTTTTCAAATTGTTGAGCAATAGCAGAAAAGACAAGGCTCTAATATTTTTCACAAAGTTTGCATTATTTAGGAATGTTATCACTTAGTTAGGTATAAACATGTATTCAGGACATGGATTTTCTTACATGCATTCATCATAAAAATTTCAAGTGTTTTCTTGATGTAATATGCTTTATTTGTCTCCACCGTTAGGTGTCCCAAATGGGTTTGCTATTTTCTGAAAAAATTATCAATGTTCTCTATTTTTACGTTAGTGCAAGTCGTGATAGCTGGCATTAGAGGTAAAGTATCTTTTTGTAATTTTGAAAAACAAACTGTATAAAAATCACCGTATAAGAATCACTTCCTATTTAATATTTACCAGTGGTCCGAATTTTTTTATGAGCAAATGTATCTACCGTTAACAAGAGGTAAAGAGGGCTGTAGCACATACATTCCTGGATGTATTCAACCATGTTGTTCTTGAAGTGAAGATTATTTTGATAATTGACACATTACTTTAATAATAATAAGCATAAAATACGAAAATATCACATGTGACAACACAATGTTAAGAAATATAGCCCATTTCAAGAAATAAACTAGGCCGAATGTAAGTGCAAATAATGACTTTCTGATTGTCTCTTGTTTAAACATTAATGAAGGTTTTACATAAATATTAATCCCAGTGGTTATAGATGCATACACAACTAAACAAATTATGCGTTACAAAAATATAATCGAAATGATTGATGTTAATTTGCTATAGAAAATATTGGGGATTGTTACATACAATTTGCAAAAGCCCAGTTTATGCAATTGGCCATGCAGGCTGTTTACAATAGATCTTACTGATCTACTTAAAATAATCCTCACAATGTGTCTTCTCATAGATTTACCACAGCAATCAGTAGAATCACCATTGTCATGAATGCTAGATAATGTTAGTTATTAATACTGGATTTGTCGTACCGGTATAGCCTCAAATCCGCAGTGGGAGGCTTAATGCTCATGTCTAATCCACCCCCTGTTCCGAGTGTCATATGATGTCTTCTTTGAACATCATGCTGTGAAAGATCTAAAGATAATCCTACAGATCGCCCCTCCCAGATTTGACCCCTAAATCAACTTTTCATACACGTTTGCTTTATGTTTAAACTGGGTGTATTGATAAATATTGCCATAGTAATTTTACTCAAACTTCTGGTTGGCAAGTTGTCGGTATTATCTACCTTAAAATAACGACGGCATACAAATATTTCACTTTGAAGTATACTCACTGGCGAATCTAGGGATTTATGCTTATGCGTTTTTATGTGAGCAAGGGATATATATATATATAAAACAATCTTTTCATATGATATAGGCCTATACGTGTAAATTTGCCTCGGGGGAGGGGCTTTCGAGTTGAAATTAAAAGACAATTCTGCAAGAAAAAATACAAATTAATTGAATAATAATAATCTCAATTGGTATAATTATTATAATAGTAGTATGTTAATAAATAGCTAAAGTTCAATATTATGTGGTATCTCTGTTGCAACAAATTGCTTTATAGTATCCTCTTCTCAATTGTTTATTCCATATAACGTAAACTAAGCAATTAATAGCTGAATTTGTCAGTCCGACAAATAATGAGTACAAATTTAATAATGCCAGAATTGAAGCAATATATGGCCCTGCATCCAAGAGGGATGAGATAGTTTCAATGCAAATAAAAGGAGTCCAAGATACAATGTAAGCGATCAGTAGAAAAACGAAGATATGCCTGGTAGTTTTATTATTTTTCTTTTGGGTGTCTGTGGAAAGGTTTTGCTGTGTTATTTGTCTCCTTTGTCGTATTGCTACGGCTAATATATGAACATAGATCATTACTATAAGTATACACACAAGGAAATAGCATGTGAAATTAAACACAACTCGATATATAAGGGGCATTGTATAATTCGTATCTTCTACAGTATCCAAAATTAACCACACGTAAAAAGACGATGTAGAGACTAGAGGTATTACCCAAGCGGCTGCCAATCCTTTAGTGATGCGTGTTGGGGTTATTACTTGATTATAGCGTAGTGGTGTGGTTATAGCTACAAAGCGATCCACAGCAATCAAGAGAACGTGCATCATAGAACTGATAATAGGTAGATCCGTCAATTGGCTTTTTAAAGTAGCTAAGCCAGGAAGGTTGTATTGCTGAGCTATTCCAAAAAACCGATCATCAGTCATAACGAAAGTAAATACTGCGCCTGTCATGAAATCTGAAATGGCAAGGCTAAAGATGATCCGGTTATTAGTAGATAATGGTGTGAAGTATCTGTACAATGTCACTATTGTTAATCCATTACCAAAAAGTATCACAATGCAAAGGCAGATAGTGAGATAATAGTTTGTGGAACTTAGATTTTCGACGACTTTGACCCAGTCTGGGATGCTTGTTGTGTTATTCGTCATATTTTTATCAAAATCCTACAAGTTATGAAGACACAATGATAATAATTAGCACGATGAAACGAGGGTGGCTAAATATTTCTTGATCTTCATTTAGACCTTAGATCATGCAGATAAATACCTGATGAAGAAGAGAAACAACTCTAGCATAGAGATCATTCAATGTTGGTCCATTACGTATTAGTACGTGGTGATCAATGCTTGCCATTAACTGGTCCCAAATTAATCAAATGCTGTTTACACAAGTCAATGTTAAAATCGATTCAGGAGATAATTTCTGAACCATGCACCATTAGTATTATTTGCAATAGAAATGTGTGGGAAGGCACGTTATTTTCGGAATAAATGAAACGTTATTCAATGAGAAAGTGATAATATATTTACATAACCGTCACCTGGAAATATAATGTGTCTCGTAATTATGATGGGTTTTTTTTACTTTACTTTTTAAATACTTCGTCAACAAGATTGATCTATAATGTACGTGCTGATTTTTAAATACTCTTCAAATAATTTACCGTAATTAACATTGAATATTTATCATGGTATATTATCTACAAAGATAGTCGACTCTCCCCAAAACGTGAACTATCACTGCTGCTGACCGGTGTTGGGGGTTGGAACTAATGCTTTTCTACTCTATCCAGTATCTTTTTACCATATTACGATGAGTAATTATAACATCAATGCTATGAAAAACATTACACTTTTTACCTCACAAAAATAAATACTGATGGAGGTTAAATTATTAATTTCATCCAATAATTTGTTAATTAGTTATTATTAATTCTTAATCGTCATCTTACCTTTGGTGCTTCAGTGGTTAAGACGCCCATATGAACTGACAGACATCGGGTCACATCCAGCTAATACCCCAGTCACACATACACGACGAAAATCCTACGCCTTGAGTGACAAGAATTAAAACATTCAGCACACCCCATACGTTATATGTTCGCTGGACATGCGTTTGGGACACGTTTGATGGGCATTTTTAAGTTTTTTTTCAGCGTGTAAGGCTCAGTCACGCATAGTCGACGCACGACCCACGCACTAAAAATTGATCATTTCTTGCCAGTGTAATTTGTGTAATCGCCAAAGGAAGTTGGGTATGTTTAAAATATTGAACGCATATGAATACATAAATGTACTCGCCAGAAAACCACCAGCAACACGTAAGGCGCGCTAGAACACGTTTGCTTTGTATCACATGGCTGCCCGTTTAGGGCGCCGGGCAGTCGCGGGCAACGCGCCTGCCCTGCGCTGGATGAACGCTCGAAGTTATCGCTGGGCACTCAGTCACAGCTCGCCCAGTGCTCGAGCAACAGGCTTTGACTATATTATTTCTGCAGTTTAACCCTTGGAGCCCTGGAGAACGACATTTTATTTTAATCATTTGAGGTGGTGTTTGACACGATACACTGCTTTAAGTGGATTTGTTTTTCATTTGTCGAAATTACGTCCAAACATATAATGTTATCATAAATTTAAGACACAGTTTTTTTTTAAATGGTTAGGCCTACATATGTTCAAAACAAACAGATAAAATTGACTATAGTCGTCGACATTAGCATTTTAGTGATTAATGCGCACTGTATGCGTTCAACGCGTTAGTAAAGCGCTGTTCATTCGCCATTTGCATTGAAAACATGCTGTGCATTCGCTACCAGATTGCGACGTTTTTCACAATCCAGACTCAAATTGTTATTTTTTATTTGTTTGATGCGTGGACTGTGTGTCGTTTAATATGTGTGACTGGGACGAACCTCTGTCAATGGAAACACAACGAATTTAGAGCTTGTGCTCTACTTGTGCCTAGCGTTAGACTGGCGTTGGTCTGACGTTTTTCTGGCGTCTACATTCACACGTGGAAAAATGCACACATTTTTTTAACATGCAGAAAATGTGCGTAGAGGTTGACGAATTTTGACGCACGCCCAGCGAATCACATCGCACTGCCAAACTCTTCACTTTTTGGTGCGCTGGAATGCGTGATATGGTATGTGTGACTGGGCCTTAACACGTGACGCTGACTCAATGCTGGAGTATTTCAAGTCCAGCGTCTGCGGCGCTGGCCCAACATTACAGCAGCATAGGTTCAGAGGTTTTGTTTGCTGGGAGGGTAGATACTGTTTTTGATAACATACTGTTGTCACTAGGCCTACTACCAACAAACACAAGAAGTTGACCCAATACTGATTCAATGTTTGGGTAAAGTCTACGACGTTAATGTTTCGTTTCGCGTTTGCTGGATACCCCCTGTCGTTCTGTGCATCGGAGAAGGGGAGGAATAAGGGAAATAGAAACAGGGTATTACCCCCACCACGACTTACATTACAAAAAACATTAAGGAGTTTTTTGAAATTATGATATCTGACCAAATAATGTATTAACAAAAGTTGTTTGCCATAGTTGTCTCCACCACAAATGTGTTTGAAAATGATAAGTATTTTTCTCAAAAAATCACTTTGACATTGGAATGACGTCAGCGTCACCTTGTCGGGGTACACATGAGACCATGTCATCCTTCATACCAAATGATATTATTGGCAGAAATAAAGGTTATATCCCCCCCCCCCCACCCGGCTCGACACCAGTATATCATTAATACTCATACTAATATAGATTAACGAGTGCTCATCTGAAAAGGAAAGCTACACTAATGTCCAACGTTTAGCTCCTCAGTAGAATGCTAAGAACAAACATTCTTGCCTTGGCCTTACATCTTTGTGATACCGTGCCTGCATAGTCTAACCATACTAAAATGTATACCCCTGTTGATATACTGAAGATGTGTTACAAAGCCTAGCCAAAATATAGACTGTAATTACTTATTTTGCACATTTTATTTCAGAAATAATGAATGATCAGCCGAGACATATTCCTGATAGAAAATGTTAAGGCAACTATATTTCAAAATAAATTTCATAAAAAAGTATAACTACGTTCTTGCACTTGAGCTTATAAGAATTTAACACGAGCGACACAGATACTATCTCTAACTTCCCCAGGAAACTATTGAAGGAACAACATATGAACCATGAATATAAATAAAATTCAATTATTTTCGCAAAGGAATTCCATTAGAAATTGAAGGTATAGTCAACTGTCAAAATACACTGGACAAGGGTGTCCACAGAATGCAAAATAGGCCCCTGGACATTCCACAATGACGTATCACCCTACATCCGCAGTTATCAGCCAAGATAATAATACTATATGCGTTTCATACACATTGCCGTATTCAGATCCCAAATCACATAAACTCTATATACTTGAGCGATATCTATGAGGAGATAATTCACCAAGTCTCTCATGTAGGCTTTGTGTTGAGACACAAACGGTTGTGTTACCATCGGGGTCTGGAAACAGTTGCCCCACAGCACATTGACAGTGAGAGCTTTCCCAGCCAACACGGCACACTCACCAAATGTTGGTTTAATGTCAGCCAACGTCGCAAACGTTGGTCTAGCATTAAAACAACATTGGGCCAATTTCTCGTTGGAGTAGTATCTTGTAATCAGTTCAGCCGCTGATATTAATGCCGTCAAAGTGTACTCTATAGGCTAATGTAGGCCTACATCTGACCGTCCCACACATGCCCATTTCGCAGTTGTATGAATCTTTAACATCTACTCGTCAATTTCTTATAATTTCAACACTACAAAACTACTTGATCAGAAACCGCGGAAGGCAAGAAAAAGAAAAGAGGCAGCTTCGTAGACATCAAAATGAATAATTAGGTCACATTAATAATAGGCGAACGTGGCAAAAAGCCCACCCTTAAAGAATTATATCAGCCTACCTGTTAGGTTATTAGTGCCTTATAAATTATAACAGCTAAATCAATACGTCACCATACATGATCAGTAATATTTTAATGTTTATACTATTTTTCTGCAAAATAAATGTTGGCCCAAAATGTCGGTCGTATTGGGAGAGTTGTTCTTAAAACGCCGATTACACACATCACCATTATTTGTATAGATCACAAAACGCCCACCCAATCAGCGTTCGCATCAGAGAAAGTGGTGAGTGGGCGTTTTGGGTGAAGGGTATTATAGCTGATCATAAATGAGAAAGTAAGATGTCTAAAAAGCCCGTCCTCGTGTGTTTTGGGATCAAATGGGGTGGGCGTTTTGTCAAACAGAAAAGCTAATGAGGCCATAATTATAACATTGACAGAACAGATGTATATCTTTTCATTCAGACGAAGTTTCGTTCGACCTATGGTGAAATTTGATGCCCATGTCACGCTTCGAAAATGCTGAGTAGTTATAAGAAAAAGCGCAATTTTTCTTCAGCACTCTTGCTTTGTTATATATGCATAATACAAGTGCGTAATGTGCATTTCCATTCCAAACCAATATCTCAGGTGCCTTGCTGAAACGTCGACCCGCCTTTGTCCGCCTACCAACGGCATCCCGCCGCCCCTCAAGGAGGGGGGCGGGGTGTCGCCGAGCGATGACCCGGACAGTCCGTCGGCCTTCACGTCATTAGGAAAGACCAGGGAAGATTTAACCTCCTCACAATAGTAGTATAGTACCTAATGCTATGGAGGGGTAGGTAGGCCTATATGGGTCATTATTTTACGACTGGAAGCATTGGGTTACTGCTCAACACTTATCATGTCGCTTCACGCTATCACTCTTGCTCGATACTGTTATTATTACTACTCTAAAGATTTTTTTAATACTGTTCAGCTATTTGTGCTTTAATTCAATTTGTTTTTCAAAATAGCTTCCTTACTGTTCCATAGTTGTTGTAGCTTTGGTCACTACTTTGCCGTTTATTTCGGGTCACCACTCGACTTAGCAAAGAATTCACCCCTCGGTCCGCACGAGGCTTGCCATTGTACAGTCGCGCTGGGGCTACACTCGACTATCATGTTCATGTCTGCTCCATACCGAAGTTTTCATGTCGACTCGACGTCTCGACTCCATCTTCTGCGAGCTACCGCTGAACTAGATGAACTGTCACGCAGGATGGGCGAGGGCTGTGGTGGTTGACGCTGCCAGCCTGTCACGCAGGAGGGGCGTGGCCTCCAGTGGTTAATGCTGCCCGCCTGTCACGCAGAAGGGGCGTGGTCTCTCACTGCCCGCCTGTCACGCAGGAGGGGCGTTGGCTCCAGTGATTAATGCTGCCCGCCTGTCACGAAGGAGGAGCGTGGACTCTAGTGGTTAACACTGCCCGCCTGTCACGCAGGAGGGGCGTGGGCTCTAGTGGTTATGGTTAACGCTGCCCGCCTGTCACGCAGGAGGGGCGTGGGCTCTAGTGGGTAACGCTGCCCGCCTGTCACGAAGGAGGGGCGTGGGCTCCAGTGGTTAACGCTGCCCGCCTGTCACGCAGGAGGGGCATGGGTTCCAGTGGTTAACACTGCCCGCCTGTCACGCAGGAGGGGCGTTGGCTCCAGTGATTAATGCTGCCCGCCTGTCACGGAGGAGGGGCGTGGACTCTAGTGGTTAACACTGCCCGCCTGTCACGCAGGAGGGGCGTGGGCTCTAGTGGTTAACGATGGCCACCTGTTATGCTTAGGGTTCATTCTTCGCTTTCGGTATTCAGGTTTCAAAAAGGTAAGGGAGCACGCAGCGCGTGGCCCTGCTCGGATTTTTTGTCGATAAACTGGTTTTATCCTCAACTTGACGAGGCCGCCAGTAACGTGATTACCTTGTAAGAATGAAACCGGAGAAACAATGACATTTCTCTGAATCACCGAAGTAGGATCTGCGGGATTCGAACCCGGTGTAACACCCCAGATTATACCCCCCCCCTTCAAACTATACCCGGGTAGATTATGGGATTTCCCAGAATCTACACCGGGGTAGATTCTAGAATATACTCCGGGGTAGATCCTGGGGGCTCCCGGAATCTCCCTCTCAGTATCTACCCCCTTTTTCGTGACTTGGTGGGGTGTCTTCGGATCCCAGAATCTGCCCCTCCCTCCCAGAATATACCCCCCTTTTCAACAAATTTATATGTGCGGCCCTCCCAGAATCTACCCCTCCCTCCCAGAATATGCCACCCTTTTCAACAACAATAATATGATGTGACGCTCCCAGAATCTGCCCCTCCCTCTAGAATATACCCCCCTTTTTCAACAAATTTATATGTGCGTCCTTACCAGAATCTACCACTCCCTCCCAGAATATACCCCCCTTTTCAACAACTATAATATATAATATCATGTGTCGCTCCCAGAATCTACCTCTGCCTCCCAAAATATATCCCCTTTTCAACCACTATAATATTATGCGACCCTCCCAGAATCTACCTCTCCCTCCTAGAAAATACCCTCCTTTTCAACAACTGTAGGCCTAATGTTATGCGACGCTCCCAGAATCTACCCCTCCCTCCCAGAATATTTTCAGTTCTGGGAGGGAGTGGTATATTCTCTCACATATACATGTAGTTCTAGAAAAAGGGGCATATTCAGTGGCTGATTCTAGGAGTGCCGCATATAGTTGTTGAAAGGGGGGGGGGGTATATTTTCGGAGGGAGGGAGGGTAGATTATGGGAGGGTCGCACATATAATTTTTTGTTCAAAAGGGGGGTATATTCTGGGAGGGGGGGTAGATTATGAGGGTGTCGCATATAGTTGTTGAAAAGGGGGTATATTCTGGGAGGGAGGGAGGCTAGATTCTGGGAGGGTCGCATATAGTTGTTGAAGAGAGGGGTATATTCTGGGAGGCAGGGGTAGTTTCTGGGAGGGTCGCATATAGGTGTTAAAAAGGGGGGGGTATATTCTGGGAAAGAGAGTTAGATTCCGGAGGGTCGCATATAGGTGTTAAAAAGGGGGTATATACTGGGAGGGAGGGGTAGATTCTGGGAGGCAGGGGTAGTTTCTGGGAGGGTCGCATATAGGTGTTGAAAAGGGGGGGGTATATTCTGGGAAAGAGAGTTAGATTCCGGAGGGTCGCATATAGGTGTTAAAAAGGGGGTATATACTGGGAGGGAGGGGTAGATTCTGGGAGGGTCGCATATAGGTGTTGAAAAAGGGGGTATATTCCGTGAGGGAGAGGGAGATTTTGGGAGGGTTGCCAATTTAAATTTGTTGAAAAGAGGGGTAGATTCTGGGAGGGAGGGGTAGATTCTGCGATGGTCGCATATGTAAATTTGTTGAAAAGGACTATATTCTGGGAGGGAGGGGTAGATTCTGGGAGGGTCGCACATATAAATTTGTTGAAAAGGGGGTAGGCCTATATTCTAGGAGGGAGGGGTAGATTCTGGGAGGGTTGCACATGAAAAGGGGGGTATATAGTCTGAGAGGGAGGGGTAGATTCTGGGAGCCGAAGACACTTCACAGAATCACAATAATGGGGGGTAGATCCTGGGAGGGAGGGGTAGATTCTGGGAGCCGCCATAATCTCCCCCGGGGGTATAATTCAGTATCTACCACGGGGTAGATTCTGGGGCACCCACAATCTACCCGGGTATAATCTGGGAGGAGGATATATTTCCAGACTTTACACCGGGACGCCTGCATGACTGGCGAGGCGATCAGGCGCTCTGTCAATGCGCCACGGCCGTTTAGATCGCAATTATTGTGAATAAAATGGGAGATTGACATTTAAAATTTGCAAATAAAATGTTTGGTCTCAAATTAAATAAATTATGAATGATTTTTAACCACTTGTAGTTGTGGGTCGCGGTAGCGAGACACAACTACAAGTGGGTGGAAATTTACATTTTATAATGTGGCGCTTTAAGGATTAACATGTTAACCCTAATCATATCGGAGGGGTCGTTTCCAACCTCGGCGGTATTCAAAATACCATCAAAGTTTACTCTGTGTTTCACTTTATTCCACCTTTATTGGTGTATAAGTGAAATTGTAAATACTTATTTCATGTTATAAATCGTGTCTGTAAGAGTTTACGGTTAAGTTTGTCACACTGGTAGTAGTAGTAGTAGTAAATCATTGCTTTACGTCGCTTTTCTGCACAAATGGTCTTTTAAGTGACATTGTAATACGATAAAAAACGTCGTAGTCAATTGATGAGATGAGTGATGTACAGATGATGATGTGAGGGTGGGTGTGATAGGGCATGGTGGGTTATTGAGAGCATTTTCCTTCGCTCCCCCGATAAGGGGTTCTGGGCATGTCTACTAAGGGGATCTACCCCCAGACTTGAGACTTGGGTTTTGCTGTGCAATTTAATGCTGAAACTCCGTGGCATTTCACGCAGCTCTGTCACACTGGTTACACTGGTTACTTCCGCTTAGATATGGAACATACATACAACTGCTTTGAAACTAATGATGTCGCAGTAAACTTGTGTAGTAGTAGTAATCGAGACAGGCGGGCAGTGTTAACCACTGAGCCCACGCCCCTCCTGTGTGACAGGCGGGCAGTGTTAACCACTGAGTCCACGCCTCTCTTGCGGGACTGGCGGGCAGCATTACACTAGAGCCGACGCCCTCCTGCGTGACAAGCGGGCAGCTTTAACCACCACAGCCCACGCCCCTCCTGCGTGACAGGCGGGCAGCGTTACCCAACTGGAGCCCACGCCCCTCCTGTGTGACAGTTTATTTAGTTCAGCAGTTGCTCACTAGATGGAGTCGCGACGTCGAGTCGACATGAGCAGACATAGGTCTACGGCATCCGGTATATGGCAAAAATCTCTTCATATAATAATTACTATCAATGAGGGTGTTCACATGTACACTGATACGGCATACGGATATGTAATACGGCAATTTTGATCGCTCCATGTAGCGATTTTTGCCGTTGCCGTATCCAAGCCGGATAGGGAAATCCAGAAATGTCATTGGGGAACACATCACAATCCACGTGGGACTCAGATTAAGCAACATAATGCCTCGTGGGAATTGTACCATTCAGGAGTATGGGAAACTAATTGAACATATTGACTCTCTTGATGTACTTTTTCGAATCAAAGGCTCCTCAGAGTCTCCAGTATAGCTCATATGCCTATGTGTGCACAAAGGTGGCCTAAAACCCCATTCATAAAAAATCCATCCATTCATTCATCCATCCATCCATCCATCCATCCATCCATCCATCCATCCATCCATCCATCCATCCATCCATCCATTCATCCATCCATCCATCCTTCCATCCATCCATCCATCTATCCATCAATTCATTCATTCATTCATTCATTCATTCATTTATTCATTCATTCATTCATTCATTCATTCATTCATTCATTCATTCATTCATTCATTCTTTTATTCACTCATTCATTCATTTATTCATTCATTCATTCATTCGTTCATTCATTCAGAGGAAAAATACTTGGAAAATGAGACAGGAAAAGTACTTGGGAAAATTGTTCTGTGGATAAGCTGAAGTAGATTTAGAATTGCTCCGCATTCAGCTATTTTTGCACTAGCCATAGCCCAATGATGTGTCCCTTGTTCCCCCTTTAAAGGAGAATTGGATGTATCCACCGATGTTTCTTTGCTTCGATCTCTTATTAGCTTTCTTTTCTTTTCCCAGCAAACACAAAACATTTGTATAACATTTGTACAATGTTGGACCACGTTGGGCCGACGCTGTGCAAATGTTATACATATGTTTTGTGTTTACTTGGTTTACAGACCCATGACTAAAATTTCATCTTATTGCAAGATATAATAATTGAAGGCCCATAGTTTCGAGGATGTCGGTGCCATCCTGCATGTCCTGCGAGAAAGAGAAAAAACCATGAACACACCGTGCTTTATAGCCGTGTACATGTGAACACTGCCCGATTGCCGGATGCTGTATGCCGTATTCGCATGCCGTATCCGTATATCAACCCCGTATGCTTGTGAACGCCACTTAAGGGGAAATCCAAGAGACCAAGAACTGCAGACTCTACATCACAAACAGGCGTGTGTTAGGTTGTAGGCCTACCGCGGATGTTGAATCAGTCGGAGGCTCGGAGTTGTGGAGGCATCCTTTAACCACCATCATCATGGAGATAGTAGTCTATCTCCATGCTCTAACTTCGTGTGTGTCAGGTGCCGTGTCCCTCTCACCCCTGCATTATCCCAATCGCTCAAGGACGGACAAATCGACCTTGTCGGTGAACTTCGAGAAAACACAACCTTCTGAAAGAATGAACAAAGTTATTTGATGCCAATTTTACGAACGCAGAAAGCACGACACCTTCCGAAGACGGACGTAATTCTACAGTCAAACCCAGGCTCACGGGTATCAAGGATCGACTATTGACACAATGCCCAAAATCTCACAAATGAGTGTCCAACCGACCCCTTATCCAAGCTTTTCTTAAAAGCCACCTTAACGGATGAGTCTTTCCTACCATGCACCCACCTGCCCATGGAGATCAAGGGGTCATGAACTTCTTAATCGGCATAGAAAAAGGAGTTGTATCAGCCGCAGATTATGTATTCAATTTTTTACCCACTTTAATTTGTGTCTTGCTACCGCGAGTCACAACTTCACGTGAAAATTCGTCATATTTGTTTAATTGGAGACCAAACATTTGCAAATCATGGGAGTTGAAACACTCACTTCATTCCCAATATAGGCCTAACAGTAATTTATTCGGCTAATAAAACAAAATAATGAAAGGGTCAATGGCCCTGTTATGTAGCTCATCCGAGTATTATACAGAAAAACGCTACATATGAGTTTTCCAAGGTCGGCGGTAATATAACAGACATTTTTTTCTTCTTTTACATGGATCATTTGGGTTCAGTGGCAGTGTCAACTGTCATACATGTAACATGTTAATGACATTGACAATAGCACTTGGCGCAAAGTGGCACTTGAAAACTTAAAACGACCATAAAATCAGAAATATATACAGGTGGCGCCCCATGGAGCACACACGCGCGGCCGAGCTTCATGTAGGCTCTGGTAGGCCCCAGTGGGGAATGATTGTGACTTGTTGCTATTTTTAGATGAAAGTAGGATAATCCCCGAATTCAGACATTTTTGATAGGTCACTTCCTCGGATGTAGTGTTGTTTACAGTATTATATTTCCCCTCTGACGCACTTCCTATGACTTATTCCTATGACTTATTAACACAGGCATGAAAGTCACGTAACTAAGGACTTTGTCCTCTTCCAGGCCATAAATGAAATTGGCCGGGCTTGCCAGGCAAAATCTGCTGAAAACCTCGAGGAGAAATAGCGTTTCCCGTGAAAATGCATCTGGCAGCCCTGTTGCCATAACCGTGATAGTGGCGTCAACTGGAGCATACCCTGTATTGAATAGGAGCATAGTAGGCCTATATGAATTTTATTTAAATCCTGCAAAATGCTTGACAGTAATAGTATTTAGCGCACAGTGTCATTTGAAAACTTAACGAGCATGAAATCTGAAATATGACAGGTGGCACCACCTCGAGGACATCGTGTATTGACTATAGGAGTCCATATATGGAGCATATTGTACATGAATATTAGTTTCATCCTGAGAATTGTTCGAGAGAAATAGCGTTTGGAACAAAGCATGACCGAGAAATCTGAAATATGACAGGCGTCACCTGAAGCACACCCTTAGCCTACACCCCACCTGGTGAACATTGTATACAAGTTTGAATAAAATCTACTCAAAAATCTTGGATTGGAGAAATAGCGATTTTCGCAAATTGACAGACAGACAGACGACGACAGACGGATGACAGACAATGCGCCATGACTAATACCTTTTAGTACATAGGCCTATATTATCTATTTATATTATATTATACCTCTATTATTTATTAAAATATAATAACACAGGGTGTATACATATTAGCAAAGATGCTTTTTTATATACAGTTGTATGTGCCCAGTCATACAATACATTTCTAAAAATTGTGATATTGTTATGTAAATAGTATAAAATAAAATATCCATAGTTTAATCACAACTACACGTAAAATCAATTTAATTAGCACTGCCATAGGAAGCTTTTTAAAAGCACATGTTATTATGTGGATATCAGATAACACTTAAAATCAAATTAATTTTAAAAGCGGCATTGCCATGATAGAAGGGTAGCCCAAGCTCTGCCCGTTTCCCGCACCAACAAACAAAAATAAAAAATACACATTTTTGTAAGTGATATAAAAATCACTCTGGAAAAGCGTAGAAACTTAAGTGGTCTAACATTAGGACATCTTGACATTTACACAGGTTAATAATAGGTCCACATAAGTAGAAAAAGTGTTTTATAAACAAAAGATAAGTTATCAAAACGATGTCATAGGAAGAAAAGTACTTTAAAAGTGCACATAATATTTGTAAAACGCAACTATATCAACATAAAGATATAGGATAATGTTCATTTATAGTCCCATAAAAAATATGAATGTATTATTTGTTAAAACAATACACTCACACATAAAACGTATATAAGTATATAAAATATTCCAATTTACGTATTTGTATCACACCATTTCAATCACGGAACAGAATAGTAGGCCTACCACATATGCAATATTACACTGGAAGAAAAACAATCCTGAACTTAAGTAGAAATCAGTTTGACTAAACATCTCTGAAATCCACCGTAAGGCCTCACCTCGTCTGATAACAAAGGCGACTTAAAGATCACTAAACATAAAAATAAAAGGAGAAGAACATAAAACAATTTTGAGGCAAACAGCCATCCTTACCATGTGGTAATACCCTATGTCAGATCATGAAGAGCGAGATCATGTAGAGCAATGTAGGTCTGCTTCGAACAGCATCAGAGAATGCCTCCGGCCTGAATTCGAGTCAGACAGACAATGCTCCACGATGCAACATTCGCGGATTAACTTTACTAGGTTGATCGCTTAAGGTGCCGTTTGTCTATGTAAGTATTTACAGAAATTATTTTCTTAACCGAATACATAGAATCTAATTTATGGATTGAGCTTGGGAGCTAATCCCAGACTAAAGGACTGTTGTGCGCAAGTGAAGATGTATAATATAAATAGCTTTTGTTGGCTAACTTGGCTTTGGGCAAAAAAGTTTTTTAATTGTGGGAAGTGGATTTGGTGGGCCGACACGCAATATCACTGGTCATGGTGAACTTATCAGTAGTATAAACAGGCAAATGGTTGTTGAGTGATTTAAAAACAAGCAGGCCTACAGAGTACTCCCTACATTGTTTTATATTTAACCATCCTACGTCTTTCACAATATTCACAATATTCACATTTGAAGTCTATTGAGGTTTTAATCAGACGTAAATCTCCAAATGGTCAAACAATAATCAATTTGAGATTGTAGTGTGGCAATATAGTATTTAGTTAACCATGCAGTTGGAACGATCTGTCTAAGGCACCTCAGTAAACCAATTTTGGGTGAAAGAGTTCTACAAAGCCTATCAATAAGAATATTTCAATAAAATTTGGAATCATTATCAATATCAAAGTATTTTGATAAGCACTAACTTGAGAGATTTTTTCGCCATCAATAGATATATTTAGTTTAGCATTCGTTAACATAGGATTTGTCGTGATAAGCATAAAGTATGATTTACATTGGTTGAACATTATTCTGTTTTTGTTGAACCATTTTACAATATTATCAACATATCAATATCAGTTCGAATAATTGCTTCAGCGTGCATAAGTGTACTATCAGCTGCATTAATTACTGAGTCGTCAGCATATATATTGATTAAAGTGAGGCATGTAGGGAGTTCATTAATAAATAGGCCTACACTATATAAAGAATAAAAAAGAACCCAATACTGAGCCTTGAGTTACCCCTATTGTTAAATTATTTCCATCAATTTTAACAGATTTTGTACGATTCTGGAGATAATCCCTGAACCAAAGTACCGGAGTTCTTAATTTTGAATACCATACGCTTCGAGTTTTAATAATAATGATGTGTGATCAATTGTGTCAAAAAAGGTGAGTAGTTCATGATTCTCAAAGTATTCCAACAATTGTGAGTTGATACATTTCTCTATTTTTTTTAATGTGCGACATATCAGATATGGGTCTGTAATAACAGGAATCATTAATGGAACCAGTACCTTTAACAATGGTAGTGACTCAGCCACATGTCCAATCAGCTGGTAAATGATGGTTCAGTATTAAATAAAGACGTGAGGTCAGTAAAGCATGTGACTAATCTTTAATCAGTTGTGAGTCAAACCCTAGAACGTCTTCTAGAAGGAACACTCATTAAACAAAATACGGCCAGTTATGTTAATAGTTACCCAAACAGATTCGCCATTATAATTATCCGTTCTGAGCAATATTCATGGGGGATAGATGATTTAACATAATTATAGTGCCACACCACCTCTACCACCAGATACTCTGTCTTTTCTATGCAGGTTGTATCCAGTAAATACCAATTTCACCATCCGATATAGTAGAATTGAACCACGTTTCGGAAACTCCTAAAATATCAATAAATTTGTCATCCAAGAGTATACGTAGTTGATTAATTTTACAATAGTTCACATCCGGTATACTTCTAGCATTGAAATAATGAATTTGAAACATCTCTGTGAATTCATAACATTACAAAAGGGAGAGGGAGTAGTTACAATGGATTAGCTGCTTACAATTATTTGGTGTAATTAATCACATATTGCTTGAGGATTCAATGATAGTGTCATTCAAGAGAAGTGCGTAGTTGCTTGAAATAATTAATTTAAAACATCACTGTGAATTCATAACATTACAAAAGAGAGAGGGAGTAGTTGAATTGTTAGCGTTACATTGGATTAGCTTCTTACAATTATTTGGTGTAATTCATCACATATTGCCTGAGGATTCAATGATAGTGTCATTCGAGAGAAGTGCATTGCATTCATTCACAGTCATATTCATGGTGACGGCCTCCATTTCATAGCCACACCACTAATCAATGAGATGAGAAGTCACACCACCTCCTTGGTCATTCTGACCTCAGAGATTATATCTCTGATACCACACGCTCATTTCGCCGTATGCACGCATGGCGATTGACCAGATTTATCAGCCGTTAGTGAGCGTTACCACGTGATTTTATAACCATTCCTATAACCACGGAACTATTTTGGTGTTCACTTCAGCTCATTACTTATCCTTTTTTCAATATTTAATTTGATTTTAGAGTTTGTTACAGGTAAGGGCTATTTATTCTGTTTAGTAGTGGATAAATTGAACCAGCACAATTCGCATGTCATTCAGTAATTTATATTTGCCAGTGTTTTGAAGCCGATTGTAAATTCTGTCAGAAAAACGTAAACATGGACCTTCTCACAGCAGCGCGTAGGCAGAAAAAGTAATCCATTGAATGTTTTCTATTTCTATGTGAATATAAACTCATATGTGGCGGAGTAGTGGTGTTTTATATTTGCCATATATATTCAGGACACTCAAGCGTGTTTATAAGCCTACAGTTGTTATATCAACAAAACTGCTCAAAATGAGCAGTTTTTGTCGAAACATGGCGTGTGGTTACAGAGAGAGAGCGGGGTTGACCTGAGCGACATCTATGTGTGGAGAATGCTCCTTGGTCACACTGACATTATCTGGCTTTGTGGCCGTCAGACAAATGTCGCTGCTAATCCACTTCATATACATAGGCCTACAACATAGACATTAATCTTCTTCCTTTTCTCTTCTTCTATTTAATAGAGGGCTGCACCTGAGAAATCGGGTATGACACATCTATAAGGAACAAATTTAGACTTGGAGCAATTAAGACTAGTGTGTAGCTGGGTATTAGCTATTTTGTCTGTGCTCTAGTCTAACACTAGTCCTAGCTGATTTCCGTTTTTTAGTTACCAGTGATGTACAAGATACAATATATTTATTTCTCCCAAATTGTATGTAGGCTAACAGTAGGCCTACAGGGTGCCGAACAAATAGCAAATAAGAGTTACAAATAAAAATGGCTAATGAGTATACATATCAAGTCCACATTTATTTTTATAAATTTAGCTACATTACTGGTCAAGTGTAATTTTTTTCTTTATGTTAAGTATGTGTCCGAAATTGACATCTTCCACAACACGTTATCTTACCCACGAGCACGCAGTGCGATACGCGAGACTGGCCAAGGGAAGATGGAAATTGATAACATTTGGTCTCTTGTCCGGTCGAAATAAGGGAATATGTTCTCTAAAAAAGTGCCGAAGACATTTGGGGGTAAAAGTGTTTCGAAACCTGTTTTAACCTACTTTGAATGTGCTGATTTCAAAAATGCTGTTTGCCAAGCTCGATTTCGACCCTTTGACCCCTAAAATCGCAAAACAAAATAATCAATGAAAAAAACCGATTTAGAGATGAAATCTACAATTTGTATTGGCACAAATCATATATTTTACATTGAAACTTATAAAACTAGTTGAGCGTAGCAAATAAAGATACTATATTTTAATTTTAAAAATAATTTAACCCTTCAGTCCCTAAAATTACTACTAATAATGTTTTTTTTTTTCTGTTAAAAGATGCATTTTGTGATGAAAATGTCTTGATATAGGCTTGAAAGTGACTCAAATATAATGATTTAAAAATATTATTGCACATATTTGATATGACCCTTGAACACTTGAAACTAACAAACAAACAAAGTGGACATAAAAAGTATAATTAAAAGCAACAATATGTAAAATTGTGGATAAAACAACTCATAACCACTAACCAGTATGATTTTAAAATTAATTGCTAATTATGGTTTGTCCTCACCTTATAACATTTGAAACGTTTTAACCCTTTGCTTCGTCATCACGTAATAATCAGGTGATAAAAATGTTTACCATTGCTCGGCGTGTGAAGGCGGGGTAACAACTATAAAAAAAAACTAATGTCTATCATATTTAACTGATCGAAGCAAAAATAATCATTTTTAAAACAATATTTAATCGTATATTAATAATTAATAAATACACCAAATAATATGTTTTCTTGGGGCGTAAGAACAGAAGATTCAGGCACACAAGCTCACACAGGCTCTATATCTAATAAGGTATGTTGGCCCAAGTTTCGTATTCTACCCCCTAATTTAAATAACAACTAAAAGACGGCGGTGATTGGCCGATCTCGTCATGTGACAGGCTGAACCACTCTTCGATTGGCCGGGGGTAGAATACAAGACTTGGACCGCTGGGGCCATGTCTATGACAAAGTCATTTTCCAAACATCCTTTCTCTTCGCATTGACTATGTGAGCCTACATATCCCTCCATTTTTAAGTAATAATTATAGAAATTAAATTTCAGCTATAAAATCCCTTTCTATATTTGGGTCATGACTCAACTTGTTAGCAAATATTTTAAAATATTAAAACCAGATAATTGGCTTAATAGTAGATACATATTACAGTACCGACCAGTAAAATTATTAGTAGACCTAACAAAAAACTTATCCTGTTACAGTAGCAAATATCAGGTTTTTAAATATCATTATAACCAACACTTCATCATTGCTTTCATCAATGAATATAATTTAAAAAGATCTGCTCATCAGGATGTAGCAAGACAATGCTAATAAAGACGACATTTTATGTTTATTACAACAATTTAACACAATCACTATTTTTGTTAATGTGGTTTAATGTATCTGTGCTTAGTTTGGGTGGATTGATCACGATTTGCTGCCACCCACATGTGCAGCATGGGTAACGTTTTGGGGAGTGGGGATGTCATAACAAAGCTATCATTGATCAATGACGTTAAATGAAACAACGCACTTGATTAATATCTATCTAGAAACCGTAGAATTCAACAGACTGTGAAAAATAATGATGGTGATTATTTTAATCTGTTGAAAGGAAAGTTGTCAGTACATCCTAAGAGAAAACGAAAGTTTTCACCATAGGCTATTCGGACCAGTATTCTAGCCCCGACCATTAGAAGAGTGGTTCAGCTTGTCACATGATGAGATCAGCCAACCACCGCCGTCATTCATTTGTAATTTAAATTAAGGGTAGAATTCCAGACTTGAGCTGGCTATTCTATATCCTTTCAAAGCTTTACAATAGTGAGCACATTAAAAAATGATTCTCATGCGACTAATCCCAGCATACCATGGTCACTAACATCATAATTTAAGAACTTCATGTTGGAAATAATGCTGATCTCACGAGTTCGAATATTTTTTTCCATAAATGATCAGGTTGAACGATGCATGTTAGGTGAAAGATGAACATGAATGTGTTACATGGCTTTTTATTACTCTTGTAATACCTCTCATATCTATTTGATAATTGTTCATTGAGATAAGCTTTAATAAAATTGAAGTTGTCTTTAATACATGTACAAATTCAGTCCAATCAAGACTCGTCTGATTTGGATGATAAACTCCTATTAAAAATAAATAAAAATTATCAATATCGATTTATAAAATAAATCCATATGAAGCGTGTGACCTTCCTTTAACTTGGGGTAGAGCCAAGTGTTTTAATTGCATATTTTGAAAACATGACTGGCAAAATAGTTGTGGACAAATAAGTTGGTAAGCTTTACATTCCAACTCAGACCGTGAAGCTGGTTACCTGCCTCACCAATACAAATTGATTTATAAGGTTCGAATCTCAACTCGGCAGTCATCGTTTCTATACATAATACCCAAATATACATGCAATGTTCAATAATACGCATGATGTGGCCTATAAAAATGTCGTTTGTATGTCCCGTTATTAGAAGAGAAGGCAAAAAGTGACCTAAAACGCATTCACAAACTCTACTATGTTCACATTCTGGAGACATTGGATTTTACTGTGATTGTTTGTGTCACGGATCAGATATTATTGTGTGCTGAATATTTATTTGTAGACTGTTGTAGTAGGTCACACATTCTGATCTGAAACTTAAAGCACAAGAACGACTACCCTTATTACAAAACGTAATATGATTTTATAGGAGGCACGTACAATACCAGATTTTTATCTATTGACAAACTATTCCACCTCACATCTAATTGTTGCATTCGTGGTAAATTTGTAATAAAAAGATGTCGCGTCCGGATATTCCTAACAAGGGTTTTGGAGAGGTGTAAGATATTTTTTATTGTGCATGTTGATATTAGTACGGGCGAGGCTAAACCACCTATTGGAACTGATTTTATTAAACAATAAGAAAGTATCGCAAATAGAATTAATTTTAAATCATAGCGGGTCTTGTTTGCAAAATGTTTAGGGCTTTAATTCACTTAAAGGTTTCAAACCACTGCACCAGGGCTCAAATTTCGAATTGTGTGTCTGGAAGGCAGTGTCTTCTCATTCATCTCACCATTCTCATGATGTTCTCCTGGCCCAGCTTAGCCTATATGTGCATAACAGTGGCTTAGAACCCCATTCATTTCATTTTAATTTCTTAAAAGTTGAAACTAGTAATTACAACAAAAAGCCTAGGATGAAACGTTTACCACACATAGAAAATATTCTACAAAATCAATGTCATACCAGCATTTCTAATGTAAAAACTTTAAACGCGTTTTCTCAGTTTAAAAAAAAACATGTTAACATGTTCTTGCATAGAACCCTATATATGTATATGGTAATTATTAGGCGATTTACTGAAGAGCTAGCAATATATTTTTAATGTTGTATATCAGCTCCTTATTTGACCTAGTGTCTAGTGTTTTTTTCTTGAATAATAATATGGACTGTGATAGGAAGGGTCGCATTAGAACTTTCAATCTCGTTATTGATAATAATATATTACACATGACATTGCATATACTTATATAATTATAAATAATTAAAAACAAATACATTTTGCGGGGTTTTACATGATAAAATGTGTGTTAAATATAAATGTATCTTAGTAACCAAAGGGTTAATAAATTATTAATCCTGTTCTATCTAAAACGTGTTAATACAATATCGTTGTAGGCCTATATACCTATTTGTAAGCAAAATCGCATACATCTTTCATTTTCACATAAAAACGGTGGTTATTTTATTTTGCTTTAAGGGATTAAAGGGTCAAAACAGAGCTTGGCAAACAGTATTTTTTATTTGGGACACCCAAATCAGGTTAATAAAAGGAATCCTGACCTCACGAGTAAGTAATTTATTAAAGAGTTAACAATTTATGTTCGATATCTTATAATTATGTTCTTTCATTTAACCGATTATCTTGTGTTTATTCTCATCAATTAAGGACAATATTTGGATTATGGGGCTTAAAGTGTTCAATACCAATCTACAACCTACAACATAACATTGATAATAATTGATTACACATGTCAATTGTGATTTGGGAATGTTCGAAAAATAGTAGGGACCTACTCTATTAAATAATGAAATGTTTAATATAAATCTTTTTATAATTTCAACGTGACTAATTTATTAATACAAGATGATTTTATATGCTTATTTGTATACACAAAGCGTAAATCTTGTATTTTTACATTGAAAACAGTGGTTATTTTAATTTGCGATTTTGGGGCTCAAAGAGTCAAAACACAGCTTGGCAAACAATTTTTTTGAATTCAGAACACCCAAATTAAGTTAATGAAAGTTTCAAAACACTTTTACCCCAATATGCCTACAGGACATTTATTTTGTGGAATTTCGACCGGACTATACATATATATATCTGCGGGTAAAAACCTAATTCTTAGAAGATGGTGGATTGTGACGGCAGGTTGGTGGTTACGGAGAAAGAGCCCCACCATCATCATTATAGTGAAATTAGGATTGGATGTTGCACAAAGCAGGCTGTTATCTGATTATCCCCCATCTTCAGCAACGGTGGGTAAGTGGAGAGGGGCGGTGAATTTAGAAAATCGTCAAATGCATTATTGTCTACTTAATTCGCTATGCTTGGCAGTGACATTTGTAATTTTCGTTTGACAGCTTGCAATGGCGTTGAAAAGAATGCTGACTCTTGTTATTTTCTGATCAGGGTAGATCAGATCAGCAGCTGCACATAGGCAGCTGGACAACATCTCACACTCCGCCTGCTGAACAGAGCAGGGTTTTGTGTCCGATGTAGGCCTATAATTAATGTATTAGGCAGATAATATACATTTTAGTGACGCATAAGTCTGCATAATAGACTTCCCGTCGTCAATAAATATCTATTTATCATACCTATAATATACCACCTATAATGATGTGTATCAAATGTAGGCCCTACTGAATTACACCGATAAGGCAATTGATCTCATAAGGTTGGTTTATTGCTGGGTCGGCATCATAAAGTGGGATGTATACCTCCATAGTGTGCGTCTTCCAATTATAGCGCCACATGGTGAAATAAAGGAAATCATAGTTATAAGTGTTAGTGGACGCCCGTGTGGGAATAGAGCTACAATGCGGACTTCTTGTTGACGAAGTGCTTAATAATAGTCACAGATCAACACGTAATACCCCCTTTTAGCCATTTTTTTGGGTATGAGGACCATATATGTGGCATTTGTATTTTCATATGTCGAAATCAAGGTTAATGCATGCTCTACCCAGAAAATGTAGGTTGAACTACTGGCTTAGTGGTCTGGCTAATGGTAAACTGTAGAACAGATTAGATAACAATGCTGTAATTATTGATGAAGTAAAGGGTCATTAATTCGTTGGTTTTCGTTTTTTTTGTCATTGGTTTTCATTTTGGTTGCTGGAGACAATAGATATGGAATCTCCACAATTGAGTGTTAGAATGTTTGTTACCATAAATTGCTGAGAGGAAAAATAGTTCTCCAATGATACAAACTGGGTCATAAATCAATATAATTATGCCTAAGAGCCCAAGTCTAAGATTAGGAATGAGTCAGTCTAGAATCACTAGGCCTACTACTTGTTTTACGTGTATCCTCTCCGATGGTCAGCCATTTTAATTTGTATAAAGTTGAAAATTTTCAGGGTGCAACCTTCCTGAAGCCTCACATTTTGTTTCCCAGTAAATACAAAACATTTGTCTTCGACGTTAGTCCAACGTTGTACAAATGTTTTGTGTTTACCGGGTTTATAGTAATGGTCCAGTCATCTAGCACAGTTACCTAATATAGAGCATATTGAAGTAAATAATGGCCGATAGTGAGCCATTTTAAAATTGATAAGTTGAACATTTTCAGGGTGCATCCTCCCCTGCAGCCTTAATTCTTTTATAGTAATAGCCAAGCCATCTTGAGCGGTTTTCATGATATTCCGCAAAAAAAACTTTAAATACAAGGAAAATAGAATATACCAAAGAAAATATTCTAGTTTTCTTGATTGTACAGTATGTACTAATAATGTTTATGCCAATGTGCTGGGTCAACATCTCGGTCAATCTTCAATAACTTGAAAAGGCACAACTAGTGACCTTTGAGATCATGTATGTGCAATAACCCAGTAGTTTTCGAGATTTGCTCCGGAAACGAAGTGTATATCAAAACATCTAAATAGGTCGCACTGATAGTACTGAACCAAAAACTCAGGTAAAGTTCACACTAGACCCAATATAGGTGCTGTGTGTAAAATTTGAAGACAATAAGTAGATCCTGAGATATGCCCTAGAAACGAAAAAGGAAGGACGCCTGCACGGCCTAACATCTTTCAATCTCTTCTGTGACCTTGAGTATTGAATTGCGACTTCTATTGTTATCTGTCCTATATCATCAACGGAATGGGTGCACTTTGCATAGAAGAGGGAAAGTACAAACTCTCACACATACCATTTAAATTTGTGCTAGAATTATGTTTCAGTCACACGCATCACGCATGGAGAGGTTATTCTGGACTAGGCACGATGGTTATGATCACGCTACTGATCATTCTGACCTATGAACGAGGGTTTACCTGAGCGACATCTATGTGTGGCGAATGGCCACGGCCATGCATGATATAATGAGTGATGTGTTGTTAAGTGTGTGTGTGTGTGGCATAAAAATATACACATTTCTGGATTTCTCAACATGGGAAATAAATCTGCATGGTATACACAAATATATACTAAAACGTCTTGAAAAATAGCTTTATTGCGTTAATGTGATTACCATTTTGTACATCCCATGTCACATTATATTTAATATCCCTCCATTAATAACTACTAACAACATGTACTACTAACAAAGTCGTACACACCCTCAAGATAACATAACATAATAACAAAAAATTATACATGCTTTCAACAGACGATAACCTACATTAAAAAACATTTACAGATATAGTGCAGATTGGTATCATTAGTATGGCGTCGCAGAAATAGATGAGCAAGAAATAAATACATAATTTCCTAGTAAATTGTCATTATCAATACATATAGGTTTGTGAACACAAAACTATTTAGCTAATTTATCAATTGTAAGCATTTGTGACAGTGTTAGGTATATAAGTGTGATAAACCTTCGAGTACATAATATTTTAAAGACAAATATGCATTATTTATCAATATGGTTTAAGAAGGTGTAGTTTGTGCTCAACATGCGAAAATAACTTTTTGGTTTAAGAACAGTCAATGGGAAAATGATTTGAGCACATTTTTAATAGCTGGCTTGTTAGGAAATATATATACAAGTTGAAATAATTTTTCAAAATTATTTTCAAGCCTAGAAATATTTTACGGATAGTAAAATTTAGTATAAGTTAATATTTATATATCTGTCCTCTACTCTACTTCTTTGGTTTGAATCAGAAAAATGCATTATGTGCTAATCTTTTAATGGTGGGCTCAAGATTCGAGACACATTTTAAGTAATACAAAATTGCCATATTACAACATCACAGATTTTCTTAAAACATAAGCACAAAAGCCCATTATATATATATAATGAAACTTTCTCATCAACAAATTAATTGATAGTAAAATAAAATCAACAGGATGTAACCATCAGACATTTCTTGCACATATTGCATAGTTAACTCGTGTCCCACTCGTGCAAGTAACTCTTCATAGTGTTAAACACAGCAGCTGTCATTGAACAAGAATAAAAACAAACGTAATTACTGTCCGAGAAAATATAGTGCAATGTTGTACGCATTATATAACAATAATAGTATAGAGATCTAACAAATTCAGCAGTTATTGATTGAGATTCTCTGACTTTCGTGATAATGCCATCACTGCGTACTGTTACAAGTTACTTTTTCTTTACAACCAGGTGTACTTTCCCCTCCTTGATGCCGGGCTGTCAATGTTCAATGTGTTGAATATGCCTACCTAACAAAAAAAGCGCAAGTAGGCCTAATAGACTGGGGATGATATAAACATATTTTTTTGAAAAACGCAGGTGCAATTTAAACGTATTTCTGTTGCTATCAGGTTATTATCGTACACGAGCGACATCCATGCAAAAGGATGTATTGCATTCTATTACATCTAGAAGTTTAAATAACTACCTCCCAAGAAATACGTGTATAAATTATATAAAGTTATTGCTAATTTTACATGTTGTGGATCCATATTAATAGATATTATTGATAATTATTTGACAGTTTTGCGACATATAGTGTCGTTGTACACCAGAGCTTGCCAAGCAATATCACACATCTGTCCAGAGCAAGATGTAGCCTATCCTTTAAGTAAAATGAGCTTAAAACATACTAATATCACACACACGAGAGATTCTGACAGCATGAATTTCACTTAGATATATACTCTTAGTCTTTAATGCTATTTTTAAACAAACTATACGTTTGCTACTGTAATTCCTGATGCGCTTTCCAGAGTTAAATAAATGTAAAAGACCTCTTTAAAAAAAGGAATATTTGACGAATAATAATTTATGCTTTACTATACTTCCGTAACATTTTGTATCAGAAAATACTTAATATTTTTTAGATGACAACATTGGAATTATGTGCCGATGGAGGTAAGCGAACAAGTATTAGATTCTTATTTCTGACCAGTTACCTCAATTGTGCATTATTTTTATTGTTGATAAACTACACTTCCCCATAAAAAAACAATATGCATGTATGTGCTTGCACATTGACAACAATATCACGTGTATAAGAAGATTATATTATCAACTTGTATTATTTCTCACAATATATATTTTTTATATTTTTTCGACATCAGCGGATGGCGGAACTACAACAGATTTCGCCTTCAGCTTTTTCTTTTGCATTTGTCCACATTTAATTCGTGTAAATATAGCAGCAAATACAACCAGAATACCAGTTAGACCAATAAGGGTGACTGTGTGGCCGTATACCACACAAGATAGCAGGATGGCTAGACCTTGACGTACAGTCATGATAATTGTGAATGTCACTGCTCCAAACTGAGATATAGTGTAGAAGATGAACAGTTGTCCTGTGGCTGAACATATGGACAGTAAAATAGAATGCATTACAAAGTCCGAATGCCTTCCCATGAAAGCCACTGAGTCCACAAATCCTCCTTGCTGGGCCAGGGAAACAGATGTAAAAAGTACAGAAAAAAGATTAACACCTGCCATCATCTGTATAGATGACATCTTGTATGTCTTAAATAGTTCTCCTTGCCAATTAGACGTGAAGGCATCAAACATAAGGTAGCCCAGCAAGATAAATATACCAGAGTATGTAGTTACTGTGGTACTGTCTTTAACACTGTCCCGGCTTGTCATCAGAAACATCATGATACCAAGAGAAATCATCACTGCTGTCACATATTCATATAATTCGTAAGATTTCTTAGACACCACCTTACCCATTATCATCACTGGAATTACTTTGCTAGCTTTGGCGAGAACTTGGATTGGAAAGCTGACATATTTGAGTGCTTCGTATTGGCACCAACTACTCATGATGTTGGAGAAAGAGCTGTAGGAGTACTTATACAGTGGTGAGCGGTGTGTTGGCTGTTTCTTGACGAAGAGTACCACGCAAGCAGTGAATAAAGCCAGAATACGATTTACAAAGACAAGGAACTGTGAATTTTTGAAAAATTCACCAGGGGCAGTGCCTGTTGCGCCGTATTCGTTGCTCATGATGCGCTCTTGTAGTAAACCCCACGTTAGGTAAGATCCCTGTAACCCCAAGAAACACGTGCACAAAACCAAACAGGTCTTAAAAAAAGTCCACTCTGGTGCTGGGCTACTTTCTGGAGCTGCCAGCAGACCTTCTTCGACACTTGGTTTGTCGTCTTCATTTCCAAGAACAAAAAGCCTCAGTAACCTGTTTATCATGGTTGATTCTGCAAACAAATATTAATATTTTTTATACATTCTGCAAATAGTAAAAAAATTGGAATCATTATATTCCGTCACATTGAAACAAATACAGCACATGTAAACTGTATTAACCTTTTGACTGCTAACCTAGCATGATATTGATTACAGCTCCATACAGTGCGGCTTAAGGTTAGGTTTGCAGACTAGGCACTGCTACACAGGGATGGAGATTTCCTGCAATCGAATGGAATTGACTTCCTGAAATATCTCCAAATTTCATAAAGGCGAGGGGTGGGGTGTAAACACACAGCTGTGTGATCAGTTATCTACGGGTTGATATGCACGTGCAGTCGGTAGGTGGGTGGTAGGCGACACTACAGTGTCAGTGTACAGTAGGTAATTACAGTTTATTTGCCTATAGTACAATGCATTGAACCTACCGTTAAGAGCTACGAAGGAAATCAGAAAAAAAGTAAAACTTACTGGCAGTTTCCAAGTACTTGTTTTGCTTTACCCATCGTATCAACAGATAACCGGGCACTGCGATGGTGGCATAACCTAATAAATTCAGACAAAGTCGGAAGGCCCAGAAATTGTAGAAAGATTCATCTTTTCCGTCATCTCCAGTAGAATCTGCAGCAATCACTGAGTTGATGTAGAAAGGTGACGCAAGCAGCAAAATCAAAGCCGCTGAAAACATCATCAATCTGAAACAAAACACAAAATTTGTAATTTATTTTAACCAGACAACATGTAATCTGAAGAAATTGTTATCTAGAGGTAATAGTAATTTGGCAAGGTTAAATATCGATCAAATCACCATTTGTTCTGTTAGTGCTCACCACATCAATGCAATGACTAACACATAGGTTGCCCATAATTAATAGGTTATATCATGGCAGCTTGAAATAATAAACATATTTATTGCTAAACTGAACACATTCATTTCTAGTGTCGTGTCGTTTTTTGTGAGTTAAAATGTCCCCTTATGTCTGCAAAGTATGAAGATGTGACCAATGGTTTTACAGTATTATATAGGCTAGTACAAAATATGCCTACATGTGTAATAAATAACTACGGGAGTAAAATTCATTAGATGTCGTGCTGCGAAAGCAACTTGAAATCAATTTGGACAGTCATAACGAAAAGCCTGATATTTTATTCATGTAATTGTAACCCACTGGGCTTGAATTCGACTTCTTTTTATCCTAAGTTTTCGACATATGACTATCAGCTATTTTGCATTTTGTCGAACATTTGGTAATTATGAAAATTTTGTTTGGATTGTGTTATATTAATGGGAAATTAGTTCCCCCCTCCCCCGGGCCTAAATTTCGATCCTTTTTTCCATTACTTTCAAGATAACAGTTTAAAATTGTGTCATGAATTTTTCGTTGCAATTTTCCCAGATGTAAGAGGATCAGTGACAATAGAGGATTTTATTGTACCATCACGCAACCACCCGAGATGGTGTCATATATACAGTGTATATATATTTCTGTGAACCCAAATAATTTTACATATTTTAGCGTCAGATGCAACGTTATCGAGATATGTCTGTTCTCAGTTCGCGTATTATTGGCCAATAACTAGCCATTGTGGTTCTATGTCAAGACGATCGGTTTAAAAGAAGTCGATGACAAAAAAAATTGCAGTGGAAGAATAATAATAACAAGAGCGCTGACGCTAACGACATCCCCCGTCATTAATTTAAGTAAAAAATAGCCTCAAAGTGAAAGGTTAAAAAATTGGTCAAAGGCCACAAGCCCCCAAAGCCACATCTACACCCCCTTTGGAGGGATGTGTGTGTGCAATAGGAACACAATCCGACTAACGCGTCCGGAAAATGAACTTGTCATCTGCCATCACTTGACCCTTACAGCGCAGGGATCGACTTTAGTCGTCAATTCTGACGTCTAAAGTCCATACCCACACTGTAAGAGAAAAATATGGCCGTAGAGGCGTATACCCACCCGGCTAAACCAGGCTGCTCGCATTGCGTGGAGCCCGGCCGTAGTGACCGCCATTTTTCCACAGCTGGCTGTGTAAAACAGACACTGACTCCGCCTACCGAGAAGACCGAGAGGTGTGTAGGCCATATGCAGCCAGCACGCTCTGGTGATCACAGTAAAACCATGCCGCTAAAACATGGCGGTCACTGTGTCAGAGCCTTGCGATGTCATCAGGGTAGCGTATACCCATAACGTATTCAAATGAATCGGAAAAAGCTGAATAAGACATTTATGATTATATCAAATTGAAACAAACCCTTTGGTCTCCAAAGTTTTTATAAAAAAATTCTGTGCTTTAAGGGTTAAAGTAAATGAGTCAAAAATGTGTATGCAAACTGAAAACAATCCGACCGGTTTCTGAGATATCTTCCGGAAAAGAAACACGGACGCACGGCCAGACATGGTGATGACAATATCCCCCGCCCCTACTTCGTGGGCGGGGGATAAAAAGGTGAACAAGAAGGATCCATCAAGAGTACTATAGTTTGGACGTAGGTAGACGGTAAAACTAAATGGATGGTCGGCCTCTTCGTCGCAAAACTTGGAAGCATCAGTTTATTATTAACGCCTTGAAAGATAAATATGTAGAAATATATGTATGTATATGAAACAATGTCGCGAATCCTAAAAGTATATCGAGATATCTGTCTCTTTGGGTAAAAAGCAATATAAATATGTTACACTACAAACATATAAGATGATGAAATTTCGGCTTGTTTAAGCGGCCCTAAGTTTTATTAATCATAGACTTACATATTGCTATTCTAATTGCGTATGTATCATAAGTATTAAACATGTTAAAACAAAATCAAACTGACGCTGTCTGAAACCACCTCCCACCAACCGGCCATGTGTTCGTCGTCTACTCGTTATATACCCGACTATTTAGTGGTAGGCAGCATCTTACAGTCCGTTTTTACTGAGCACTAAGATTTAATCATGAACATCGTTAACAAATCACAGATTTATGGAAGGGTTTAATGTTGAATATGGAAAACCACGTTCAATATTGAATTATCTTGACCTCATGACAAAAATACCCAATTGCATGATGCTTCTGCGTCTGTACCGACTATCTAACCATTGCTCTTCCATTACTAAAATAGACATTATATTATACTTCAAAATTAAATATGTCAAATCATTTTATTCTTCAACTATATTTCACAACATATTTATCTATATTATACTTCAAAATTAAATATGTCAAATTATTTTATTCTTCAACCCTATTTCACAACATATTTATCAATTCTAAGGGTCGACAAAATATATACTGATAAAATGACTTTAAATACCATGCCGCCACATGTAAAACAACATACGTGTCACAGAAATCTGTTCTCCAAACAATAAGAGTACACGCCTGTTTTAATATATGATCATGTCACAGATGTTGACATACGGCACACAGAGATTGATTTTTGTCATAGCAAAGCTGTGTCACCATATTCTATTCTATTCTAATAATATCATGATCGATAGCAGTACTATAAACCTACCATTGTTACTTACAAATTTACTCTTACTCATACATCTACTTAAGTTACTAACCTGTATATGACAGCCAGCTTCCATTTAATTATGGCCATGAGTGGTGTTATAAGTAACACTGTATATATCACATCATTTATCACGAAGCTGACTGATTCGAAGATATGATTTTTATAGAAATTAAATACGTCTAAGTATCAAATTGATCGGAGAGTAACGGACATTCAGTCATCACAAAAATATGCATCTATATTAGAATACAGTAATTATACTCGATCAATAGAATTATTTCGATTCAAACATTAAAACGACTATGATAAACAAATTTCTAGCGAAAAACTAGGTAGGCCCACCGATCAATACAGAGTGAAGACGGTACAATGTATACACACGTTCACATTACCATGCATAAAGTTAAGTTCAGAGGTCCGGTTCTGTGATTTCTGCTAAATTGTAAACCACCCAGCCAAATGCCACGTATGTATGTGGGTCTAAAGGCGCGCTGACATCTCATGCGTGGACATGCTGTACAATGTACAATGGGCAAGCCACAGTAATCAGTTCATAACGATGTAAAGTAGTCAATAGCGTATTTAACATGTTTACCAGCACAGGGAAATATGCAGACAGTTGGACACGGGTCATTGATGAAAACCATGGGTACCGTACTGTATTTTGTGAAAGGGTCATTGATAAAAGGCAACTGGTTTAATACAACGCCGTCATACACATCGAATCAGCATGTAATAACCCTGCAAACAGCTGACGTTGACCCAATGTTGATGTAATGTTGGACCAGCGTTGCAGACGGTGGCCCAGCATTACAGCAACATTCAATGGTTCAACCTCATGTGTTTGCTTCCCCAGAAAACGTACCCTGTGGGAATCGCAGCTGATTTAAATAATTCCTTATTTTTTTATTATTTTTTGCTTGGGTTTTCATTACTCCACAGACTGCCCCCCCTCCCCCGCTTTGAGTTTTGTCTCCGTCTACTGCCCTGGTAGGTCATCTGATCTAAAGAATTTTGCTGGAGAATTTGTGAGCGTGCTCGAAACCCAGCTAACACAGACATTGATCCAATGATTTTTATTATGGTCCACCGTCTACGACACTTTCCCAGTTGATATTAAAACAACATCAGCCAGCAAACACGAGACGTTGAACCAATGTTGATTTAATGTTGGCCAAGAGTCAGAGACGATGGTCCAACATTAAATCAACATTGGCTCAACGTCTCGTGTTTGCTGGGTAACGCCTCGTGTTTGATGGAAAAGAATGGGGGACAATGCATATCAAACCGGGAACCAAGGGATAATATACAAAAAAGAAGTTATAGTAGGGACAGTCATTCTGGGTTTATGTTGGGTCTACGAAGCCGCACCAACATTACAGCGACATGGTGTATGTCATCTTGTATTTGTATTGTAATGTTTCAATACATCGACCTATGCCTCGTCACCCATGGATACACTGAATGAATAGTTAACGAGTGCAACGGCTGAATGAGGTATTATCAAGGAACCTCCTTGGTATTATCAATACTAGGCCTACATTACAGCTCACCACCGTGACCATTACAGCTCCAGGCAGTGATTACAAAACAATGCTACTGTGGACAAGCCCACCACATAAAGTAAACTGTAGTAGTATGAAGAGGGCAGTCATACATTATATTATACATATTATATATAAGACCACAAAAACGTTTATAGTTAATATATACCGCATATACTTAGTGTATGAGGTGTCAAAGTATTTGATTGAACATGGCTGCCACAGCTTCGTTTCGATCGCACATGAAAAGGGACAATGCCAATAGAATCGCAAAACCCGAAAACCTATATATAGGTGAAAATAAAAAAGATAAAATATTAAAATTGATAAAGTCAAAAGACCGGCATAGCCTCGTTTTCGGTCGCACATTAAAGCTAGTCCGAGGTTAGACAAGACAACACAAGACAAGAGAAACCGCATGGTCAGCGTCAGAGCTTGACAGCATAGCAAAACCTGTGGTTTTCTATGCTGGTAGATGAAATAAAATGAATGGGGTTTTAGGCCACCTTTTGCACATATTGGCTAAACTGGGCCAGGAGAACCTCCTGCCGATAATGAGATGAATGAGATGCCACTGCCCTCCAGACACAGGATTCGAAATTGGAACCCCGGCGGTCTGGGGCCGAGCTCGCTACTTCTCGGTCACGGAGGTTCACAATATTTAATCTTTACAAGTGAACAAAGAAGAAACATTTACCAGCGATCTCTGACTTTCAAAGCAGGCAGCTTTCCCACTGCACCAGCCCCCCCCCCCCACCGCCCATCCAAAGCGGAAGGCCATGTAGCGATTTTCGACGTACTAATGCTCAGCATTGTCAAAAAGCTTGATAAACTGGCTGACAATAAAATTGTGTTTACTTCTGAATCACATGCTGCACAGACAAGTTGCAACCACTTGATCTGGCTGCCCACGCTACAGAGGTCGCTGCTCAGCTCTAGAACATAGAAGAAGAGAGAGCAAATCCAGAAAAGATGTTGACATCAAGACATCTGTAATTAAAGACATCTGTCGCTGGTTACAAGCAGCCAAATGACACAGAAAACAGACTTATCAAGGGTTTTGTACAAGCCGGTTTAAAATAATAGAAAAAAAATAAAAACTACTGGTGTGAAATTATCATGTTTATGTTATACTTTTTTGTTATAATACAGCGATCGAAATAAGTGGGTTCCGTTCCTCTCGGACAACCAAAGTCTGACATGGATAACCATATTTAGCTTGTAGGGTTCTCCGACGGACAACCTTTAAATTTACCTGCCATAATCCTTACTCTCCCCAATAAACGCAGAGACGAAGTTGGGAGCTCGATTCTTATGTGCACTAAAATGTTATTCTGTATTTCACGGCCGCAATTGGCCGCGGAGTCGTCATTAACACTGATTAAGCCAGGCGACATTGGTGAGCACTCAATGCACGTGCAAGCCCCCATCCACTCTCACGCCGCCACACGCTCATAGCAGATGTCACTGGTGTGTTAATAAAGGCTGAAACCTTATGCAACCAAAGCCCGCTATATAGACTATGTTCGATGACGCAGTTACCATCCCATTTTATCTTGAAATGTTCTTATTTGGGCACGACAATATCTAAATATGACATTTGTTTTTAGATACATTAGAATAATAGAAATGTGCCGGCGATATGCTGTATTCATGAATGCTTTAAAAAGACGAAGGCCTAACTGATTAAATTTACATCTAATTTCACACAGTGTGTAGGTCTCAGAATGTCTGCCCGTCTCTATGACGTCATCTACTCTTGCCGACCTCAGCCCGCCATTGATCAAATGGTGGTATATCATCTCTGCATCGACATCGTGTATACATTGTTCCATGCTGTAACACCATTAATGGGCCAATGCCATGGTTGAATCGTCTAATTTTAAGCATGTTTCAAGTCCTGTGTCTCGGCGCTACTATAGTAGAACAAGATCCATACCTCACATATTTGGATGACCCGTGGACGCCAACTGCTGAGGGCCAAAACATCAGGTAGCACGATAAACACATTACAGGGGCAGACGTTTGTCATGTTATCATGTTAATAGTGCATTATACGCCAGGAATATAACAGGGACGCTTGTAAATCTGGATATTTTTGGATATTATAAGTTGTTTAAGACAGTGTTAGAAGGGAAACTTTTTACATTATCGAATACAGATCAAGTGTACGGCAACGCCTATGTTGTCATATTTTTTTCATGGACAACCTTCATTCATGGCGGACAACCAAAAAGTGACCAATGGTTGTCCGCAGGACAACGTGTCTTTCACACCTTATCGTGATCGCTGTAATACAAATATATTTCATATGTTGTCATGCAGTTAATTGAATATCAATCATAGGCCTTGAACGTTTCACAACACGTTAGCGGGACAATCGAAGAGATCAGATAACGTAATCACGGTCACACCCTTTAGAACCCAATCGCAAAAAATAACACACAGATGTGATGAACAACAATTTCGCGCTCACGCTCCTGGTGCGAAAAATAATTTCATGCTAAATTAAAGTAGGCCTATACTAGTACTGTGTGCCCCATTAAGTTGGTGTTTAAGGCCAAGGGAAGATGGGTGTAACCCATTTAAACTAGATGCACTAGGGAGACTTACTCCTTTGTGTACGCACCGAGCGAGCACATGCCTGACAGCGAGTCATTGAAATGGAATTTGTGATGGAAATTGATTTGAATGTCGTAATCTATGATGGTTGTTATTGGTCGGTATATAACCAACGATCATCACAGCTAATCGGTTGAATGATTTTTTTGCAAGTTGGGTACACACATGTACGTGAACTGCAACATATCTACGTCACGTATTTTATCAATGCCCGCCACACCTAGATCACCTACACAGCAACAATTGTGCTATATTAAAATCATAGGGGAGACTAGTGGGCAGTCGAGTGTTCCACATGTAACATATTCCAGGCCCGGTCATACATTTTTCTGAAATAATCCATAATCTGATGTGTGAGCGATAATCCATTGTGAATATTTAAAATCGATCATCATGTTTTAAATTTTGCGACTTTCCAATTGAAAACATGCAAAAATGGATACAATATCGTTCTTAAAGCAGCTCCTTGGGATGACATCAATTTTCGTTTTTAGTTTTGTAATGAAGTAGTGTATCCCCCAGATCATGATTTTATTTTTTTCACAGTTTTTAGATTTAAAAAAATATTTTTTAATCAACATTTCTATAAACCCGCTTAAAACCCAAACAAACTTTTTTTTATACCTAAACACTTGCTAAAGGACGGTTGAATGTTTCTACATCATTGGGCCACATGTTGATGCCGTCGGCCCAGCGTTGGGCAGACAATCAGTGTTGCAGGTGTATCCTCCCATGTCCTGACTAAAAGACACCAATTAGCCGCGATTGCTTTGATCTAACCGTCCAAGACGTGGGAATATGTGGTGTAAAGTGCTGTATATTGCTGACTTGTTTTGTTTACATGGCAATATATGACCTGGAAATATAACTATTTCACTCTTTTTTAGTGCTTTAAAATGGTTTTTTGCCTTTTTTGTATTTTTAGTTAAGACCAGTAGGCTATATACCTTCATATAAATTACATTTTCAAAATTAAAAATGTCTCATCCCAAGGGGTCCCTTTAATCATTGAATAAAAGTCTCCAACATGTTATCAACTACGAGGCCAGTCAACCATATACAATAATTAAAATAATATAAATAGATATATCATGTATATATACATAATATAAAAATACAGTGCAAGCACTCAAATATCCCTCGGCTGATGCAGTGACTCAAAATGTCCATAAATCTGATACAACTGCTTCCAATACGTTATGCCAATAATCTAAGATGAATGATAAAATCAAGATGGCCTGGTTTTGATCGCACATTAAAACGGACAATGCTAGTATTGGCAATAGACTCGCAGACCCCAAGGACCAATACATGCCAGGTTTCAAGGCATTTAACTGAAAATAAGAACGATTTATTGAAATTGATCAAAACAAAATTATAAATTAGGTCAAAGTGCTGGGTCAACTTTAAGGTCAAGGTCCAAAAACCTGAAAAGGCACAACTAGGGACCTTAGAGAACATGTGCAATATGTAATCGGCCCAGTACTTTTCGAGATCTGCTCCGGAAACGAAGTGTGTGTCAAAACGTCTAAATAGGTCATAGTTCTGAACCAAAAGTGGGTCAAAGTTCATATACCCCAAAAGACACAACTAGACCCCCTAGAGGTGTTGTGTGTAAAATTTGAAAACAATCGGACAAGTACTTTCAGAGATATGCTCCGGAAACGAGATGTTCACGTACGGCCCAACGCCGTAACATCATCATTTTCGCATCATCATTTTCCATTAAAAGTATTTTAACCTGTCTATTATCCACCTGGAAGTAACCCACATACCAAAAATTGTTATCCTAGCTTATTTTCTTGCAAGAGTAGAGGTAAAAAAACAGAACGGAGGCGGAATCCATAGCTCCCTCCGTCTCACCTGCGGTGACGGCGTGAGCTAATAACCGTCGTAGCCTCGTTTTCGGTCTCACATGAAAACGGACAATGCCAAATAGACTCACAGACCTCGGAAACCAATATATAACAGGTTTAAAGGCAATTCTGAGAAAAAAAAGAAAAAATTAAGTCGAAAAAATTAGTCGACGGTGGTGGCCATTTTGTTTATCGGTGGAAAGCTGAAATACTCATGGGTAACTTCACATGAAAAACATTGGAGAGATCCAATAATTATTTATCAAGTTATCGCGTTAACAAGGAACCATAGTCTCCTTTTCAGTCGCACATGAAAACGGACAATGTCAATAGACTCGCAAACCTCAAAAACCTATATACACCAGGTTTCAAGGGAATTCTGAAAAAAATAAGTCGAAAAAAAAGAAATTTAATCGCCAGGTGGCTGGCCTTTTGATTATCGGTGGAAAGCTGACAATCTAATCAGGTCATCTCTAAGCTCATGGGTAGCTTCACGTAAAAAATAGCCACCAATTGATGGCAGGACCCCCCTTTTTTTTTAAATAGTTCATAAGTTACCGTGCCCACAAGCTTCTTAGGCGGCCATCTTTTTTTAAATGGCTGCGGAAGCCACTTTGTTTTTAATGGATTAATCCTAAAAGTTAATCAGATCACCAGAAAAACCTAGAAAACAACCATACCAAATTTGAATGCAATCCAACCAACGGTTCATAAGTTACCGTGCCCCCAAGCTTTTTAGGCGGCCATCTTGGAAAATAGCCGCTTATGGCTTGGTGACAAAACAATATATGGGATAAATTGACCAGGCACATAGGTCATGTCTGTAAAAAAAAAATCCTCAGTCAACTTTTTTAGTAAAAGCTGAATTGAATTTCTGACCGCCTGCCTGACAGCCCCCGCCCGCCGGCCTCTGGTGATCACTATACCCCACAGCCTTAATCATGTTAATGACTGAGGGAGGGGTGAAAATGGAAAGATCCAATGATTATTTTTCAAGTTATCGCATTAACAAAATTTTATTTGAAACTTTGACCTTGACCTACGACCTCCAGGCTTGACCTCGGGTAAAAACAATTGCAGTGAGGGGTTGAATGTGTGCATGAATTATGAATTCAATCTGTTGCCCCATTTTGCACCCCTTCGGGCCCAACGGGCCGAGGGGTAAAAAAAAGATATAGAGTAGTTTAAAATAATCATTGTAAAAATATACGTTCTTTTAAAAAGATGGTAAATTTATTATGTGCACATAAAAATAAGGAAGACTACTAAATGTCTGTCATCCGTTTCCCGCAACAAAACCATAGATAAAATAACTATAATGTGTTCTACATCGTAGCCAATAAGACACTCTGGAAAGCGTAGAAACCAGAACCTCTATAGACTCTTGATGTGGTTTATAATTAGCATAATTGGTGTACGAAATAACCATCATCGATTACAATGGACTATCAGTCGTGACTTACTACAAGTATTAGTCTAGAGGCCATCAATATTTGCGATAAAATAACCGATCGCCAAAGTTGCCAAATTAAATGGACGCGAATTAATGAGGTATGAAGTACGCAGCCTATGTGTAGCACCGGAGTCATTATGTCACGGAATGGTGGATCAGTTTAATTCAGTTAAGCGTTTCAAATTCGAGCCCTGTATCAATGCTGAAATGTGTGTCAGGGTGGCAGCCCAATATTGACACAGCAGTGACAAAAACAACATGTAAGCCTAGAAATGTTTAACTGATGTCTAAAATATCTTACTTTGGATCCAGTCTGAACTGAACTCCCATGCCAAGTTGAGCAGACCTTACAAGTCTGAAGGGAATGCAAAGATGATATAGTCTGTCGAATAGTCAGGAATGTTGATTCTTGAACCAATTCCCGTCAAACAAAACCTGAAAACATCCACATAAGCATTATTAAAAACAATGAGACAATAGATGTATTCCTAATTTCATAACCAAGGTATTATATCGTCGGGTGTATGCTATAAAGGGTCAGATGACTAATTTTATGAAAATCACTTTTTTGTATCATATTACAGAACACTGTACAATAAAATGAAAATGAAATGAATCGGGCTTTAGGCCACGTTTGTGCACATATAGGCTAAACTGGGCCAGGAGAACCTCCTGAGGATGGTGAGATGATTGAGATGACACTGCCCTCCAGACACAGGATTCGAAATTCGAGCCCTGACGGTCTGAGGCCGAGCACGCTACGTCTCGGTCACGGAGGCTCCCCACAATACTGACTTTCACTCGTGGATGGGGAAGAAACATTTTTGTTTCTTTCAAACCGCCGAGACCGGGAACCGAACCCCGAACTCTGGCGTGAAAGGCAGCAGTGCTAGCCACTACCCTAGGCCCCCGCCCACTGTACAATAATCATTTCCTGAAATTATAAAACTATAAACTATGTTCTTATAAATTAGTGAAAAATTGATTTTAAATGAGCCTTTAAAGTCACATTTATTTAGTTTGTTGTGTTAATTATCCCTTTGTACGTGATATCCGTTTAGTGTTTTTTATAATTGAAAATGTTTATGCTAAAATAGGTTAAGTTTAATGGCGCCTTATAGATATTGTAAAATTAAGTCACAAATGGCTTCGTTAATTAAGTGATGTGGTCATGTAATATAACTGTAGAAAGGGTCATTTTCTGAAATATGTCCCTTTCCAGCACTTAGCCAATAAAACCCTTACTAGCATAACACATTCCTTTTATTAATAGGTGCTACAATCTCGTAGTATAAAACGACAATGCATAATGTCTACAATGACAATAACCTTATATCCTTGTGTTCAACAGATTATGCTAGAAAGGGTTATACTTATATCCTTTTATAAGCATTATCATTTATGTTACATTTCCGTCATCACATCATGCTATAAAAAGTCAGCATATACTATTGTAATACAGAGCTAAGATATTCACTGGTCACGCCTTAAAATATCATTATCTTCAATAAAACATGTTTTGTTGCCATTGTGTGAAGTTTGGGGTAGCTTTGTGCATTTTTAGTGAGGCAATTTTGGGAGATACTACTTTACGTTTAACAGTCAATATCTCAAAACTATATTTTTATTACATAACCCCTTATAACCCTTTATAGCATACACCCGACGAATATTGATACAGGCAACATACATTTGGAGAGTCCCAAAGGTTCCTTCCCATTTTGCTAAATAAAGAACGATTGAAATTGTCCACCACACTTGGGACTTTGAGACGTGTAGTAAACTAGCCTATATTATATGATTATTTTTTTTAGATCACTTTGCACCAGACAGACAGGAGGCAGTATGATGCAAACATCTACAGGATACAGACAAAACTAACAAACCTCACTTTTTGAGGTTTAATTGTGACCATCTTGATTTTAACTTTGTGAGCCAAATTATGAGATAAGCAAATTGAGTCACAGATTATACAATGCATCCCCTCACTAAAAGAAGGCCCACCGATTTCGACAGAATAAAGAAGTCACACTATGCTCCTTTTTAGGCCTACATATCAATACATTACAACACGTGGTGCCAACGTTATTTGAGGGTGCACATGGGCTAAAAAACAAATCAATCGAACGGCGAATCGCCTGTTCTTAGGGGTACGAACATCTTAATATGACCATTACGATGTAAACATGTCCATAGACTAGAACTGCATAATTTTATTTTTATTTTTGTGCTGTGCATTTACAGTTTACCAGTTAAGTTAAAACCAGTTAAAACCCGTTTACCTTGGTAGTAGTAGTAGTAAATCATTGCTTTACGTCACTTTTCGGCACAAAAGGTCTTTTAAGTGACATTATAATACGATAAAAACGTTGTAGTCAATTGATGAGATGAATGATGTACAGATGATGATGTGAGGGTGGGGGTTAAAACCAGTTAAAACCCGTTTACCTTGGGCCTATTGTAACACACTAATTACTCTAATAATAACCTTTCCCGATTTTAAAGCAAATATGAACTGTTTTTCAAAACAATAGCATAATATTGACACAGAATTGCGCGTCTGAATAGCTCAACTGATTGCAGTTATAATTGTAACACGTGTTTAACTGCTATGGACAGTTTGAAAACATAAAAACATATCAACATAATCAAGGAGCCTGATTATGTCGCTTTAAACAGAAATTACGTGCTCAATATATCCAACAATGGTTTACTTCGGTAAGTAATGCTGTTCATTATACAAAAATGTAACAGACCAGTTTAAAGTCAAAATTATTTTGATATGGTAACAATGTTCGCAATATATGTGTATCGCGCCATATCTCATAGGATTCTATGGTGCAGGCATTATACAGATTTAAAGTTAGGTACATAGTTAGTCATGAAGATAGGCGATGTAGGCTTTTCTAACATTGTCTAAAGAACGTTGTTTTGAGAGACGTTTTGAATTCATGCTTGTCCGTTAGGTCTCTCATTTCTGGTGACAGACCATCTCCAAAAGCCTTTGTAGCAGACCTTGGTTGTAGGTTGTGCATGGTCCACCTTCTAGAATGTCTAGATTGCTGCTTTTGAATCGGCTCACAGACGGCGCTTGATCGTGGAAGGCTTTGAATATCAAAAGCAAGAGTTTGTATTTCACTCTTTCACAAACTGGCAGCCTATGGAACTACGTTAGTACATACCCCTATTTTGAAGTGAGCTGTTCTTTGAGAAGTAGCATTCTCAAACTTGAAAGTTACATAGAGCTATAGTATATATGTCACAGTGACGTCGAGATAGTGCTCCAAGTGGTGGCACTGTGTATTGTGTAAATAACACAGGGCCCAACACCGATCCATGAGGTACTCCCACAATTTGTAAAAAGAACCACAATTTGTAAAAAGAAGAGCAAACTAGTTATAGAAAAAAATACTCTAGAATTAATCTTATCAAAAAATTACCTTACAAGCGTTGTGTCAAAAATATGTTACAAAAAAGAAGGGAAGATTTTATGTTCTTTTTATTGACTTTACCAAAGCCTTTGATACAATACCCCATAACCTGCTGTGGTATAAGTCAATTAAATCAGGCGTTCATGGAAAATTGCTAAAAGTTTTAAACTCTTACGTATGCAAACTTAAAAGTCTTGTGTTAGGACACGCTCAGGATTAACAGAGTATTTTAATGTACTGTGGGTACACGACAGGGATGTATGTTAAGCCCTTTTCTTTTTGTACTATATATAAGTGAACTTGTAGATATTATCATGGAAAATAAAGGTTGTTAAGGTGTATATATACGGATAAGCAGAAACCAAATATATTGATGTGTATGTATGCAGACGATATTGCCCCAGGTACGGACACTGTGTCTCAAATGCAAAAAAAATTAAATGTGCTGGTAAAATATTGTAAAAAGTGGGGTTTAATAGTTATTATTGCAAAAACAAAAAAAATAAGTGTTTAGCAGAAGAGGGAAAATTAAAAATAATGAGAAGTGGTGGTTTGATGGCAAACTGATTGAGGTGGTTGACTTTTATAAATATTTGGCTGTATTATTTACGTCGAATTTAAATTGGTCAATGTGCAAAAAATCCGTTATCATTACAAGCTAAAAAAGACTTCATATGTTGTACAAATACAGATATCAATGTGGTGTTTTACCTAGGTCAATTGCTATTACTCTGTTTGATAAAATGATCTTACCTATAGTTTTATATGGGTTGGAAGTGTGTGGCTTTGAATACTTAAAAATGTGTGAATCAGTTCAGTATGATTTTTGCAGAAGAATTACAATATCGACTAACTCTAGCAAACTAGAGTTGTTGGGTGAAATGGGTAGCTATCTACTGGGTAAATATCTACTAGCTTTACATTACTTTCAAAGGTGCATAAAGTATTGGCTAAATGTCATTGAAATGCCCACATCGAAGTATCCGTATGCTATCAAATGATATATCGATTACATAATAACGGTAGGCACATTTGGGCAACTGATATTGCATTGTTGTTGACAAAATTTGGTTTTCAGCATGTCTGAGCACAGCAAGGAGTCGGAAATGAAGATGCATTTTTGAAGTGTTATGCTTACGATTAAAAAATCATTTTAAATCAAATTGGGAAGAAAGTTAGCAATATATTCACAGTTTAAATGTTATCTTAATCTAGAAGCATATTTGGAAAAACATGTAATAAATATTCGCAAATAGTAAATTTAGATGTTCAAATCACCAACTAGCTATAGAGCAGGGAAGATATTCAGACATTTTATTGGCAGATAGAACATGGTTGTGTTTGTGTAATACTAGGTATTGTGTTGTCGTTGAAGATAATTTTCTTTTAATTTGTGACGACTATAAATTGTTAGGGCATAGATGTTATCAAGCACTTACCTCCATATGATGAAACTCAAAACGGATTTCAAAAATTTATTGATTTAACGAAGACCAGTGGCACAGATGCAATGCGTGATGTGGCTTGTTTTATTTATCATGCAATGAATGTCAGAAAGAGACTTATTGCAAATTTAATATAACCAGATTAATTTGTAAAATTGCTGTGCATTGGGCCACACAGTGTTGAACTATATATCTTACACATAAAGGGGAACCACATCATAGCAGCAATGGCGAGATATCGAATGAGCTCACAGGATGTAATATAGAAAGAGTACGGTTCAATAATACAATCACTCCAAAAAATCAGCGAATATGCACAAGGTGTGAATTAAAAGAAATTGACGACGAAATACACCTTCTTCTCCACTGTAGCGCTATGAATAATGAACGCGAAATCTTGTTTAATTCTGTAGCTGCAATTATCAATATACAACCGATAAACGAAATGTTTCTACGAATTATGACATCTACAAACATAACAGTGGTGAAGTCACTAGCGCAATTTATTTATGGTTGTTTTAAACAAATTAAGGGTTAAAAATACTGAGTATAATAAATCTGTCACCTGTCGCTATATTATTCATATCATCATGCTGTCATGATCTAACTTGGGTATTACCACATATCAAGACGGTTGTTGTTCTCGGATTTTATTATTTGGCTTTTTAGGGCCGGTTAGGGACGTTTCCGCCGCCTTTGTTATCAGACGAGGTGGGGCCTTATGGAGGATTTCAGAGTTGCTTAGTCAACTGATTTTCTCCATGAGGTCGGGAATGTTTTTCTTCGATTGTAACTCCGAGTATGTGATACTAACTAGGTCGTGATTGAATTAGTATGAAATAAACAATTTATTAGTATGAAATAAACAAGTTTGCACCACTAGTCAATATCAGAGAATCTCCGAGCTCATAGCGACTGTGCTTGCATGGTCACATGACTCGGAGCTACCTGCTTCACGGATTGCCACATTTATTGTATTTGCATGATATTATATTTAATTTTATAAAACACCATATAAAATTTTTACCATTGTCTTATTGTATACTCCAGTTACTGTAGCATAATTATGCACTTGTATATATTTAGGTTTTACACGCTTTCCAGAGTGTCTTTTCTGCTACTATATATAATTAGTATGTCATACATGGTAGCTATTTTATCTCTGGTTTTGGTGCGGGAAACAAAACAAAATGATAGACATCTATGTTATCTTGGCAATGCCTTTTAATTTTTTTCTAAGTAGTGGTCATTTATATTATCGAAATACCATTTTTTTTATTTTGGCAATGCCACTTAACATGCTTAACGTGATTTTAGTTGTGCATGTCATACCATGTATATTGTCATATGATTTTAACAAATTAACAATCTTGTATATACATGTACATATATCTCTTTCATTTCTATGACAAATAAGTCTGTAATGACTTTTTTTCTGTCAATAAAATATCTGTCTGTCTGAGTACTAATAAATATACTTCGCCTTCGACTTAATAGTAATAATACTGATGGACGGATAGCGGTCTTCAAGATAATATTGAAACCATTCTAGGGCTATGCATGTCTGCCTCCTTTTTATCCAGTGTCATTAGCAAATTAATAGAAACTGCAGTCTAGTAACCTTTTTAGAACCACGCGTTCATGAACATTGGATACAAATGGAAGATTTGAGATAAGTTGGTAATTCATATGTTAGGATCGAAACTTTTAAGCAAGGGGGTGACAAATTGTAAACACATGATTTCTCTGATAAGATTTCGAACTAAGAACCACACGCTACCTAACGTAATTCATATTATATTTGTCAACACCCTTATGGTACGCATCGAAATCCACTTGCTTATTTGTATGCACACGGAGTGTAAATCTATTGCTGAATAAACTTACTTACATACAGCATACATGTGAGAAAACCCCCCCCCCCAAAAAAAAAAAAACCTATACCAAGTCCAGATCTTTGCTATTATTTTTGTTACCAAGACTTTTAGTGGGGATCTTGAATGTACAATGCAGTAGAATCCCGTCATAACGCGATTCCTTATACACGTATACCGCGATAACGGTTATAGCGGAGCCCATTTTAATAGGGTTGAAAATATAGTCAAATGTGTGAATGTTACGACCGATCATAGATGGTGTTTTAATTTAACAATGACTGTCTAAAATAGCAGAATTTGAGAATCCAGAATCTGTTGGATGTGGTTTGTATCTATATTTATACAGTTGAGTGAAAGTTAGAGATTTAACCTAAAAATCAGTGGACAGTTATGATCACAAAACATTGTAAGACATGAAAGGGCTTCCTGTCAAGTTTCGCATTCATTTTGAAATATGCGGAATAACTTTCCGAACCCTAAAAGACAACCAACCTGCATATATCTGACTGACTTACTGTCCGGCCGAAATGCTCAAAATATATACGCTCCACAAATTCAAATAAATAAAGAGCTCTCTCTATATCTGGTCCAGCCTTATGGAACGGCCTGCCTGTGCCAATACGTAATGCCAGAACAACCTTAACTTTCCGGAAATTACTTAAATCATACTTATTTGACCTGGCTTTCCCACCCTGGCCCCTCAGCAGCCCGGATCCATGTTGACAAATCTGCTTTGGCCTCGATTATGACACATGATCCCGCTAAGGATTTGTGCGCCTCTGAGCTCGGTCCGGTATAGAAGTTTTGTTGATTGATATTGATTAATTGAGGGTTGCATTAGAACTATTTGGGCGCTACGTATAATGTAGATGATACATGAAGGCCAAACCCGCCGAATTCTTGTCACTTGTGATTTAAACACAACTAACCATTTGGTGCTTTATAGCAACGCAGTTTCTTAGAAGGGGAACACCATACAACTCATAGTGATAGACATGTATTATCATTTTTCGGGGCGATTTTGTATCAATAATCATTTATAATATGAACAATATTTATATGAATAAGTATGAGTCTGGCAACAATATCAGATTGAGATGAATAAATATATCACAGGCATTTTAATGATTACATGATTATTCTGTGAAACGCAGTGACATCACCGGATACCGTTTCGAATGGCAACTCGGTGAAAATAAAGTTATATAAGACCCCTCCCCCATACTTCATTGTATTAGCTAGCTCGGTGAAAATATTAGAGTTCAAGGCGTTTTACGTTGACTACCAAAACGGGGCGTGAGTATTTGACTAATTCGGCCAAAGTTACATGGCCTAAATTTGTATGATGGTAGCTAAGATGTGTGGCCATTTGATGCACTAATGGATTTGGGGTGACTGATTTGATTATAATGAGAAAATGATCAATTTTCCACCACTTATCAATTCGAATCGCGCGCTGAACACAAAGTATCGCTATACTGTACACAACTATACATTGATTCCGGTATACCTCCTCACACCCGTTGTACTTTGAACCTAGATGACATGAAAAACTACAGACCAATCACAAATTTATCGTTTATATCAAAGTTCACAGAAAAGGTGATACCAGCACGACTCCACGAACACATCACTTTGAATGGACTTGCTAAAAAAATGCTGTCCGCTTATTAGTCTGGTGCGGTATGTCATTTTGGCCATTTATGTTGCCAAAATGGATTTTATTGTTTTTATGGTTTCATTAGGGGTCAAATAAGCCAAAAATATTGGGGTTCAATTTTTCCCGCCCCTCAACCTCGTTTTATGGCACATTCAAAATGGCCGGCATCGAAATCACATATTTGGCTATAACTTGGCCTCTAGCAAAGCTAGAGTCACGATTTTGATGTCTATACCCATGTTTTTGGGTATGAGGAATCCAATAGTGCCCATACAAAATGTGTATGTCTTGTAGATATTTCGATATTAAATATAAAACACATTTTTCATTCGTTCTCGGTAATTTATGTCGCAAATATGAAAAAACTCAAAAAAAATGTCAAATAATTATTTTGGAAGCGCTATTTAGTATACATGTATTATAATATAAACAGCGCATTGATGATGTTTTCTGAATGGTAGATGTTTCGTTGATGGACCCTAAATATTCCACCAAGAAGGCGTACAAGGGATGAAGGTCCGATCGAAATTTAAAAAAAAATACAAAATGAATACAAAATTGTGAGCAAATTGTGCGTTTCAGCAATGTTTCATGTGCTGTCAGACAAATGATCAGAATCAATCATCATGATCATTGCGATTGTGATCCATCCCATCAGCAAAATTATTGGATTTTCATATTTGTTTCTTTAAATTTCTTAAACGATGCACAAGAAAAAATAAAATAGGGGATTTTAATTCATCACAGCCCATGAGAGATATTCCCGTTTAAATTTCAGTCATAATTTAACATATTCTCCGAGATGCAGGGGCTACTCTGAGATCAACAATTTCATGAAACAATTAATTTGAATACTGACAGTGAAATCTCCGCGTCAAAGCAATATTCTAATGAGATGCAAAGCGAGTATTACCAATTATTATATAAATCTGTAACCGACCAAGGATGCCCGGCCGCGCAATGAATACAGTCTCTGTACCGCGTATACCTACAAACTCTGTTATTGCGGAATAGATTGGAGGAGGACGGGGGCATTACCACAGCTGACATTTAAGCAGATTACAACAAGCATTTAATGGTTTGGTTCATCGAAAAGACAATGAGGTTTAGGTTCAAATTTGGTGATTTTGATTTATATATTAACATATTGACAATTTTTAAATTTCAAAATGGCCGACTGTCATTCACAATGACACAAGCCACACTACCTGGTTTGCTTGTTATATACCCCACTGTTGCATTTTTACAGGAGTCTTCTGCAACGCTGAGCATTTTAATTATATCTGGTACTACGGCAGTCTTATTTGCAGCAATATTTGTTGCGCTCAATAACAACCCTTGGTGCAGGTGAACTAAGACATCTGAGAGGAATGAACATGCTATATTTCACTTCCCACACATTTTGTTCTAATGGTGGGAGGTTTGGCCATCTGATAAAGCAGGTCTTGTCTAGACAAGAATAGTTGCCACCGTAAAGCTGGAATTATCATTAGCTGATTAAGCCATAAGATTAGTACACTTGACATACAAAATTCGTCCATGCTTCCAAAGCTTTCGATGTACAAATTTAGAGAGGGAGAGGCTCCGCATCGATAGAATATCGGACTGCCACGTCATTCATGCACGCATCCCGGGTTTGAACCGTGCTGATCTCGCAGGGGTCTCTCAGAGAAATATCCTTGTTTATTCCCTCTCAATGTGACTAGGTGATCACAGTTGCGGCCTCGTCGAGTTCAAGTTGAAAATAGTGTGTTGACGTTATTTACAAGCTATTTAAAATAACAATATATGTGGATATAATCTGTTTACGTGTGAAGCTAATGTTCCTTTCACAGACCAGTTAAGAGATATAACACAAGATGCTTCATCATGACCGAAACCAACCAACTTTCAAGAGGTACACTTGAATGCCTTTTTATATGTGTGCTCAATAGATAGATATGTTATCTAGCAAAATGTGGTAAAGATATTTGATCATCTGCGATAAGCCCATGTACAAAGCTTTCAAAAATCCTATTTCAAGAAGAAATATGCCACAATTTTCGACAAAGTTACTGAACAATATTAAAACTGATTTGCAACTAAGTAAAAGCTTCCACCGACGGTGAATAGACATACCCAAGCATATTCTGTTGTGTATAGCATTGTGGCATTACAAAAAAATATTACTTTTGGACTTCTCTGTTGCAGTACATGTTTGATCTAATTATGCCTCAAATCACCAATTACTCAGTTAATGCATCAGTATTAGATTCAGAATTTGTCAGTATTTGACCAGATTATATTATTTGGTTCAAATCACACCTGTTGAGGAATGACGCTCCTGTTAGTGTATCCTGTGCAGAAAGAAAGTGAATTCACCTGTTCTGGAGAAATTAGTACAAGCTCACCCTTTTAGAGTTTTAGACACACGACCTCTGGTCACGATAAGGCGTTCTAGAGTATGTTCCCATGAGTAGAAGTAACCCAGAGAGAGACATTATTAACCATAGTACCCAGTGCTGACTCCACCAAATGATAGTCCCGAGGTGTTTTTTGTTTGACTTTTTTGTCATGAAGCATCCCTTGTGTAATCACTCACACGTGATCCGTGGACTGCCAATAAAGCGGTCCTAGATCTAGGCCTATTATTGGGACATCTTACAAACTTCTGACTTCATGAGCTACTCTCATGGTTTGATAATTGTGTCACTTGCATCAATCTGCAGAAAACTCAACTCAACGGGAACCAGTTCTAAACAACTTGGTTTGGATGACAATGTACATACATAGTACTTAGTAAAAGTGTTCATCAGTTTTTTCAGCAATCTTGACTTCTGCCTTTCTAGAATGACTTCTCGCAGGTTATCTAAATTTTCAACCACTTGATGTTGTGTCTCGCGGGCATTATCACTTTTTTACCGGATAACATATTTATCTACTACTGAGCATACAATATGCAAACACATTCAAGTGTATCTGTTAACATGACTGGGTGGGTTCAAAATGTATTATGTTTTCTGTTCTCTTATTATGAAACATCAGTTGTAATATTTCTTATTTTAATAATCTGTGGTAGGCTACAAGGCGTCTCATGTAAACAGACTATCTTTGATAATGTTGTCCAGTTGAAAAAATATCACGTTACCCTTTTCCTGTATTTATATTGGAACTGATTTACTGATACCTAGCGAAACTTCTTTGTGGTTGTGAGTTGCTTGTTTCTTTCGCATCAGAAAATGAAACAAGCCATTGAATGTTTGCTGTGATCCTCTAAGGTAATGGCCCTGCCCGTCCAATTATGGCTGGAATCTATACTCTGATATCTCTCATAGGATGTGATGAATTAAAAGTTCCCCTTTTATTTGTAATAGTGCATCATTTATGGATTTAAGAAGAACAAGATCTAAAAATCTAATAATTTGATGGATCGGATGCTCCATAATTAACCACCAAGATTAATTAATTCATTTATTTAGCAAATATGAAACATTGCTGAAACGCACAATTTGCGCACAATGTGTGCTAATGTTATTTATTTCAAATAACATTGACCCATCCCACCCACTTCTCAAAGTTATCAAATGTGTTTCCTAAAAGACACGCTACCGTCAATATCAATTATCCTTTGTGAAAATGTTTAAAAGAAATAAATGCATCAAACATCGTAATTGAAATTGTTCAGTTTTTACAATCGCTTCACGTCACTTTGATCAACTATTTGGGGTCCATTAACGGAAAACCCATCATTGAGAAACCATCAACAATGTACTGCTTATCATAATACACACTAAACAACGCTCAATGTTTGAATTTTAGTTTTTTTCGAATTCGCGAAAAAAAAACCCCGAAAACGTATCAAAAATGTGTTTTAGCGTTAATTTCAAAATATCTAAGAGACATTCACATTTTTTATGGGCACTATTGGATTCCTCGTACCCAAAAACATATATCTATATCGCACCAGATTATATAGACAACACCTCAGCATTGAGACAGTACTTACATGTGTCAGCAATGATATTCTGTTGTCACTGGATCAACGAAAAGCTGTGGTCATGGTATTGCTGGACCTCTCCGCTGCATTTGATACTGTTGATCATGCAACCATACTCTCCAGACTTGAGCATGACTTCTCTATAAAAGGGAACGCTCTAGAATGGTTTAGATCCTACGTTAATAATATAATGCAGTACACCATCATAAGTGATACATCGTCACCAGGGGTAAAGTTAACGTGTGGAGTACCACAGATTCGGTTCTTGGAGTGACCACAACTTTTCAGTCTCTACACAGTACCTCTTGCTGCTATTGCGCGAAAACATGGTTAAGGTGTCACCTCTACGCGATGATACCCAGCCATACATTACTCTAGAGCCTGTTACATACTCTCTAAATTGAACTCTTGAACGTATAGAGAAATGACTTGAAGAAACATCGAAATGGATGAGAAGTGATTTCCTCAAATTAAATGGTGACAAATCCGAATACCTAATCTTCGGCTCTACACAGAACTTGGGCAAGCTCAATGTTGGGTCAGTTCACATCGCCCTAGCTGCAGTCAGTAGAGCTCCCAGGCTAGGAATATGGGTGTAATATTCGATTTCAAATTCACCCTGAAAGCCCATGTAAATAAACTATGCTCAAATGCCTTTTATCATAAAAGAAACATCAGTAGGGTCAGAGACTATCTGTCACGTGAATTTAAAGAGAGATTAGTACACGCAACTGTAACGTCACGCCTAGTAGCATATGGCAAACATCTTGCCTTACGGCCTACCACAGAAGCTAGTCAGTAAACTCCAGCGTGTCCAAAATGCAGCGGCCAGGCTTGTGACGTTAACCAGCAGAAGGACACACATTTTAAAATAACACCTATAGTTGAAGAACTTCACTGGCTTCCTATCTCTAATTCTGTGAAACGCAATGACCCCGACCTCCTTTGTTTTCACCGAGCTGGCTAATACAATGAAGTATGGGGGAGGGTTCTTATATAACCTTGTTTTCACCGAGTGACGTCACTGCGTTTCACAGAATAGAACCGAATAGAAAAATAGAAAAACTGTTTACCGCTCCCTACACGGTCATGCCCTAGATTATTTGAAGGACATGTTAAGTCACTATATAATGGCTGTAGGACGTTGCCATCAAAATCTTTTAATAATTTAAAGGTGCCTCGTGCTCGTGGTGCGTATGGTAGCAGAGCTTTTTCCATCTGTGGACCTCGATAGTGGAACAAATTGCCTTGTCCCCGGGAGAATCCCACAACGCTCGAGATTTAAAAAAAAAACGTAAAACACATATTTTTAAAACTTTTTTATAGAGTGAATTCTCTACTACTTATTTAGAGACTGTTGAATAGTTTTTAATTCAATACAATTTTAATTTTAAAGATTGTGACGCACACTGAGCACATATATGTGGATCTTAGCGCTATATAAGAATTATTATTATTATTATTATTATTATTATTATTATTATTATTATTATTATTATTATTATTATTATTATTATTATTACTAGATACTGTGATGACATGTACCAGCAGGCATATATATCTGATGCCCCTCACTCCTCCCATCACCTTGATAATGGCTAATGCTCCTCACCGCCCGCCCCTCCCCCATCACATTTAACATGGCTGATGCCCCTCACCCCACCCATCACCTTGAAAATGGCTGACACCCATCACGCCCTCCGATCACCTTGAACCTGTGCATGACCGACAGGTCAGCGCCAGCGGTAACTTCAACATGACTGAAACTAATTTTTTAAGCCACGTATTGCACCCCACAATGTAGGACTTCCTGTGGACGCTAATATCTAATAAGTGGCCACGATTAATCAGATTGATGATAAATTTATTACAACCAGGGACATTCTATCTGTAGACATGGTAGACGTCCACACATGCTCAGCTCGTTTTACGGTACGCCATCAAATTTTTGCAGCTCAGTCTCTTTAACGGTCCCTGTAAAAAGTGTGTGACACAAAACGAGTATAGCAAACCACGGCCCACACCTTTAAAGTATGTTGCTATCCATTGCACATAGCGGCGGCAATGTGTTAGTGTATTTATAGGCCCTATGGATATTGTAACTACCACCATGATCTCATGCAGCGTAGTAGTAAGACTATAATGTTTATCTGTCCTCGGCTACGCTACGGCATGGCTCATTTCAATAAAACACTATTATGAGTACTCAAATGTATTTCAAATGTGATGTGGACAAATAATCCCATGTCTAATAGCGATAATACAGAGACGGCGGAAGCGATAATGAAATGAAGCAGGACTACCGTTATATACTTTAATTTCGTGGGTATGAATTTTCGCGCCAAACCAATTTTTGACCACTTCTAGGCCTTTTAAAATCGCGCAAAAATTATTTTTGAAGTTGATTTTCCGGCCTGGAGACATTTCGCAGTAAGGACTGTTATCACCCTTCCCGACTTGTAATCACTATGACGCAACGTCGTAAGTAAACATAATGGTATGGTAACCAATCAACTGGAGGAGGGATGACCTGCTGATTTACTACATGTGTCGTTTTAGAGACATAAGTCTATAGATTTTCCTTTTTCTTTTTTTAACATGTTTAAATAGCTCATCGTATCTGTTTAATTGAGGAAATTTACAAATAGCTGTATTTGTGCACATAATTATTTGTGTAATGTTTGCATAGATCTGAGGGTATACATGTAGCTCAAATTCTTAGGACAACACATACCAAGAAACGCGTCCACAACATAGAGCCTGTCACTAGTGAACATGAGGCGTTGTTGATCCAGAGTTGGTGAAATGCTGGCCCATTGTCTTCGACGCTGGCCCAGTATCACGACAGCACTGGAGCAACGTCTCATAAGTTCATACGGTAACTTTTCAAAGTCATCAGCGTTCTGTTATCATCATTGTATAAGTCTAATAAAAATATTTTACACGTTGTCATTCAGTCGTTGTCATTCAGTCTTTTAAATATAAATCCTAGGACTTAAACTTTCACAAGTTAGCGTGACCATCACCCAATTAGATTAGGCCTACATAACCACCGACGACTGCACAGCAACAATTACACCCTTTAAACCCCAATCTTAAAGTTCACGAAATACTAATGTGATGAACAATATTTCGCCGGGAATATGATTTCGCGCTCACAGTCCTTGCACGAAATGCGCGAAAATTAATTCCACGCGAGATAAAAGTATATTACAGTATTTAAACAATATTTTGAAAGGGGGATCCAAACTATTAGTTAGATAATCGATCACTCTGGGGAATACACAACTGATAAAGAAGTGTTCAAGCAGGCCTACCTTACCCTCACCCCCTCGATACGCCTTTAGTAATCCTCATGCCGGAGTAGGAAATATTAAGTAAAATATTTTTTTTCTGCAGCAGGGATAGAAAGCATTTATTTAACATAAACAATGTGTCTCTATATATAGATACTGCCGTGCAAAGCCAAGTTACAAGCAGATACGTATCCGGTGAGTTGCCTTTTGGCTTTGCAATGCAGTATCATAATTCTATTAGGCACTAATCATTTTTGCAGCTCAGTCTCTTTAACGGTCCCTGTAAAATGTGTGTGACACAAAACTTTAACAACAACGAGCAATGAGGTTACATCCAAGTTCAAAATTTTACAAACACCTTGGCTCCCGGAGGGGTACTCCCCTACTTTGGGGTACTGGGGATGTGCCGCTGGACAGGGTTCCCTTTTGAGGTTCTAGATTTGGCACTCGCTTTTGCATGTTTTTTCGCTGATTTCTCAGGCCATTATCATCCGAATTTCAGCAGTATTTTCTAGGCTCACAGCAGATACATGACTGATGTAGCCGCAGAATTTCATAAAAAAATATTAAAAAGTTTGAAAAACTACTAAAACATGAAGTAAATTGTTAGTAATGACACTACAATTATCCAATTAATTAAAGTCAAAATTGAGACAGGGTGTCTATTGGGCCATGAGGTAAATTGCGACAAGGTCAGGTTTTGACAATGCTGGGGGTAGCGCTGATCGACCTTAAGCGGAGCGAGTCGCCTGGTCCACGGCTATGCTGGGGGCACACCCCTACTCATCTCTGAGGCGCCGCGAGTACCACCCCCCCTCCCCACCAGGTGAACCAGTGACAAATGATTGACCAATGCTGTGGGGATCAATATAACCTTATCTACACCATCTTTGTGAACATGTACACAGAGCACTGTGTAAGTCTCAGACAGACAGCTGGCGGTGAAGTGGACATGCTGTAGCATCATATTGTTCAATCTTTTCTGTGTCATTGTGGACCACTGAATGTTCTCTCTGAAGTTGCGATATAGTTGCCGGCATAAAATCTTAAAATATACCCCCCTTCCAGATTATACCCGGGTAGATTGTAGGCGCCACAGAATCTACCCTGGGGTAGATCCTGAACTATATCCGGGGGTAAATTACGGGAGCTCCCACAATCTACCCATCCCTCCCAAGATCTATCCCCCTTCATTGTGATTTTTTTGAAGTGTCCCAGAAGTGTCCCAGAATCTACCCCTCCGAGAAGATATCCCCCCCTTTCAACAACCTTAGTATATTATATGCGACACTCGTTGAATCTAGGCCTACCCCTTCCTCCCAGAATATACCCTCCCCCCTTTCAAAAACGATATGCAACACTCCCAGAATCTACCCCTTCCTCCCAGAATCTAACCCCCAACTTTTTCAACAACTATAATATTATGAGAACCTCCAAGAATCTACCACTCCCTCACAGAATATAATCCTTTTTCAAAAACTATATGCGACCCTCCCTCCCAGAAAATACCCCTCTTTTCAACAACTATAATATTATGTGACCCTCTCAGAAGAGGGGGTTAAATTCTGGAAAGGAGGGGTAGATTCTGGGAGCATCGCATAATATTATAGTTGTTGAAAAGGGGGGTATATATGTTGGTATGGAGGTCTGGGTAACCCTTGTTGGTATGGAGGTCTGGGTAAAATACCAACACACCCAAACTATACTTCCTGGTCAGCAGGGATGGATAAAACAAGTTAACACCAGGATGATTCTTTCTTTCTTTGCTTTATTCATGATGTTCCAGATAGTGTCAGATGCGGTATGCTACTAGGCCTAGCGGCAGAGAGTGACGACCTGGCCCCGTGGGCCGGCAAAAGTGAGGGGTGGATTTATGCGTCCATCCTCTCAGAGCAGTTGAGTTGAATTGCGCGAGTTCACACGTGGTGAAAGGCTGAGCGGAAGCAAACAACTCGTCAGTCTCGGATTCCGTCCGGCCCGAGATCTGCCACAACGAGTTCGGTCTGCAGTTGGTTTAAACATATTATTTAATGAGGATAACAACATAGTATTAAACTAATGAGAATGCTCTCCTTAAAATGGTCTGCAGTTGCTATCGTCACATATATACTGAGTGGGAGGGTTGGATTCTGGGAGGGTCGTATATAGTTGTTGAAAAAGGGGGTATATTCTGAGAGGGAGGGATAGATAGTGGGAGGTTCACATAATATTATAGTCGTTGGAAAGGGGGTTTATTCATAGGCCTATTATACTGCTCTGTAAATAAAAGCCAAAAGACAGTAGGGGGCCTATATATATGCTTAGGGCCTATTTGTAAAATGCAGATAGACTACTGCCTTTGGCTTTGCATGAAAGTAGGTATAGGGTTAAACCCAACATTAATAGTCCAGGAACCTGAAGGGGTCACCGTGCACCCCCCCCCCCCCCACTACTGTCCAAGAACTGTACCATTTTGTTAAGGGGAATCCTGGGAATGATATTAGAGATGTTACCAGAAAAAAAGTTGGTGCGAAATATGGGTTCCGGCCATTTTTCAAAATGGCTGTCATAAAAATCTAATTCGGACAATATCTCCAGTTCTAATGCACATAGAATCATAATTCTGGTGTCTACACCTATATTTGAGGGGTCAAAGAATCGAATGAAACCACTTATAAATATATTTGGTTATTCTTATGGTCTCACCACACAAATTCATTCGCGCATATCATTATGAAGTTTAAGAATAAGAAAGTTAGCCTCTTTTTAAAAAATGTGGCTCTTTGCAGCAGCCTCGGTGGCAAATATTACAGATATATCATTTTGCTACCAATTTAAATCGATTCTGTGATGATTTGGTGTAGCAAAAGCATCGAAATGATGAAAGATAGATCCAAGAGGAAATCCTTGCGCTGGCTGTAACAAGGCTCTTCTAAAAAACAAGGTCAATTTTTTTCTAGTTGATCAGAGGAGAGTGGGGCAAGAGGTTATTATGGGCTCAAATAAAAAAATTATGTCAGTTAAACATGCCTTTTTTATTGCTTAGATTGAAAGAGAACAGACTGGTGGTTAAAATGATATATAGGTTTATTTACATTTCTGCACTTAAAGAGTGCTGGGAGGCCTGAGTGTATGGGTCATATTACATGTAAGTCTATGGGACGGGTATTTGGTGTGGTGAGACGTTATGTGGCGAATTCGAAAAAATCCAAGATGGCTGCCGGCAAAAATCGTTTTATGACAAAATCACAAAATCTATATATTGAAAACCAAATTCAATTTGCTAACATTATATAAAAACTAGCTTTTCCTGAGGGGCAAAGCTTGCGTCTCCACCCGCCCCACATAGTACATTAATTATAGAGAAATACAGATAACGTCACCAAATTTTTATGTAAACCACGTGAAAATGTGATTTCAGAATCACACCAAAATCTAATCAGCATATGACCAGGGTAAGTTGCTTCCTTGATACAAATCGCTGAAGCAGTTCAAGCTCTTCAGAGTAACATGTGATTCGTCGGCCATCTTGAATTTTGTTGAAAAAAAGAAAAAAGAAAAACAATTCTCCTGACTTTTTTCTCATGGCCACTGAGCATACACAAAAGATCAAATTTGAGCTGTATAACCATACTACCAAATTTTGATAATAGCCAAAATGAGCTAATATATCAGCTAAAATCCTGAAAACTTGAAAAAATATAGGTTTTTATTATCCTAACACACAAAAAGTTAATCAGCACACATCCAGGGTAGGGTTATTCCTTTGAACCAAATATGAAACAAATCCATGAAGCAGTTCAAGCTCTAGAGAGTGATGTAGGATTCCTAGGGCAAATATGCATACTGCAAATATTTAGAAATAATCCGATCAGGGGAGTATAGCTATACACCGTATTACCAAATTTTGATGATAGCCAAAATGAACAAAACTGAAATATCCGCTAGAATTTTAAAACGTAAAAAATCAACGTTTTTTTAATCGGAATCACACCAAAAACAAATCAGTACATGTGCAGGGTAAGGTCTTTACGTTAAACAAAAAATAAAACAAATTCAGGTAGCGGTTCAATCTCTAGAGAGCAACATAGGATTTTAGCGGCCATCTTGGATTTGCTGAACAAGCTGAAAAACGCAAAAAAGTTTATCGGGCAAATTCCTTAGGGCCAATATGCATACTGCAAATATTTAGAAATACTCTAAGCAGGGGTGTAAACATGCTAATTAACAAATTTTGATGATAACCAAAATGAACAAAACTGAAAAATCCGCTAAAATTCTGAAACGTAAAAAAATCATAGTTTTCATTATCAGAATCACACAAAAAACTAATCAGCACATGTGCAGAGTAGGGTCTTTCCTTTAAACCAAACTTGAAACAAATCCATAAAAATGTATAGTTTTATAGTCTGTCGACGGTGGAGGATGATTCAAAATGAAAGTTAGCTTTTTGGTATACAGTCAGTCAATTCTCAAGCGATTGTCACGTAATTTTGCAGCTATTATTATCTAGTCATTTAGCAACAAACCTGAAAATTTCGTGAAATTCCATTTAGTATTTCAAAAGTTAGACCATTCGACATGTAACGCAATTCTGAGAATAAATCGAAATGAAGTTAATGGGTTTATACATGTTATAGAGGAGCGTCATAAATAGACATTTATTACATGTCAAATGGTCTAGCTTTTGAATTATCCAATATTTTTTTACGAAATTTTCAGGATCGATGCCAAATCTGCAAATGACTAGACAATAGGGTTATAGCCTATATCAGGTCGGGGTGCAAACCTTTATTTAGCAACGTTAATGAATTTAGAAACGTTGTTAAATTTAACATCGCAGGCATTGTTAAAATTAATAACGTAGTTAAATCTAACCTCGGATGACGTCATTCTGGAGAAGAACATGTGGTCCAATAAATTGTTTTGATGACAAATCTAATCTTAGTATCTTACATTGTTAAAGATAGGCTATATCAGAAATGACGCTATAATAGCCTATATTTCACGGTCAAAGTGCGGAAATCAAGCGGAGCATCTACCTACAACAAGGTTTGGCCAAATATCTGGGTCATTCCTGGCCAATCAGACGATAGATCTCAAAATCCAACGATCAAAATCTTGGTCTGTTATCCTCCCTCCTATTGGTTCATCGGTCCACCGAATACTGAAATGCCTAAATTTGAAATTACTGTTCAAGGTGTAACTAAATTACTCGAGGGTTTGAACAGCGGGAAGGCACCCGGACCAGACGAGCTCCCGAATCTGATTCTGAAGAATGCTGCCAACGAAATATCTCCCTTTCTTAAAATTATTTTTGATCAATCTCTACAGACGGGCAAATTACCAGATGACTGGGTAAAGGCTAATGTTGCCCCAGTCTTCAAAAAAGGGGATCGACACTCTCCGGCAAACTACAGGCCGATATCCATCACATGTGTTTTTGCCAAATTACTCGAACACATCATTTGTAAACAAATTATGTATGATTTTTCGGAAAACAAAATTTTAACACCTGTACAACATGGCTTTCGCTCAAAACACTCAGGCGAAAGCCAGCTTTTGATTACAACTGATGAATTTATTCAAAATTTTGAAGGCAAGACACAAACAGATGTTGTTGTCTTAGATTTTATTAAGGCCTTTGAAGTTGTCCCCCACCAACGCCTCTTACACAAACTCGACCACTATGGAATTCGGGGAACAACTCTTAATTGGATTTAAAATTTCTTGACCAATAGAACCCAAAAAATAGTAGTTGATGGCAGCTCTTCAGAATCAGCCCGTGTGAAGTCCGGTGTGCCCCAGGGTATTGTTCTCGGACCCCTACTTTTCTTGACCTACATTAATGACCTCCCTTCCACGGTCTCGTCACAGGTTCGTCTCTTTGCAGATGACTGTCTCCTGTATCGCCCAATAAAATGTCGGGCAGATCAGGAGAAACTGCAGAGAGACCTATTAGCGTTACAGGACTGGGCAGATCGATGGGAGATGTGCTTCAACCCCTCGAAATGCTCGGTCCTGAGGGTGTCCAGGCCGAAAACAAAAAACCTGGAATTCCAGTACACCCTGAAAGGTGAAACATTAGAAAATGTTTCATCAACACCATATCTTGGTGTTTGCCTTAGCGAGACTCTGGAATGGGAGGCCCACATTAACAAAACTACGAGTAAAGCGAATTCCACCCTGGGCTTCCTTCGGAGGAACCTGAAGGCATGTCCCCCTAAATTAAGGGAGACTGCCTATTTCTCCCTGGTCAGATCATCCTTAGAATATTCTTCAGCACTTTGGGACCCCTTTAGACAAAAAGACATTGATAAATTAGAAAAAATTCAAAGAGCAGCAGCAAGATTTGTCACCCAAAATTATAGACAAACAGTCAGTGTGACATCTCTCATTCAGAACTTGGGCTGGACTGACTTGAAAACAAGACGAAAAAATTCTAGGCTTTTATTTATGCTCAAAATTTTAAATGAGTTAGTTGAAATTCTTATCAATGACCGTTTAATCCCAGCAGATAGAAGAACACGTGGTGGGCACAATCTTATAAACACATCCGAGCTAACACCACACTGCGACAAAATTCTTTTTGGCATCGAACTATCCCTGATTGGAATTCTCTTCCGGCAGCTGCCATAGAATCGAAAACTGTGGCAGCATTCAAGAGTCAGCTGGTCGACTAGATCTGCCAGCCTCTTTCCCCCCCTCCAGCCTGATACTCCACAATGGAGGGCTGCTGGAGTATTCACTCAAAGTCAAAGTAACTTCAGCAAATCAAGCAATTTTTCAGCAAGACGCTCAGCTTGGCCTGGGGGTCAAGTCACGGAATCTAGTTTTCTTTGATTTTATCAATGTTTTGGTCTGATTTGGGCAGCAAACTAATACTTAAGTTATGTGGTCTCGCATGTCCCATTCCACATAGTTATATTGTTTAAAAATTAATTGATGTAATTCACAACGATTTTAAATTGGCTGAGGTGTGCCGTACGTCGATCGAAGTACGCATACAGCCTCATTTTGGCTTGATAGGGCACTCACTTGTTGTGTCCCCATTCATTTGCAACACATTATTTCATTGGTCCAATAGTCAGAGTCTGTCCAATGATAATCAGGCTACTAAATTTACAGGAGTTCTGACTTTGTTAGCGGTCATGCTTTCAACTGTGAAGCTGAGAGTGCAACAAGAGGTAAACATTTATCAATTTGAAGTAGATAATATCTATTGCCAACTAAAAAAAATCATGGACTTTATAAAAGAAAGTTTGAAATATTAAATCACCACTTTATAGAGCAGTCCTATGTCTGGAAAATTAGGAATGTGCTATTAAAGTTCTGCTATAGAGTCACATGCATCATGGTCTGTACTTCTATTGAAGTATGTAGGCCTACTCCTTTAAAGTATACCCTGTACCTCAATCAAAGTACGCCCTCAGTAGAACAGATATATATAAAGTTAAATATAAAAAATTTCAAACATGGAAAAACAGTTTTGATAAAATACATGTTGTACAATGAAATGCTCAACAGTTCCAGGACAAAGGGATGAAAAAAAATTCAGCCTGTTGCAAAAGTCTTGGCTATATTCAGGTGAAACAAAAAAAATTGGAAGCTCCTCTTATGTATAATTTAAAAGCTTGAATATCAATGTCAATTTTCAGAAATAAACCATTCAACCAATAACATCTTAAGTTGCAAGGGAGTAATAAAATAACAAATAAGAGTACCCATTTTTAAAAGTGAAGCTCAGGGTGTACTTAGATCGAAGTACGGACATACCTCAATCTAAGTACGTACTTTAAAGGAGGTACGTACTTTAATCTGCGGTCAGCCCCCACCTATAGGGTTTACAAATTTTCATGAGTTCAAGTTCAAGTTCAATGAAGCAACTACCAGGGGAGTGCCCGGTCCCGTCTTTAAAAAGACGCCCGAAATGCCGGGGTTCACCAAAATGACCCCTCCTCGTCTCCCATGAAAATCGCTTGAGTCTTACTCTTAGAGTTAGAACTTGAGAATTGACTGACTCAGTGACTGGATATCAAAAAGCTAACTTTCATTTGGACTATTCTCCACCGCCGGACAGACTGTAAATAACGTCTTATTCAACATTAAACCTGTTATTTCAGCTCTTATGACGTTATGTGACACAAAAATCAAGATATCATAATCAGAAAGCAGCAGACAACCAGAGTTTGATTCAGCAGGTGTTGGCAAACATAGATAATTTACGTCCCATCAAAACAATGTTTTCCTACGCCCCAGAAATGAAAATTATTTGATCATTTCGTTTGCCCCAAAGAGTTTCTGAAAAATTCCAGACAAGTTTTTATTATATAGTTAAATTATCCCACTAAGGCTAAGAATCCGTTTGTAAATTTAAAATGGTTTATACAGCTATATACTAAAAATAAAATATATGATATCGCTGCGCGGGGTGTATTTGCATAGTAGAGCGAATAAAATGTTCTGACACGTATACACGCACATGATACATGCATGACTTGTATGCATGCACTGCGGCCTGCAGGCCCATTCTCCACACATAGATGTCGCTCAGGTAACGCACCTTCTGCAGCAGCTTTCAAGGCAAAGCTACAAGTTCAGTCTATCGTATACCCTCGCAAATAGGCGCCTATAAGTGAGGGTGCGCCTAACTTCACTTAGGCCTATAATATAGGCCCATATATGGCCCATCTTTCCCCAGAAATGGCAGTTTATTTATTTTATTTGCATTTAAGTCAAAATCGATATAGATCATCACTTAATTATGTATAATGCGTAACAAAAACAAACAACAAACGGGGAACATAGCAGCGAAATGGGTGATCAGGAGGGGAAAGATTGTAAACCTGAAAAAAACCGTCGAAGAGGCCCCAATAAACATGGACATAATGGGCCATTGATGTTCCTTTTGCTTTTAACCGGAATTCTAGTCATGGGACTGTCAATGCATGCCAGTATTACGTTACAGTGCCTGGATTGGGCCAATAATGTACATCTATCGTTTGCACAGCTTTTCTCAATCGGACCAATAATGGCAATAAGACAGATCCAATAGTGGGCCAATAATGGCCCCCATTGGCGCAGATGAAAACGGATAGAAACTGGCTTAATAGTGGCAAACAAGACCTGCACTTTATCCAAACATGACTGAGCCATTATCGTTTGGCTGTATTTATTGTACATTTATCGGCCCATTATTGGGCCATCACAGGGCTGTAAAAAGTATTATTAAGGCTTTCAAATGGCAAACTTGAGGGATACTTATAATGGCCCATGATAGGGTCATTTATGGTATTTCTAAAGCTTTAAAATTGTAAAATTAAGGTATTGCTAACTGCCTATTCGGACTAAAGGGTGGAAATATGATCTTGGCATAACACAAATATCACACAACAGACACATTCTATTTATTGTTTATTGTTCAACAATAACACATTGTAACAAAACTAGACATTGTTTCAACTGACAGATCCTGTATTTTCTGGTTGTTTACCAAACAGTTTGGTAAACAACCAGTAAATACAGCATCTGCAGTCAGGCCTGGCACATAAGTATTCTAATATCAGTAGGCCTACCACCATTTATTGGCACAGAGATAACACATTGTAACAAAACTGGACATTGAGAAAGCACCCCCCCTCCCCCCGCCATGGATCATATGTACAATGTTGTATTTGATTTTCAATAACAAAACATATCTGCAAATGACTCGTTTATGCTGTGTGAAAGTGAGCCTATCTGCATCTGAATACTCTTACAATACATTTCTATTATTAGGATAGTAGTAAATTGTACTAACTTTGGAACAAGTGTTTGAAACTTATATCGTTTCGACTTGCTTCGGCAAACCTTGATCACATACTGATGTCCTGGCAGTGAAATGGCTCAGACATCAATGGGTGATCTACAAAAAGATCATTTCACTGCCGTCTGAGCCATTTCACCGCCAGGACATCAGTAGGCCTATGTGATCAAGGCTTGCTGAAGCAAGTCTAAACGTCATACGTTTCAAACATTTGTTTCAAAGTAAGTACAATTTACTATTATTAATGTGATTCTTGAAACTATGAATAACATATTTTCAACTTATCTATTATTGGCGTCTAATATGCGAATTTTGACGAACAATCGACTACTAGCATCAATGCTGCAAAATTTCAAATAAGAGAAAGGTGCAGCCAATACACATTACAAAACGTAATGTATTATAGATGAAAACTGAAAAATTATATTGCATTGTTACATCCCTAAACAATGTGGTTATGCTGCAACACAGTACACATTTCAACAAATATTGATACCATTTGTCTAACCGTAATTCCAATGTTGACGTTCGATAGAAATGATAAAATCGTTAAGGGGGCTGAATTGAGTTAGTCTGTGCAGCCAATAGTTGTATTTGTTTGACATTCAAAATACTAGCAAATATCGATTTAAAGCGACTCAATCTGGCTAAAATCATAAAAAAATAAGTGATTTTATTTTGGCTTCTTAATATGACCACATGATGTAAACATGTCCATAGCCTAGAACTGCAAAAGATTTAAAATTTTCGTGCTGTGCATTTACCAGTTAAAGGAGTTTTGGAATTTTGTCTGTAGCACAACAATTAAAAAACTTTTGCAGTTCTAGTCTATGGACATGTTTACATCATATATGGTCATATTAAGAATTAAGCCCAAAAAAATAAAAATCATTGATTTCTTGATGATTTTAGCCTGATTGAGTCGCTTTAAATCGATATTTGCTAGTATTTTGCATGTCAAACAAATACAATGATTGGCTGCACAGACTAACTCGATTCAGCCATGGTATGGATGGTGGGACTCGCAGGGGTTAGATGTTGTGCATGGTACATTTATTCTCCAGAATTTTAGTTCTGCATCTCCTCCTGGATCATTCGACGCCTTCTCCCTCCATTGCGATCTGCTGCATTGGCCAAATATGCCCTCATTGCAACATGCAACTCAGCTTGAGTGGAAACATAAATTTGCATCACTGCGTCTGAAAATACATTTATAACCATGACAAATCCAATCCATTTTTTCAGTGCGACTTTTGCTATTACAATATGAAAAGCATTCTAGCAACAAAAATATAATACCCCCCCCCCACTCAAACAATTAATTTTACTTTATCAATGCAAAGTATAATGCTTTTGTATAATGTGACTTTAAATTTGGATGTATAATTTTATATTAGTTAAATATGATTTAACATAATGGGTCATAGATACAATTTACATGAGCCGAAGTAGACAGAATTGTAGAATTATATATATTATTTTAGCAAGGAAGATTTAATCAATGCCACACAATTATCTGCTATAGGCACCCTGAATCGGCAAATGATCCATCACGCGGTCGCCCATCCTGGGTCGCCTGTAATTTTCAGCCATTTTTCTTTAATATATTTTTTTTTTGGAGGTTGTGTGACCCTGGTTCGCGTGGTAGAAAAACTTATGAGTCACCAGAATTCCCCCCCATAAATAGCAAATTACACACAGTACACTGGAATTGAGGTTCTATTTTGCTAATCTGATTTGTTGGCACCTTTTCTCTCATAGAATAGAAAATTACAGTGCAAAATTTTATCGATGAAACATCGACGATCAAATTTGATTGAAGACAAGTGCAAGTCATTCATCATTAGAGCAGTGGGCGATATTACGTGAAATTCGGTAAAATCAATATACGTAACAAAGAAAGGATTTTGCAAGTTAAAATAATTTTCAAACAAAAATTATACAGGTGGAGATCGCCGGACATTTTAGTGTGCTGAATAAAAGTTAAAAAAAAAGTTTTGGCCAGTAAATATTTTTTAAATGGCGAAAAAAGTGGTTCGCGATATTGGGCGTATGACTTGCTATTATAATTCTCAGTGATTCTGAGACTGAGTATTCAATTGATTTGTTGTATTGCCAGATTGGCATCATCATAAAATTGAATGATGATTCATTGATTGTGCATTTGACATGATTTGTGGCTGCAAAATGGAACGCTACAGTCAGTGTTCTTATATTGTCGTCCACACGAATTACGTTTATGGATCATTACATGGCCTGTAAAGGCAAAATTAGGTCATTTTTTTATATTATCGCTCACACTAAATCAAACCGAATTTTATGCAAATACTCTGTGATATGTATCACAGAATAAATTATCTATGCGTTCTATGAATCGATTAAAAGTACCCTGACTAACTATATTGGTAACAAAATACATTATCAGTGAATAATGTTAAATAACGTTTACCATGTTTACTGCTAAATAACCTTGTCAGCGAATCGCGCGCTGCAGTCACAAGATGCGATTGCCACGCCCTCTAGTGAATGATCATATAATTATTACTCCACTATAGGCACCGAATGGGGCCATAATCGGTTTTATTAGTTTAACGTGAAATTAATGATAAATAGATACTTTCATAACCAATTGAGGCCCAATTATGTGATACTGTTACAAATAATTGAATAAAGGGATTTTCGTAAAGGGCCGATAATGGCATACCATATCCTGTAGTAGCCATAAAAAAAATGTATTAATCCATGACTGGCCCACAAGTAGCATGTTTACTTCCGCGCGGAAGAGCAGGCCTAAAATCGACAACGACACCTCAAAAGATGTAAATAGCACTGCACTCACAAAATTGTTTTTTTTTATGCTGGTCCGCAAATGCCGATTCAATCCTCAATAAAATGAATGAATTCAAATAGAAAGTGGCATCGGAAGAACTCGACATAATTTGTGTTACTAAGGTAAACCCTAAAAGATGCAACCACCCCATGACTGAAGCAGAAATACAAATTGAAGGGTATGAATCATTTTTAAGCACTGACACTATGGGGAGGGGAGTATGTATATATGTAAAAGAAGTACTAGAAGGTACACAGTGGTCTTATTTAGACAAAAATATGTCCAGAGACTCCGTCTGGGTAGAAGTACCACTAAAAATTAAAGACTGACTTCTTGTAGAAGCAGTATACAGATCATCAAACAGTGACGACCAGAGAAATGAGAACATAAATAATCTTGTTGCCAAAGCTGTGGATCAAAAGTTCAGCCACCTGCTAATAACAGGATACTCTAATTACCCAGACATAAAATGGAACGACGGTGGTACTTGTACACTAAAAAGTGACCACCCTGCCTCAAAATTCTTAGAGACGGTTATAGACACATACCTGTATCAACATGTAAAATAACCAACCAGAATAAGAGGAGGCCATAAGCACAATATACTGGACCTCATTCTAACCAACGAAGAAGGCATGGTAAATAATGTACTAGTGAAAGAACCCCTTGGGAAGAGCGATCATACAGTACTCTCATTTATTTTCCAGTGTTACCACATTCAGGAGAGGGCTAAAAAAAACAAAATACAACTTTAACAAGGGAGATTATGAATGCATGAGGGAGAAAATAAAATCAATTGAATGGGACGATATTCTAAAACATATGGACATAAAACAGTTGTGGAGCGAAATAACAAGACATATCCTTGAAGCAGAAGATAAATTTATACCGAAAAAAACTGAAAGGAAGGGTATCAGAAAACCAATATGGATGAATGAGAAAGCTATCACCAAGATAAAAAAGAAAAAAGAAGCATTCAGGCGATATTTGAACACGAAAGAGGGGAAAGACTATACTGTGTATACAAAAGCAAGAAACCAGGCCAAATGGGAGACTAGGAAAGCTCATCAGTCATTCGAGAAAAAAATTGCTAACGAAGCAAAATTAAACCCCAAAGCTTCCTATTGATACGCAAGCAGTAAACTCAAGGTGAAGTCTGGAATATCGGACCTAAAAAATGATAAAGGAGAAAATATATCAGATGACGGTTTGAAAGCATAGGCACTAAATAACTTCTTCTCTAGTGTATTTACCATTGAGGACACAGCAAACATGCCAACTTTTGAAGATCGACCAGTGCTAAACACCCTAAATGAATTAAACTTCACACAGGCAGATGTACAAAAAATCCTGCAAAACCTGAAACCTGACAAGGCCTGACTCCGCCCTGGGCGAGGGGCCACTTCGTGGCCCCTGACGCCCAGGGCTACATCCAATAACATGAGAATCCAACACATTTCAATATCCAAACTTGATTCCCATAGCAGTAGTAAATTTTTTACGTGTTTTATATGATGATTTCATTTAAAGCAAATCGTAGTTCCGACAATATGCGGCACCATGTACTGCATAATGGGACACCGAGAGTGAGTTCCAAAGTTCCGAGTTCCCAAGTTCCGAAGTTCCCATGCAAGTTCCGAAGCTCCCGAAACTTCAAGTTTTCAAGTTCCCAAGTTCCCGGAACTTCAAGTTCCAAAGTTCCCAGAACTTTAAGTTCCCGGAATTTCAAATAACATAATTTGGTAAAATTACATAATAAACAGAAATTAACAGTTGAGTAATTGATTCGTTCCTTGACGAAACAAAATTATTTAAGATCTACCCCCCCCCCCCGCATATATAACATAGCAAACTCTGTTAGGGACTAAGTTATAGTAAGGCAACAAACACAAGAGTTTAATATACCTGCAACTGTAGGGTATGTTTTCCCTCGATTTTTCAGTAAATTATCAACTGATTTTAATGAAATATTGTGTTGAGAATAGACTGAGAAATCGCGAGAGAACATGCCCTACATGTTATGTGAAACTAAATGAACTTGTTCAATTGGGGTTTTAGGCCACCTTTGTGCACATATAGGCTGAACTGGGCCAGGAGAACCTCATGATCTCGATGGTGAGATGAATGAGATGACATGTACACTGTCCTCAGACACAGGATTCAAAATTCGCGCCCTGGCGGTCTGAGTCCAAGCACGCCACCTCTCAGTCACGGAGGCTCGTCACAATATTGAATCATTAGGAGTGAGCTAGGAAGAAACATTTTGTTTCTTTGCAATTTGAAGGCCAGAATCGGGCTCGAACTCGCGATCTCCCGACTTTCCAAGCAGGTAGCTTTAACCACTGCACCAGAGCTCCCGCCTAAGTAGTTGGACTATTTAATAGCCCATGTTACGCACCCTGCCCAGTCAGGTCAGACCGTCAGACTACCAGTCTGACCTTGACAACAGGTGTGTTTGAGGCCTGTACGAAATGGAGGGGGTGCGAGCATCATGAATATTCATTATGGCGTCACCGGTTTACTGACTGTGGTATGGAGGTCACACTCAGGTCAGATTGTCTGGCCTGCAGGAGTTGGGTAGGGAAGAGGGGGGTTCTATACTCATAGCACATATACGTGATATCAAGGAGTCTGCCGGTAGCAGACAACTTGATAGATGAAGATGATGTTACGCAAACTGTGTTCATCTGAGTGATGTATGTTGATTTAATATTTGGCCAGGGGGGGGGGGGGGGGGTGATGCCGCATTGGAATGACGTTAGCTGTGAATCACCCATATTCAGAACTAATCACGTGATCACGTGTAAACCCAGCATTGAGACGTTCATCCAACATTGGTTTGAAGCTGGCCTAACATCACACCAACATTGTGTCGGCTGCCAATAAACATACCATATAATCGTGCTTAGCGCTTCGCCAATGTCAATTTATTACTGGACCAGCGTCGTAGATAGTATGCCTATACTCAGCATTAAAACAACATTAGAATAACACATTTATTTATGACGAAGTTGACATTACATCTACTTGTACATGTTGTATGCTGTTATGTTATTTGAAATTCTGGGAACTTGAAGTTCCGGAAACTTGAAGTTGGGAACTTGGGAATTTGTGAACTTCGGAACTCACTCTCGGGTGTCCCCTGCATAGGCCTAATGCCCAATGGATCAGAGCTTGCATTTGTATGGAGAAATCGCCAAGTCGACCATCTTAGTGTAGGCCTACACTGTCTTTGTTTGAGCTTACCTTAACGTAGGTGGGTCGTTATGCTTCATTGAAGCAAAATATTTACGTTATGGCAGACCCCACTCCTGTGTATGTTAACCATGATGCGCATGCGTTGAATTGGCGCCCTAAATGCTTACTCCACTATTTGACTTTGTAACAGATCTTACATCGAACCCGCAATATACTTGTATCCTCCTGGTGACAACTAACACAACTAATCGTCAGGTACCCCTTCATCCCTTTGCATCAAAATGTCGCGAGGAAGCAGCGCTGGGTTTGACAGACATATTACTATATTTTCACCTGAAGGCAGGCTATATCAAGTTGGTTAGTTGATTTATTTTTGTTATTTTCCTTTATGTAGACCTACTAATTCTTCATCGCCGGCATCGAACTTCGAAGAATCAGGCCTGGTCATGCATGGCATGCATGTCATGGAATTGGAAATGGAATGAGTCAATGACCATGCAGATTCGTGAAGCTGAATTTACTATTAGACTTACTAAGGCTAAGCCTGAAAAATGACGGTAGATCTAACGCGGATCGTGCTGGTTTTACGCGCATGTTACAATTTAAAAACACTTGTTATCTCGTTAAGCTTGATTGCAAATGCAATTTATTTTTTTAAAGAAAGGGAGATTTAAAACCAGGACCGGTCATGAATATGTGAGCGATAATATACCAATTTGCAGTTATATTAACTTTAATATTATTAAATATGACTTTCCTAGAATTAGAAAGCGAATGAAAAGGCTAGAGCTTGTTAGTGGGTAGGCCCCTACATTCCATACAGTTATTTTGATGTTTTTTTCGTATTTTTTTTCAGGATTTAGACTAGATCTAGATCTAAAGTTGCAGTCAACTTCCACCAGCGTTGGTTGTTTTTCGCTGATTTCTCAGTCAATGCTTAATCAATTTTCATGAAATTTTGCAAGCACTCTTTTCAACTATTCCGGCGCCTACCCTGAAAATTCCGTGAAATTTGAATGAGTATTTCAATAGTTAGACCATTTGACAAGTAGTGGAATTTCGTGAGTGAAGCTCATAGCGTGCAATGGGTTTATAGAGGAACGTCATAATTCGCAAAAACTACATGTCAAATGGTCTAACTTTTAAACTACATGATATTTTTCCCTGAAATTTTCAGGGAAGTTGCCGTAAGACTAGAAAATAATGCTTGCCAAATTTCATGACAATCGGATGAAAACTGCGTGAGTAATTAGCGAAAAGCATGCAACGTAAAAGTAACAAATTTAAAGTGACTTTTACTATAGACTATGGACGGGTTAACACCTACACAGGCTACAGTCTGTCCGACGGTGGAGGATGGTTCAAAATGAAAGTTAGCTTTTTGGTATCCAGTCAGTCAATTCTCAAGGGATTGTCACAAAATTTTGTAACCATTATTATCTAGTCATTTGGCAACAACCCTGAAAATTTCGCGACATTCCATTGAGTATTTCAAAAGTTAGACCATTTGACATGTAACGCAATTCTGAGAAAAAAACGGAATGGAAGTTAATGGGTTTATACATGTTATAGAGGAGTGTCATAAATAGACATTTATTACATGTCAAATGGTCTAACTTTTGAACTATACAATATTTTTTTACAAAATTTTCAGGATCTATGTCAAATGACTAGAAAATAGGGCTTACAAAATTTCATGAAAATTGCTTGAGAATTGACTGACTGGATACCGAAAAGCTAACTTTCATTTTGGACCATCCTCCACCGTCGGACAGACTTTAAATGCTTCTAACTCGCCCGAAATAATTTTAATACATAATTTTTTGGTATGGGTAGATAAAGGGAAGTCTTCAGCAATGTCCTATTGTCATTATTTAACTAGGCCTAAATATACAATAACAAAGGAGCATTTATTATTTGAATATATTTTCGGTTTTACTGCAATTATGGGCGGCTGCTGCAATTGTGGGCTGCTGTTGCTGGTATTATGGGCTGCACTCTGCTGTTGTTGAAAAAGCATGACCCAGGATATAATTTTTTTTTATAATAAAAATAATATTCTTGTAGACTAAGTGTTTCTGGTTACTTTGAATAAAAAATGATTAAAAATAGTTGATAATCTAAAAAAAATACACCATTTAGTTAAACTGTTACAAAATTCTGCTGGTATTATCAGGATTATGGGCGATTTGCTAAGCCTAAGGATGTGCGATATGGATACAAATTGACTCAAATGTGAAGATTAAAGAGTTTTTGTCAACTAATGACTTTTTTTTAACATACATGTTCAATTATTTAAAAAAAAATCATTTTTCCAAGAATAACAGAATTTAATTTTTTAGTGTTTTTTAATACAATATGATAAAAGGGGCATTTGCAGTTTTTAACAAACTGGTGTTAAAGATCTATTTTAATGTGTGGATGAAGGTTTCCATTTGAATATATTTTTTGGTGGGTGTATATGTTGGGTGAGGCTCAGGATAGATGTATGATGGTAAGAAAAAAATACTGGGGACACACAGAATTGAAATATTGAACTTAGTATGTCAAAAACGCTCATTACTCTAGTCTATGTTACACTGCACCTGCAATTAAAGACATATTTTTCTCTGTTTGTTCTTTTTGCTCACTATTAGACTACCTGATTACTGGTAGAAATGAAGCCATCATTGTAGAATTAAAAGAATTATTTGTTTTGAATGGCACTTTTATCACCTTTTCCGGGGGGTTTCCATCATTAGATTTCTCGCAATTACAAAAAATGGTGCCAGCTCTTGCCTTTAATTCCGTAATTGTTGCAACAAGTGCTTGAAGAGGTACGCCTAGGCTAAGTGGAACAGGCATGCTGTGGCCCCTTCTGATAATTTTTTTACGCAAGTGCAATTTTTTTAATTTTTGTAAAAAATGCAATAAATGAAAATAGACTATGTCCACTGCCCTATGAGGAAGTTCTGGAGGACATTATCAAAACTGTTTGAAAGGAACAATGTGGGAATTTCTAAGTTTCCAGTTTACAGGACCTACTGTCCAGTGAAATTTTGACCTTATTGGGAAAGACTGGTAGATGTAATCCATATTAAATCTCCTGCCAAATAGAATGCCAATTGATGAATGGTAAAATATGTCATGGACTATACCATGTATACTAAAGCTATACTTTGAAAATATCAGATATCCAAATTGGGGATATCCACATTTTTTTTTAACTAAATAGTATTTTTATATTTTACAGAATATGCCTTCAAAGCCATTAACCAAGGCAATCTCACTTCAGTGGCTGTACGAGGCAAAGATTCTGCTGTAGTTGTTACACAAAAGAAAGTCCCAGTGAGTATATAATTATATTATTATGTAACTTTCGTGTTTGTAAAACAGTAGTTCCCATTGTATACCTTGTTTTAAAACCAGAGAAGGATTGCACTATCAACCTCCTTCTGAAGTTTGTAAGAAGTATTGTTTGTACCTTCTATATAGCAACTGGGTGACGCCAAGGCTTATCAGGGTAGCCAGGAATTTTGTGACTGAGTAAAAAGCAGGGCTCAGGCACCCTAAATGTGTGATGTCGATGGGCATGCAAAATTGCTGCCACGAGTGCCCTGTTACAAAATGTGTTAGCCAAAATGATGCATTTTCCTCGTTAGTAACATGGCATACAATAGTAGACTAATGATCAGTTTACTATTTCTGTTTTAAGATGCAATTTTAAGATGATATGTTAGGAATATTTGTACTATAGTTAGTTGTAAAAAACAGTAATTAAGTATTAAACATTTTTTCAACAAAGAAACATGCTCTCTGTTTTTTTTTGGTCTCAGATTGGCACTTGATTTAAAATTATGCTTATCAAATACAGTGCCAGAGCAAAGTTTAGTCCATAGTGACTAGCTTGTATTTCCTGCCATCCATTTCCAATGTGCTACCAAGCCGAAGAAACCTCAATAAACTCAATAACCATAAATCCCTGGCATCATCTTGCATCTGTAATCAAAATTTTTAGTTTGTGATTGAAGATTAATCTGTATTATCTTTCAGAAAACATGTTCCAGTACCTCAAAATAAGTGTTGTAGATATGAACACGGCTGCAATAACAAAAACGATGCATTTAAAAATAAAATGACTTTCTTTCCACATTAATTACAGCCCTCACGCTCTCCACCTACTGGGTATTTTATATGTGAATGATTGGTGTAGTGTATGTGGCATATGTGTAGTTGAAATTGAAACGAAATTTGCATAGAATAATTTGTCTGAAGCGGGGCATTTTTGAGGGAGGTGCTACACAAAGTTGGGTTTGTGTACCAATGCATGAAAAATAGCTTAGGCTATACCTCAGCAGATGCACGGATACACAAAGTCTGCTACACTTTAAGAAATGCAATAACAAAAATAATAATACACAATTTTTTCTGAACAAATTATTCCTTGATTTGCTGTGACATAATTTAAATAAGAGAAATATTACTTTCCAGCTCCCTGAAGTATTTCTTTTTTTGAAATTTGAGATCTTAGAATAAATGTGTTCATAAAATTTATCATATTTACATTCAACACCAAGTTGAGTTGAGAAGTCAACATTTTATTATATCTCATTTGTACTTATTTCAGGATAAACTACTAGATGCTAACACAGTTACTCATCTTTTTAAACTCACAGAAAACATCGGATGTGTTATGACTGGTATGCATGGTAAGTTTACCATTATCTTAATCAAGTTCACTGAACAGAAAACAGATTAATTTGTCCCATTAATATATTTCACAGTTTGTCTATCATTTCCTTCATAATGCAAAATGTAGAGTAAATGGTTGTTAACCCTTTCAAGGAAATTTCATGGAAATTCTCGTTCTAAAACCCCTAGTTGTAGGAAAATTAAATCTGTTCTCAGAGATGTAAAATGATGCTTTAGTGCATCGTAAGGGCTTGAATGGTTAAGGGGCGTATGCTGAACAATTGGGGGTCTGATTGGATTTTATTTGACCTCTTGTTAATTTTTGTGTATATTCATCAGTTTAAATAGAATAGCTAATAAATTGGAGTTTGGGGTATCACATGAGAAAATTTTAAATGTCAAATAAAAAAAATTAAATTGACGTTTGGACAGTTAAGTTGTAAAACATATTTTTTACTCATTTCAATCTTATTATTTTGTTCCCAGCTGACAGCAGATCACAGGTTCAACGAGCTCGTTATGAAGCAGCTAACTGGCGCTACAAGTATGGATATGACATTCCAGTGGACATGCTATGCAAGAGAATAGCTGATATCTCACAGGTTTACACACAAAGTGCAGAAACCAGACCACTAGGATGCAGTACGTACCTTGTAAATAAGAAGTGGAGTTCAGGATTATCCTTTTTGATTTTCAGGGTTCAATTTGTCTGAATACTGTGTATGTAGTAAAAGCCATTTTGGCTAATTGCTAACTGTAAACAAAACTAGGAGGAATGGAGGTGAGCAAAATATTTCATCAGTATTAATAGGAAAGACAATTAAACTGGAACTGGACTGGAAATCCCTACACATAATTTTAAGACAAATTCAACCCGAGGACCCTATAAATACCGGTACATGTACATCAATTTTTTGATAATCTCATTATAAATGCTGATATTGAATATAAAATATATACAGTTTAATGGTGCAAACCATTAATTAGCTCCCGTCGTCACCGTAGGTGAGCTAAGGGAGCTATGGATTCTACCTCCGTTTTTTTTAGGCCTCTTCTTTTGCCTATAACTTTGTGAGAAAATAAGCTAGGATAACAATTTTTGGTATGTGGGTTACTTCCAGGTGGCTAATGGACGGGTTAAAATATTTTTAATCTGAATTTAATACGCAAGGTTGCAGAGGAGAAAATGATGATGTGACGGCGTTGGGCCGTTGGGCCGTCCGTAAACAATTCGTTTCCGGACCATATCGCTGAAAGTACTTGTCCGATTGTCTTCAAGTTTTACACACAACACCCCTAGGGGGTCTAGTTGTGCCTTTTGGGGTATTTGAACTTTGACCTACTTCTGGTTCAGAACTATGACCTATTTAGATGTTTTGACGCGCACTTCGTTTCCGGAGCAGATCTCGAAAAGTACTGGGCCGATGACAGTCATATTGCACATACATGTTCTCTAAGGTCCCTAGTTGTGCCTTTTCAGGTTTTTGGACCTTGACCTTGAAGTTGACCCAGCACTTTGACCTAATTTATAACATCGGTAAATCCGACTGAAAGATTTTGCGGAATATCATGAAAACCGCTCAAGATAGCTACACCATTACTATAAAACAAATTGTGAGGTTTCAGGAGAGAATGCATCTTGAAAAATTTCAAGTCGATAAAATTAAAAATGGCCGCCTATCGGCCATTATTCACCTCGACAGGCCTGATATTGCGGAATATCATGAAAACCGCTCAAGATAGCTACACCATTAATATCAAATAAATTGTAAGGTTTCAGGAGAGGATGCATCCTGAAAAATTTGAAGTTGATAAAATTCAAAATGGCCGCCTATCAGCCATTATTCACCTCGACAGGCCTGATATTGTGGAATATCATGAAAACCGCTCAAGATATCTACACCATTACTATAAAACAAATGGTAAGGCTTCAGGAGAGGATGTATTTTGAAAAAAATCATTTTGTCTAAAGTTCAAAATGGCCGCCAATCAGCCATTATTCACTTTCACATGGCCGTTATTTGGTAAACCGTGCTAGATGGCTAGACCATTACTATAAAACAAAATGTGTGATTTCAGGAGAGGATGCATCTTGAAAAAATTTGACTTGATAAAATTCAAAATGGCCGCTTATCGGCCATTATTCACTTTCACATGGCCGTTATTTGGTCAACCGTGCTAGATGGCTAAACCATTACTGTAAAACGTAATGTGAGATTTCAGATGAGGATGCATCTTGAAAAAAATTGACTTGATCAAATTTAAAATGGCCGCCTTTTCGGCCATTATTCATTTTCACATGGCTGATATTTGGTAAACCGTGCTAGATGGCTAGACCATTACCTGATTACTATAAAACAAAGTGTGAGTTTTCGGGGGAGGATGCACCCTGAAAATTTTTAACTTACGAATTCAAAATGGCCGACAATCAGCATTATTTACCTCGATAGGCCTGATATCAGGTAAACCGTGCTAGATAGCTAGACCATTACTATAAAACAAAATGTGACGTTTCGAGAGAGGATGCCTTTTAAAAACTTTCGACTCAATCGAATTCAAAATGGCCGCCTATTGGTCACTATTTACTTTCACATTGCTGATATTTGGTAAACCGTGTTAGATAGCTGGACCATTACTATAAAACAAAATGTGAGATTACAAGAGAGGATGCATCTTGAAAAAAATTGACTCGATCAAATTCAAAATGGCCGCCTATCGGCCTTTATTCACTTTCACATAGCCGGTTTTTAGTAACCGTACTAGATGGCTAGACCATTACTATAAAACAAAATGTGAGATTTCAGGAGAGGATGCATCTTGAAAAATTTTGACTTGATCAAATTCAAAATGGCCTCCTATCGGCCATTATTCACTTTCACATGGGCGATATTTGGTAAACCGTGCTAGATGGCTAGACCATTACTATAGAATGAAATGTGAGATTTCAGCTGAGGATGCATCTTGGAAAATTTTGACTTGATCAAATTCAAAATGGCTGCCTTTAGGCCATTATTCACTTTCACATGGCCGATATTTGGTAAACCATGCTAGATAGCTAGACGATTACTATAGAATGAAATGTGAGATTTCAGCTGAGGATGCATCTTGAAAAATTCTGACTCGATCAAATTCAAAATGGCCCCCTATCGGCCATTATTTACTTTCACATGCCCAATATTTTGCAAACTGTGTTAGATGTTAGTCCATTACTATAAAACAAAATTTGAGGTTTTGGGGGAGGATGCACCCTAAGTTTTTAACTAATTTATATCGAATTCAAAATGACCGTAAATCAGCTATTAGTTAACTCGATTGGCCTGATATCGGGTAAACCATGCCAGATAGGTAGTCCATTACTGGGATACTGATTAGGATCATTAATTTCAATGGAGGTTTGCAATCTCTGACAGACTGTCTAGATCTTATCTTACTCTTAGACTGGGCTTCTTAGACCTAGTTGTCTTGCGTCTTGATTTTTGACCTAGACTAGGACTACATTAATAACCCTATACAAAATTGCTTAAATCAAATTCTAATTCGGAGCGGGAGCTCCTGGACTTATGTAGTCTTGTTTTTTCAAGCATTCCAAGATTTATTGCATGCATCCTGTAAAAACGTTTTTTTAGAATGGTTTTGTAGACTGGGTGAAAATGATGATGATTTGAGTAAAAATGCCTGCGAATTGCCTCTTTCGAGTCCAATTAGTCTTTAAAATTGTTAGTGCTGTGGTATCATCATCGACTCTTATGCATTGACCGCAATATATCTACTGCGCATAAAGCCATACCCACCTAGCCTTGGATAGTGTTATAACACCAAAGCCTGGCTTCGGTGGTGTTATGATTTTTGAGTGTGTCATCTTTAGATTTCGCCCAATGAAACAACATTTTTTAACACTTGTGCAGGCAATGACATATTTGTGGATTAAAAGTAATTTTCTTAAATTCTATCAAGACATTCCCAACTGTCATCTTCAATTTTGCTATACTATCGATACAACTGTATTCCATCTTCAATTTTGTTTTTGTTGCTGTTAGTGCAAGAAAACTAAACAAGAGAGGGTAGCAAACTACATCTACCAAATCTGCTGCTTTTATCACAAAATTCTCATGATTTTCATTGACTTCAATTGAATGTGGGTGATATCATGTGAAGTTTTGCTTTTCACTTGGTAATCATTATTCAACAATGATTTTAACCTTATTTGCAGCCTTAATAATGATAGCATACGATGATGAAAATGGACCACAAGTGTATAAAGCTGATCCAGCAGGATACTACTGTGGTTATAAAGCTGCCGCAGCTGGTGTAAAACAGTTAGAGGCAAATAGCTTTTTGGAGAAAAAAATAAAAAAGAAGCAGGAATTCAGCACATCTGAGGCAGTGGAGGTTAGTGTGAATGATACAGACAGTAAATTGTTTTGAATTAAGTATATGACATGTTGTAAATTGTATATTAATAATTAATGTGATTTATGTGAAGCGCATAGAAATGAAAATATGTTGCGCTATATAAGGACACCAATAATAATAATAATAATATAAGAGACAGTAAAATATGAAAACAAAGTACTTGTAAAAGTAAGCAGATACTGCCTTTTGGCTTTCCACTTGTTGTTGACCTTATAATCCTTCTGATCGATATAGAGGATACCACAATACTCTGAATCGGGAAATAGTCCCAAGATTATCTGAGAAAAGATTAAATTCAATTTTACAGATTGGACAAAATCATACTATGCTGAAATGTCAAACTTTCTCATTCATTTACCCCTCTCTCGCTAATCAAGACAAAAGCCGTCTTAAGTTCATTTTTTTATTCGCTCTGATTGAAATCGTTGATATTGGGAATGAAATGACTGTTTAAACATCAAGATCTGCAAATGAATGGTCTCAAATTATAGGCAAATATGAGTAGTTTTCAGTTGTGTGTCACGCTAGCTAGTTATAAGAAATATCTACCGATACATACAATCTTGTGTTATGGTAACCTAAGATGAATGGTTGTTATACAGGGGCCTTGTTATTAACTTTAAAGTTCAGTTATGAACTTAGCTGCTAATTCACTACATGAATGTCCTGATTAAGATTGCTTCACAAAAATTCACTACATGAATGTACTGATTAAGATTGCTTCACAACAAGGCCCCACAAAATCCACCTCAATTCATTGCTATGTGCATTGTTCCTAAATAATATGAAAACACTTTTTCTTTCATACAATATGATCTAGGTGAATATATTATGTCCCAATGATCCTTGTTCCGACAATTATGTTAAAACTAAAGTCACATGGTCATAAATATCTTACAAATCGTGAAAGTTATTGAATTGAAAAAAATTGAATTAGTAGTATTAAATTTGCAGAGGGACTACAAAAATCAAAAAAATACTTTGATGTTTTGTTCAAGCAAACAAAGGTGCTATTTGTATTGAAAGGGTGATAACATAATGAAAACTCAGACTATATGTTATTAAGATTTTGAGGTTATACATGTAGTACCTTTCATTATTTGCAATAATTTACTTATTGAAATTTTACTGGTGACTAACTTCAAAAAGATATATATTTGTATACTGGTATGTACTGTTGTCTTTTCAGACTGCAATCACATGTCTATCAACTATATTATCTGCTGATTTCAAACCATCTGAACTTGAAGTCGGTGTTGTCACAAAAGAAGATCCAAAGTTTAGGTGAGGATTCTTTAAAAACCTTTTGTGTCATAATGTATTTTAAAAGAAGCAATTGTCTTGGTAGTGATCAGCTTTTCTATATCGAATATTTCTCTGTTTCAGGACCCTTTCAGAGTCAGAAATCGACACATATTTGACGGCAATAGCGGAAAAGGATTAACTCATGAATTTATATTTCTATACGTGAACTGTATTGTATAATAACAGTGCTCTCTGAAACAGAGAAGTTAAGATTCATATGCATTCTAGTTAAAAAGGGAATTTGTTGTAAGCTGTTTCAAAATTACGGTATGTTATAATGATTTAAGCACAAAATGTGTTTAACTAAAATATCTTGCAACTACCCAATGCTGTTATCATGTAAGATCAATTTGATGAGTCACATTAACTGGGTTCATACAAAATAATAAACTGATGGAAGAGAGCAGAATATTTTTTTTTTTTCTTTTGTGCGAACTGGGTCATGTTGTGATACTTATTATGTCTCCCCGTTGGACACAACACCTAGAGATTAGATGTGCCTTTTACCCACTTTTGGTTCAATACTATGGCCTAATTAGATGTATCTCAGGAACTGCTTGTCTGTTTGTCTTCGAATTTTGCACACACCTCCAGGGTGTCTAGATATACCTTTTGGGGTAACTATACTTTGCCTTACCTTTAGTTCAGTACTGTGGCCTAATTAAAATGTTTTGACATACAATTCGTTTCCGGAGCAGATCTCTAAAACTACTTGGTCGATTACAGCCATATTGCACATAGATGATCTCACGGGTCCCTGGTTGTACGTACCTTTTCATGTTATTGTACTTTGACCTACACCGCTACTATAAAATGTGAGGTTTATCTGGAAAAACATCAACTATTAAATACAAAATGGCCTGACTATAAAACAAAATATGTCTTTTCAGGGAGGGATATGTCTTGAAAAAAATCAACTCGATCAAATTTATCAAATTTACAATTGCCAACTGCTGGCCACTAATATGCCTGATATCTGGCAAACCATGCCGCATAGCTAGACATAATTCGCTATTAACCAGGGAAGGATGTTCTATAATATGTACAATAATTGTCAAACGTTAACGGGACCATTACTATAACAAGAGGCCCAGGGGCCTTGACGTTTGTCAACAGCATTGCAAAAAATCAGCTATAAATGTGTCAGAGAATGTATATCTATACTCTAAGATGCATTATCATGAAAGATGTACAGTATTATACTATTATTGCCTTTGTATCGATCATTGGCATTTATATTATTATGTTCGGTTCCCATAATACATTTTGCTGATTTTACACACATTCTGAAGCACTGCACCATAGATTAACCATAATAGATATGTCACGCCATGTTGAAAACCTGTCACACGGCGACTGCAGCGCCATCTGATTTTAAATTGGGTCAGAAATTGTGGCGACAATCTGAACATGGGGTGGCCAGCTGGCTTAGGCTTATAAATCATCACTCAGCAGTCATTGCGATTGGCGCTGGGAGTGGGACTTCTAAGTTTTATTCTACTCTACTACTTACTAGATCTAGCCTACATTTAGTAGGCCTACTGTAACTATGAACGGTATTAAAATCTCTAATTTCACCAACCTTTAGATTAGCCTAAAATCTATTTGAAGTCTATTTGCAGCCCACATGATGATGACACCTCCCAGTTTTGGCTCAGGCTATGCAGGCGTAGCTAGGACCTATTTATCATCTTTATAGAACTAGTATAACAGACTATACAGTCTATAGTATAGGTTATATTATTAGTAACTTATAGACACTGATAGGCTAAGGTTAGTCTATCAGAAAAAAAAATCTAGGCCTACTACCACAAGGCTACATGGATATGGGAGACACATGTAGTCTATCATGTAGATCTACTATTATAGACTATAGTTATCACTATAAGTACTATGGGTGTGATGGATTGATCAAAGATAAGCCACGCCCCAACCATCTTTTGACTAGTCTATAGTCTACTAGTAGGAGGGGCCCACCTGAAAAATAGACTAATGATATGCATAAGCCATAATGATATGCATAGCCTAGCTGGAGGCCTAATTTTGCTAGCTTTTTTGTAGTAGTCTAGCCTCTAGGCATAGGCCTGCTAGGCCTACACGTATTAACATAAATAACATTGTTTATATAAACACTGATATTTAGTTTAGAATCAATAGGCCCCATAATTACATGAATTAGTATAATTAAAGTGACACAATCTGGCTAAACTAATAAAAAAATCGGTAGGCCCTAATTTTATTTTGGTTTCTTTATATGACCATATGATGTAGGTCTAGGCCTAAACATAGACTAGAACTGCAAAAGTTTTTTTTAATTTTTGTGCTGCGCATTTAGACCTACCAGTAAAGGGAGACATAGAGACAAAATTCTCGTATTTCTCATTTTGGACATGCATGTCCAAGGCTAGAGGTAAAATTTAGACAAACTTCTTTTTTGTTCATTGAAGAACGGAAATATCAGATCAGATCGGATGCCTTCCTTGTTTTGTATACATGTTAAAATTTGCTGGTTTATTCTGGTCAACATATTTTTCATCAATTCCGCCAACAAACTTTTTTTTCTGTCCATATTTGTGGCAACAAACTTTGTTTTCATATTTCTTAACCCTTCAAGTCCTCACGATGCATTAAAGCATCATTTTACATCCCTGAAAAGAGACTACATTTTCCTACAAGCAAGGCTTTTAGAATACAAATTTCCATGAAACTGGTTTACCAGTACATGACAATTTTCTTTAATTTTTCACTCACTTTAAATAATCTTCATCCACTACAAGTCGTGAATTGCGACAGCAATTTGCGGCTTGTAGTGGATGAAGGTGACATTGTAAAGTCAGGCTTGAAAGGGTTAATGACCCCCCCCCCCCGATATATATATAATGGTGCGTTCCAGTTAATCCATTCAACGTTGTCGGCCTACATGAAAATGAATAGCCTACGATTCGAGGATCTAACATTAAAATGCAAGGATGTTGCCAGGAAAAACAAAATGTGACTGTCCTCATTTTTATATGGGTAAAACAAAAAATGTGGGTATTTTTACATAAAATTGTTGTCCCCAAGACTTAAAAGGTCCAAATTTTGAATTAAATGTAAAAATATTTAAATTAAATGGTTCAACTTCACGTTTAAGCATTATTAAGCCTACTTTATAATGCTAATATTTGTAAAAAAGGAAACATATCTATATGGTTTTATAAGAGCTCAATATGCCTATCATGGAAATGTGGAAAATGGCATGTCCCCATAGAAAATTCCACTATTTGAAACTTCACTGTAAGATAAAAAAAAACCCATTTCAGTGACAACACTCATCACTATACACTGGTTCGAATTCTGATACCTCGCCCTTGGATCTCTGATCCACTTCAAGCCAAGCATTGACAGTGACTTTAAAACGCCCTACATAGCCTACAGTTACTCACCAGTTGTCAGATCTGTCGAATTAAGCTTATAAATCTCATCTTGTTATTCTTTTAATCAAAATCTAGGCCTAGTTAACAGTAAACTAAAAATTTAAAAGTTATTCCGCCCTGAAATCATTGGCAATGTCGCTCATTATTACATTTTAATATAGGCCTACGCATTATTTACGGTAATAATATAGTTTGAAAGTTTATCCTTGAATGAGCAGATCAATTGCGTTCCAAAAGAGGAGGTGTGAGTGTAAATTTGACATTTTGGTGAATCGAAATTAGGTGCCTTACCAAAATTTGAAACTTCACATATAGGCCTAACCAATCCAGAAATTTGGCAAAAAACCAAGGGCGGCAAACTGAAGAATATAGCTAGGATCAGACTGAATTGTTTTTTTGACATAGATATGCCTATAAGGATCACAACACTAAGCCATTAGGCCTATTATCCTTGATAATTTTAAATAGCCTAAGCCTATATCATCAGCTATCAATATACACATAGGCCTAAGGTAAAAATATAGGCCTATAAGCTTATAGGTCTAGGCCTATAGTATGGGTCATTTTAAGTATTGATCAAGCTTCACATGTGATGAGCAAGATCACTCAAGAAAGTTGGTAAATAGCCAAGGGCGGCGAACTGATAATAGGTGGATGTAGGCCTAAGTGGGCGTATTGACCCAGGGCTATTTTTTTAAAGCATGCTTTTTACACCACTTTATTACCTTATTATCAATCATAAATGTTAAAAGCAGATATATATATATAGGGGGCCTCGAAACGTCTAAAGATTTTCTTTGATGAAATTTAGGCTATAGGCTACATGAAAATGTTGGAAAAATATTGCCCCTGTAGTAGATCTAATACCTTTCCATTTTTTTATAACAAAAAGGTTGCATTCCTATGTTATGTGTAGACCATTTAAATGACATAAAGTAATCAAAATTGTCTATAATGGCGCCATAACTATTTGCATACAGTGTCTAATTAGAATGTAACCTAGTAATGCGAGAACTTGTTGCAAGATTACCCAGTCACGATAGGCCTAATGGAACATCAATAAAAAAATAAAATAAAAAAATTCACGTTGTTTTTATTTTACTATAGACTAGTCTACCGCTATTCATCGATATCAATTGAAATTAAAATATAAATTATGCATTTTTTTTAGATTAAATAAGTGTACACTTAAATTTTTTATTTTTTTTGTGTAAGTTTTCCGTTACAAATCAAATAAAAAGTTTTTATTTATATTTTTTTGACCGTCTGCTCTTAATCTTGAATCATGCGAGCCATGCAATTTAAAAAAAAAAGTGGCCTAGGCTACATGTAGTTAAGACCTAGGCTTATAGGGCCTAAAATAGGGTTTATATAGGCTATAGGCTTATATATGTATAAAACTAAATTGGCCTGCGAAAAAAAAACTATTGAAAACCATGTATTTTATACCCCCACCCCCCTCGTCAAATTCAAATAGTCTAGGTCTACACCTAATTAAACAAACATTCATATTTAGCATTCCAAGGGACTAAAATTATTAGGCCTAGGCCTACTAGACAATAATGCCTATAAATAATTTATACTTTATAAATAGTCTAGTCTATTTCCATGATTAGCCTATAGCCTAGGCCTACCCCTCCCCCCTCCCACCAAAGTAATATTTTGTTATCCAATCAACTGCAGGAGCTCTAGTCTAGGCCTAACCTTTCTTAGGCCTACATGTATTTATTGAACATAATTATATGATATGGGGGTGGGCTGTCTAAATGTTATCTACTTGTAGCAATGTAGGCTACTGGTAGGTAACATAACCTACTCATAGGGGCCTACTAGGCTACAACATAAATAAACATTTTAATTAGAAATAGCCTAATTAGTCTACCTCCGACCCATGTGGCATGTCCCGTTATCATGACATGTTTATGAGTGTTTTTAGTCTAGCCTAAGAGGTTAGGTACGGTAGCCTACTGTAGTCTAGGCCACATGCTTTTAACAATGACCAAATCTGAGGTTTGGGCCTACTAGGCCTAGAAGAAAAGTCTTGACTTCTTGCTGAAAACAATTAGATCTAATTATAGGCCTACAAACATGACTTGTGTAGTCTAGATCTTGATTATGTTTAGGACTATGTCGCTAATACTAATACTCTAACGTCAGTGAGAGTTTATTGTCATTGACATTGAATATACCACCGCCCAGGCACACCCTGGCACCAGTCAAGGCTTAGCTTCAAGAAGAGAAGGCAAGTGACAGTGTAGTCTGGGTGTGTTGGAGGCCTATTTATACTTGATCTACAAAATATTGATGTTTTTAGGATTAGCTGGTCTATCCATAGGTCATGTAGGTGTCATAAATTATGAGTACATTCCAATAAACTTTCAATAATAGAATCTACAGGATAGTTTAGTGACAAAGGCTATAGATGCCTGGGCAGTACATGCAGTATGGCTATGCCCTCCATATTAATTCAGCAGAAATGACCCAATTTAAACTCAGGGGGCGCTGCGGTGCGCCGTGTGACAGAATCGCCCATTGGTCAGTGGTTTATGACGCATCTATATGTGGTTAATCTATGACTGCACCTAGTGACATATGTTTGACAAAGAATCATTTCACAGGACTACAATGTTAAAGGGACTGGCCCAGGCTAAAATCATAAAAAAATCGGTGGTTTTATTTTGGCTTCTTAATATGCCCATATGATTTAAACATGTCCATAGACTAAAAAAGTTTTTTAATTTTTCTGCTCCGCATTCACCAGTTAGGCTAGATATCATAGATATAGAGACGAAATTTCTGATTTCTAATTATGGACAACCATGTCAAAAATAAGAAATACGGGAATTTCGTCTCTATATCTAGCCTAACTGGTGAATACGCAGCATAAAAATTTAAAAAAACGTTTGCAGTTCTTGTCTATGGACATGTTTACATCTTATGGACATATTAAGAAACCAAAATAAAATCACTGATTTTTTTATGCTTTTAGCCTGGGCCAGTCTCTTTAATATTACAAAAGTGCAATTATTACTTCTTCTTGGACTTTTATTATGCCCCAGTTAGCCAGGAATTTTCACGAAATCTTTAATTTTTAATTCTTCTGCCTAAAATATGCCTAGCAAAGTGAAATATCAGCTTTTAATGTTTCTTACTCAGCCGTGAAATATACAGTAGGCTAGCCCTATTCCATCATTATTACATGTAGACGTAATGCACTTTCACTGCACCCTCTTACGTAATGCCAATTATGGAAAACACAATACACACAGTATACATAAGGATGAAGACCCATGAACACTTTCTCAACTCACAAAATCTTTGCTGAAATGTTGCTGTAATGTTGTCAGGCCAACGTTGAGTCAGGTGTTAGTTTGCTGTATCAAATGCAATAAAATGAAATAAATGGTGTTCTACACCACATTTGTACACATATAGGCCAAACTAGGTAAGGAGAACCTCCTGAGGATGGTCAGATGAATGATCGGTGTCACTGCCCTCCAGACGCAGGATTCGAAATTGAGCTCTGTTGGTGTACGAACGAGCACACTAACTCTCGGTCACGGAGGCTGCCCACAATATTCAATATTTACGATTAAACAGGTAGGAAACATTTTGTTTCTTTGAAACTTGAATGCCAGAGCAGGAAACGAATCCGCGATCTCTGACTTTCCTAGCAGGCACCAGGGCCCCCCGCCCTTTAGTATTGTTATTACATATATACAAACACATTACCTGTGGATTTAATATTGGTTCACCGTCAGGGGCGCTGCCCAACATTTTTCATATTTTATTCTGCACAACATATTAAATGTGCATAATATATATTGGTCATGCCATTGCTATCCTTTACCTGTTATAATTGACAGCTATGTATTTACTCTGGTTCTGCCATAATAGTGTTCCCTGCTCCACTTTGTTTTTCATTTATTACAAAAATGAAAAATATATATTTTAAAGTTTTATAATCCACATGCACGGCTGGTCCTCGTCTTCATCATTGACGTTTGGCCAGTAATTGGTAGGAAACAATCAATGAATGGGAAAGCGTGAATTCAACTATGATGCTGCATCATTAAAAAATTCACTATTGGCCCAGCTGCTTTATAGACACTGAATTGACATTACTCCAGCACCTGACTCACACGGTATGGAGTGCATTCTATTACTGAGTGTGTCCGCTCATATAACAAGACAAAACAATAAGTTTATTATTGGGTTTAAACTTATAAAATACCCCTATATTTTATGCACAATATTATACATGCTGGCATACATCTTGTATTTTACTTTAGAAAGTAAAATGATAATAGTAGGTCTACATATTATTACTTCGAGACATGTTTTTAATATACATATATCCACTTCTAAAGTAGGCCTATGCATACTTTTAGGTGCATCCCAGCAAACACGATACGGCGAACAGTGGATCAACACTCAAAGGTTTCGAATTTCAGAAGTTTAGCCAGACCATAGAGTTAACTCTATGGCAATTTACGCGTGATTGTAGGCCTAGTTCAGCGGTATTGCCTCATTGTAGTAGTCAACGCGATGCGTAGGCCTACAAAGCATAATCTGATAATATATTACACTGGCTATATACGCTATGCTTTCTACAGAAGCTACATCGATTTAATGTTAGTTTAATTTTGGGCCAGCAGTGCAGACGATGGACTAGCATTAAACCAGGGATAACTGGATATTTAGTAGGCCTATATTGTTGTGCCACCCTCTACATCGTTTACCCAGCATTAAAGGAACATCATTTATTATTAATATTACTATTTGTAAATTCAATTCAAAATAAAGTTATGGCTTTGGTACCACACATTTTAGTAACTTCTAATTAGACCCCTATTAGCGTGATATTTAGGCCTATATTACAATGTGATGTTGAATATCAGCTTCCATCGATAGGGTCTATAATACAAGAACATAAATTAGGCATACTATTTGTGTTTTTAGCATAGACTTAGGTTAAAATTTACGTTCAGTTTAACTTGAATATAGCTCTTTTTAATATAGCCCAAACATAGGGACGCAGACGGTTAATATACGGCAATATAAATAGTTAAAACTATATGTATGAGATTGGTACTATTACATATTCAGTGCCCCCGATTTATAAATTGGAAAAAGGGGGCCAAGGGGCCCATGATATTTTTCGAAAGGGGGGGGCCTTACACGATAGGGCATGTGGCCCATTATTATTTCAAAAGGGGGACATTTTCCCAACAACAAATAAAACACTTAAGGTTCATTCATATCATATTCCATATTAAACATTCATCAGGTGTTCATCCTGATAGAAATAGCAAAGATTCAATTTATTGGCACACAAGAAGTAAAATTATTTAATAAACCATGTGGACATGAACCATATTGGCGGTTATGCTATTATTAAAACCCGAAGAAGCGTTTGCAAGTAGGTTACAAGTGTCATTACGTCACCACGCAATCACATGAGTTAATGTCACTTGTGTCAATCAATTGCGTCAACAATATCGAGTGTTATTGGAGTCGATCACATAGCTTGAGTGCTACTCTTGTCTTCCTCATGTCCTGTCGGATCTCTTCTTGGGGCAGTGCCATCAACTTCCTCTGTTGTTGCCGCTAGGCCTACACCTAAATCACCTTAAACCGCTGAACGCGACTGTAGTCATGGTAGTCGCTTTATCCGTTTTATTAGCCATTTAAACATCAAGATTTGTAAATTGCTTAGTCTTAAATTACAAATTAAACAAATACGAGCTGTTTTCTCTCACTTAAAGTTGTGGGTCAAGGTAGTGAGACACAACTCAAAAGGTGTGAAAATTTAAAGTATTTAATTCAGCGGTTTAATAGTTAATATGTTACTACTATTAGTCACAATGAATAATGTTTCTACAATATTTGCTGTACAAAATAAATTTGTAGGCGTATTATTATTCGTTATATATTGGTTCATTTTTTTGAGAATTGTTTTTGATTTTAATGGCACATATAGTCTAAGTCTATATAGACATCTGAACCACGTTCAAGGTAGAGATTAACCTTTGAAAATACATTGATAAATGCGGATACAACAGATGTGGCGAGGTTACTTAGCCCCATGTGGCGAGGTTACCAAAGCTGCGGCGAGGTTACTCAACCTTCTGTGGCGAGGTTACCAAATCTGTGGTGGGATTACCTGTTGCGAGGTTACATTATGGCTAGGTTATAGTCATGTTACAGTCCAATATTTTGTTGGAATCAGCAACATTTCAACTACATTCTGGTTTCAGTAGCTCGTTTTCTGCTATACTTCATTTAAATGTTATTGGTAAGCATATAGGCCTATATTTTGGATCATGGGATGCCGAACCTTGACTCTGTTCTAGCAACGCTGAATACTAATACTGAAACTAATACAGCGATACACAGCTCACAATTTGACAGTGTGGGCCGTAATGGGCATCTATTGGCGGAAAAATAAGAAATACGGAAATTTCGTCTCTATATCTAGCCTAACTGGTAAATGCACAGCACAAAAATTAAAAAAAACTTTTGCAGCTCTATTCTATGGACATGGTTACCTCATATGGTCATATTAATGAGCCAAAATAGAATCACTGTTTTTTTTATGATTTTAGCCTGAGCCAGTCCCTTTAATTCCGCAGGCAGGGCCTAGAACTTATCTTGAAAAATCCTATGGCCCACTAAAATCAACTTGTTGCGTCAAAAACAAAGATATTGCTCAAAGTGTGGCGCAGCGATAGAATAGAATGATGTCGGGCCAGTTTTATTTTTTTGGGAGTCCCGCAGTTAGGCCTATTCTTTATAAGTCAGGCACTGGGTATTCTTTACATCAGGCACCAGAAACACCAGATAACACGATACATTGACCCAATGCTGATATAATGCTGGGCCACTGTCTGCGACGCTTGGCCAATATTATTCCAATCAAAACCCTTTACGGTCTAATCACTATATTTAATCATGAACATATATTTTATCTGAACACTTCTTAAAGACGAAAGTAGGCCTACCTAACCTTGGGACTCCAAACGTTATATTGGACATATTCATAAGGACTGGTGCACAGAAATGTCAACTGTTTCTCACACACAGCACCCATATTTCCTCTAAATAGGACACAAACTCAGGCAAAATAAACTTAATAAATAAAAATGTATATATATTTCACCATACTTTGACCCTTTTTCATGTCAGATGGTCGTAATGAAAGGGTTAACTTACCACATTATCGGGCATTGCAATAAATTACATTATCCGGTCATATTTCACACCAGAAGTGCATAAATGATATCAATGTGCATTTTTAATGATACAAAATTTGCTATAACTAGATAACTAAATAACTATCTTAGCCAAGACCTAATTGTTATATTGCGTAACACAACACAGTTGTGTCAAGTGAGGCAGAGAGGGGTGGGAGAAGGTGGCGAGCCCTCCCGCGACAGACTGCTGTCGTTCACAAACATTGACATTGACCCAATGTTGTTTTAATGTTGTGCCGACGTCGAAGGCGGCGGGCCAGCATTAGAACAACATTGGGTCAATGCCTCGTGTTTGCTGGGTTGCGGTTACAGCTGATCTGCAAACTCGAGTCATTGACACAATGTTAGCCTGATGGTGGCCCACCGTTTACAACACTGGGCCGACATTAGCCCAGCATTGGCATACCAGTATATAGGCCTTAACAAGATAAACGCTCACCCAATGCTAGCTTACTGCTGGCCGGCCCATCGTCTACGACCATGACTCAGCTGTAAAAAAAACAGCATTGGCTAAAGGTCTCATTTTTGCAGGGAACACCGGCAACTCGATACCGTGACACAATGTTGGTTCAATGTTGGAAGAGTGTCAAAGATGATGGCACAACATTTAACCAACATTGGGTCAGTGCAAGCCAAAAGGATGCAGTGACATCAGGGAAAGGAAGTATATACTTGATTTACAAGTGAGCAAAAACGGCCTTTTGGCAGCGCTATGGCACGAAGAGACGGGGGGCCAGTTAAAAAGCAGTAAATGCCTAGTATACCAGGGAGCAGATATTGCCTTCTGACATTGCACAGACAGAACAGATAGTAACGGAAGTTAACGACAGACGTTTGCGTGGAAAGTCAACCTAAAAGTTTGTCGAGTCGACAAACTAAAAAACTAGATCACCATCAATTGATGACACCCAAATTATATTTTCCTTATCAGTTTCAAACCTAGATCACCATAAACTGATGACACCCGAATTTAATTTTCCTTATCATTTTCAAATACTGAAGAAGTCGTATATAAATTAAATTAAAAACATTTTTCTATGATTATTGTACCTCACCAATTCTTAATCGGGTGCCCATTTTACAGCAGCATTGACCGGGGTAGCCATATTGGAAAATCCAAGATGGCTGTCACTCCAAAACATAATTTTCATTAATGCCTGACCAAACGTAATATAATTAGAATTAATTCACTTTTGTTTTCTACCACACTGATTTTAAATATGAGGCCAATTTGTAAGGTTGACTGGATTTGAAATATTATAAAATCCAAAATGGCCGCCAGCCAGATCATCCATTAATAGTCGAACAATGTCACATACTTGTAATTGAAAACGATTTTTCTATTGTTGTTTTTACCCCCCCCCCCCCTAAGGGGAGGGGGATTTTAATCGCGCCAGGATTCTGTCTGGCGTCACGTTTTCTTGTGGGCGCAAAAACTACTGGTTAATTTATTTTGAAATTTTAACATCACATTCCTAGCAACAAGGGGATGTGCAAGTGATTTTTTAGAGATGCTACCAAAATTCAAAATGGCCGCCAGAGATCAACTTTAAAATTTTTTGTGGGTGCAAAAACTCTGAAACTTCAAGTCAGACATTATTCAAATTTTACTATCACATTCCCCATGATATGGAGATGTGCAGGTGACTTTTTCAAGGTTTTACAGAAATTCAAAATGGCCACCACAGATCAACTTAATTTTTTAGGCGGGGGGGGCGTAAAAACTCAAAAAATGTGTTCGGTCTATTTTTTTGAAATTTTAACATCACATTCCTAGCAACATGGGGATGTGCAAGTGATTTTTAAAGATGCTACCAAATTTCAAAATGGCCGCCAGAGGTCAACTCCAAAAGTTTTTGTAGGCGCAAAAACTCTAAAACTTAAAGTCAGAAATTATTCAAATTTTACTATCACATTCCCCACGATATGGAGATGTGCAGGTGCCTTTTTTAGGTTTCACTGAAATTCAAAATGGCCGCCATGGATAAACTTCATATTTTTTTGTGGGCGCAAAAACTGAAAAAATAAAATCAGTAATAATTCACATTGTACAATCACATTACCCACCATCTGGAAATGTGCATGTGACTTTACTGAAATTTAAAATGGCCACCACAAATCAACTTTTTTAAATATTTGTGACCGCAACAAATCTAACCTAATTTATGGCGGGGAATGATATAGGACTTCAGTCCTCTTGTTACTTGATTGAATTTAAGCTGATCCATATTTATAAGTTACCTTGTCTGGAATCACAAATGACAATATTCAATATGGCAGCCACCCAAAATTCAACATAATTACACAACATAATTATCTCGACACACATCCCTCCCTAACATTTAACAGTTACAAGGCAGGTACAAGTCCAGCTAAATCCATCATATCAAAGAATCTAGGAGACCGTTTTCCTTTGTACTAGGACTCTAAGTTGTGTGGTGATGATATGATGGTGAAATATCTCAATGATGCCGATATATTTGGGGGTATATAAATGTATCTTATATATAGTGGGCCCTAATGGAGATAAAACGGTCCATAGCTCGAGCAGTGGTCAAAGAGTTTATGAAGGATGGAGTTGTGCTACCCCCAAATACCCGTAGTCTGGTATACAGTGGTGTATTCATAACCTTTGATGTAGACAACTTGGATAGCAGTAAGTAAGTAAGTAAATATCTTTTTTTACGTCATTTTTCGGCCAGTATGGCCATTTAAATGACAATTCAGACTAAAATAATATGATATCTTGAACAGCAAAAGTGATAAGGTAAAAAGACGAAACTGATAACAGTATGTCCGCAAGATAAAAACGACTGATGATAACATGATGCGTATTGAATATATATACACTCTTAAGAACCTCAAACAGCGCCAGCGCCGATACACAATATAAATTAACACAAAACGATGACAAAAACAATTATAATTGAAAGTCACAAAACAGTGTCATTGTCAAAACAAATATATAATATATACTATAATACTATATACTATAATCAAAAAAGTAAACCCATTTAGACATAAATATGAAACTTTTTCTCATGGCCATTTAGACATAAATATGAATGACATAAACAATGAACGAGAAACCATTAAGTAAGTAAGTAAGTAAAATGTCTTCTTTACTTCACTTTTTCGGCCAGTATGGCCAGAGAAATCATTAAACCACAAAAAATTCTCAAAAATTAAAGACTTAGGCCTACAGTGCCCCCACGGTTGGTAATAAGGTCTGTGATATTGAAGAACATCACAGAGCGATCACGAACCGTGAGGACACCGTAAGTCACCACAGGCTAATTGTACGGCAATGGCTTCTCTATGACATGCTGCATTATCCGCCAGGATGCCACAGAGAAACCATTAAAACAATGAAGTGAAAAAATAATTATATGGCAATGGTTTCTTTCGGACATCCCGTCCATCACCAGGATGCCAAAGAGAAACCACTGCAAACACAACAAAGAAATCATAGAGGAATTATGAGTAGACCTACAATGCCCCCACAGCTGGGGATCGGGTCTGTCATCGAGAGTTAGCACGACAGAGCGATCACAATCCGTGGGAGCACTGTAAGGCACCACAAGCTAATTGTATGTCAATGGTCTCTCTCTGACATCCTGCACCATCACACAGCACGCCACAGAGAAACCATTAAAACAATGAAATGAAAAGCTAATTACCCTTGGTGAAAAACACTGAACTATTTGAAAGTAAACATAAAAACACATGAGAAAGAAACTTTACGACACAAATTAAGCTGAAATTAAACATTAGAAAGTGAAACAGAACATCAACATACAAGAAAACAGTCCACACATGAGAAAAAGTTTACAAATAGAAAGCACAAATCCATAAATCCTAGAACATACGTCTGTCTGGGTGTACTTGGCCTTCTAAGAAGTTGCCCAGGGGGGACCACGCGGAGGTGACACCCACCCCCCAACTTGGATAGCAACGCATCGAAGTAAATTTTCGTAGAATGAGTCTCATGGCATAGCAATATCAGCCTTACAAACTACCAGTCTAAGGATAAAAAAGGAGTGCAGCGACCCTATATTCAGCTCGATTCTAGAAACACTTTTGTCTACAGTTTTAGTCTGTTGAGTGATACTGTCATACCAGTGTTCCTTAAAAAGGCAGTGGCACATTCTACATGATGAAACATGAAATCAAACTTGCAAGTTCCCTCAACCCTGGCCAAACTCTTGTGCTTGGTGTTGATCGGCCTATACGTGTAGGCCAAAATTGCCATCGCTTAGTCATTCCCTGAAGTTGGTCTTGGTGATGGGCGCTTTACAAGCCGAGGACAACATGTAGGGCCTACCAGATGATTGGTAAGAAACTGCGGGATTGAATGAGACCTTGATTTACTGTTCTGTTCTTCAGGAACTGGCGGTACCTAAATCCCTAGAGGGATGCATTCAAAGGTTCATAAATGATAATCCATGTTAATGTTTGCATCATCGTGGACCTTTATTTATGCCGCTTCATCCATGCTCCTCGAGAGTGACCACACAAACTATGCTCAATGGGCATGTTTGTTCCTTCAAGCACACTCAGAATTGCATCCTGAATTTCGTAGGGGGAAGTCATTCCACAAATTCAGCTTCATCGACAACGACCAATCTTATGAGCAGTCCAATACTAGGCCTAACCTTCATGCTTACGCATTGTGGTGCAGCTGGTATAGGCCTACATGTATGAAAACCCCGAGGCTCTCACACTTTTTGTGACAGTTGGTCAAGAATGGTAAGCGAGATATAAAGACGAAATTTCTTATTTTGAACATGCATGTCCGAAAGAAGAAACCGGGAATTAAGAATAATATTAAGAAGCCAAAATAAAAATGTTGGTTTTTTGATGATTTTAGCCTGATTGTGTTGCTTTAATATGGGCGATGTCAAAAATCTTAGAAACGTACGTGTTTAAGTTTTTTGAAAAAACCCCATTATTTTCGAGTAGCGGCCATCTTGGATTTTCTACTCTGCGATCTAATTTACGTTTACTATGAAATAGGCATAGAGGCCTATGATTTAGAACCAGTGAGATAAAAAATCCCAGAAAAGTGTTTAATTGTTATTATGTGACTTTTAGGTCAGTGATGGAAAGATCTGTTTTTGAATAGTGGTCATCTTGAAATTTAAATTATGCGATCTCAGTTTCCTTTAAAAACGGCATCAGATTTAGTGAGATCAATTTATGTAGACAAATTCCCCCTTAACAGACCCGATTAGAGGGCAAATCGCTGTGATTGACCACTACCCTTTCTGTAGTTCCAGGACTAATATCAGACGTCCAGTGATGACAGGTGACTGTGTGATATCAGATGTTTTGACAAGGAAATGACACAAGACTCTCTTCAGGTATTTCGACTTCTAATCATTCATTCCAACAGGTACACATGTACACACACACGCGCGACTTGGTATATCAACGATGAGAGCCCCTGCACAAGTGACTTATAGCAAAATCGCGCAAAAAAAAGCAGGTTGATCTGTCGGCCAATCAAAAGCATGCCCGTCTTCGAATCTTGTCCTTAAAACTTGTTGTGTTCTAATTGGCCCTCAGAGGACATAAATCCAATTACCGACCCGGGCATTTTCTGAGACCAATTCAACAACGTGCAAAAATATCTAACATTGTCTCAATGGGGAGTGTTCGAGGTGCCAGCCACGCGTTTAACGTTGACACATCACTTAACTAACAGGGAGACAATGCTCAGCCACGGTCAAGTCAGTTATCTTCATTCCACAGGTAATTCCACTGGTAATGCTACATTTTCTAAAATGCATCAATTCGTGCTGGCTTTTCCACTAGCTCCTCGGTGAACCAGTCTTTTGATAACGACTTTGCTTTGAACCTGGATTACAGGATTCGACATTGGTCATAATTTGTTTTTCTGCTTCTTAAATGCGAATTTGGGCTCGTAGAAATTTTTTGTCTTTGTTTGTTTCTGGAAGCACTTGAGATTAATTTCTCGAGACATAATTATTGAGCTATTGATTGACCAACACGGCCCCATCTCTTAATTGATCAGCTAATGCCCCCCCCCCCCCCCGAGCTTTTTTGTATTTCCGACTATTTTTAGATGTAATTTCCTTGTACTTGGCAACATGATTCACCATTAATTTTTTGTCTCGTCTGTTTGTAAACGTTATTTAATTATTATACATTTTATTTGAGGCTATTGGCAAGCCTGCTATTCATGATTTTTGCGAGCATATTTATGCCCATCAATGGGAATTTCCGTCCACTATATATACAAAACTTGAATTGCGGAAACAATACTAAGCTTTTAGAGAACATGTGAAAAATAAATTAAAACTAGCATAACATATGTTGAAAATATGTTATTCATGGTTCCAAGAATCCATAAGATATAGTAGTAAAATGTATAAACTTTGGAACAAATGCTTCAAACTTATGACGTTTTGACTTGCTACGGCAAGCCTTGATCACATACCTGATGTCCTGGCAGTGAAATCTACGACGAGATCATTCCGCGATGTCTCACCGCCATTTCACCGCCAGGACATCAGTATGTGATCAAGACTTGCCGTAGCAAGTCGAAACGTCATAAGTTTCAAACATTTGTTTCAAAGTTAGTACATTTTATTACTATCTTAGCATAACACACCCCAATAATTTATGTCCCAAATCACATCGATTTGATTTCGATTTAATTTATCTATCAGATTGGCATCATAGAAACTTTATTTTGTACTCTTCATATGAATTTAAGTATTCTCATTTTATTTTCCCAAGTATAAATTCTCACTTTTGCAAATAAAAAGCGCTTGCGATGGGCGCATTAGCATAAGCCCTTATGATGCCTCAATGTTTTATTATTATTTTAATATCCACTTAGTGTCACAAAGTCAATACATCATAGATCCCAATATAGTCCAAATTTATTAGTCCAATAGTTTTTTTTTTAGGAAAAGGGGTTACAGAAACCAAATACTCCGCCCCCCCCCCCCCCTGGATACGACCTTCGGAGTTTTACATTTGCTTTCATGCTGATTCGTTTGATTGAATAATTGATTGATTAATTGATTGATTGATTGATTGATCGATTGATCTACTTCCACACCATAAATTTATCACCAGACCACCCTATTAAATGAGTAAATATTGCTATAATAGTGTAACGAGAACTTAAAATCCCTTTTCAGTTCACCATAAAGTGCACAAAAGTCTTATTAATATGGAAGGTCACAGAATGAGCTCATTGTATTTTTTTATTGACATGATCTATTACATATTGGCGATCCAGACTATTACAACAGTTAATATATGTATTAAATAACACAAACTATACATACAGTGTAAGATAAAACAGACCAACATATTCTATCACTGTAGCAAGTAGATTCAGTCTTAGAATTATTTCATCCTAATTAGCATACATATTTTACTTTTCCTGCAAACAGACCAGCTTTTCACTGGCATCCCACAGTTGCTGCGCTAAGACGTCATTTTCTGCATGTCTGGCAGGTTTTACGACCGAACAGTCTCTGTAACATGAAAGTAAGCTTTATCCCCTTGTAGTTCTTGACACCCATCGAATAGTGGAAAGTATTTTATTTTGTGGGATTTTCAAACCACTTTAATTTTCACACATAAAATATACAATAGGCCTACAATAAGATATTCCACAGAACGGACAGACAGACACAATATCGGGCTGTAAAGTTGATAGTATTACCATAAATTATATACATCCTATATATAATTTCTGCCTTCGATATCAGAATCTATGGACAGAGAGAATGAATAAATCAACGGGCCTCAGGTCACTTTTATACACATGCCGGCTAAACTGGGTCAGGAAAATAACCTCCTGAGGATGGTGAGATGATGTAGATGATACTGTCCTACAGACACATAATTCGATCCCTGACGGTTTGCAGCCTAGGACACTGCATGTGACAGAGGCTGCTCACAATACTAAATCTTTAGAAGTAGATGAGGAAAAAACATTAGACCCTGTGCATAGTTCGTGTTGGCTGCGTTTGTTGGATTACAAATAATCCAACATTCAACCAACATCAAACCAATCAGCCCAGAGAATACGCACCAGTACTTGCTGAGGTAGTGATTATTAGTGACAAAGGAAGCTTAGTGACAGTGTCCAATGCCTGCAGGCCATTTTGGGGTAGATGAAGCAGTGCTTACGTCATCGAGATCAACCAGGAAAATTGACTCTATGTCCCTTGAGACTGGTTTAACCATAATTCTTGACTACTCAGATGCGCGATTACATTATACTAGCATACTACTCTCCATATCTTCGATATGATGTCAATTATTATATACATGTAATATTGTGTTAATAGGTTAATGACGGCATTTTTAAACGTCACCAGAAATAATAGTCATGACGTCAGAAGTCAGGCATGTTATGCGCCACAGCTCATTGTATTTAACTAATTATGGCAGACAATTGAGAGTAAACCATAGTTTATTTATTTTTTTACATTTTTGCTGACTGTAACCATGGCAAATTGGTAGCAAAAAGAATTGTAATGAAATAGTACATGTAATAACAAAACAAGCCCTTATAAAGCATAATTGCATGTAATTCACCACAAGCATTGACAATAGTTACACATCACATTAATTACACATGCTCCTACAAAATGATCTTTTGCTAAATTGTTAGCATGACAACAATAACGACCTATTTTTTTAAAATTCCTAGGTACAGCACGTAAGACTTCGGTTTTCGGATAGAGTACAACAGTCATATACAACCTTCAAAGCTTTTGGCTCTCCTCGAGATATTCAACACCAGAGTTTGCGTCCTACTACAAACTCCGTATCTCTCTACAACGGCTTCCGCAGCAACACAACAAATGAATAAAATACAGCGGATGTGCAACTGGCTGACACCGATGCACACTGTTTCCACCAGGTTGTTGTACTTATATAGATATGTACTTATCGATCAAAAAATCTTGGATGAAACAACATAATAATTCGGATATGCTTCAATATCTAAATGGTGGCAATTTTTAACTAGAGATGTGAATGCATCTCCTGCATTTTAATTGAAGCAATATCACTGAACTGATAAAAAACAAAAAGATCGTCATTTTCTCGATAATCATTTCGTGGTCAGGCAGATAAATGCCTACATACAAAAGTTATTCAGACCAGGGGTTCATGAGATAACGCGTTCAGAAGGTCTTAAAAAGTTAAAGTGGGTGGGTCGTTTTGGAGGTCACAATGTCAGAGCATTATGGTGTAATCGGGGTAGGAAACAACGTGTTTCAACTAGAAATGAACGACAAAACATTACAATCTCAAATAGATATTGTGCACTAGCATTATCTCTTTCATTCTAGATACAGTAAATCAAAGTGTTGCTCCTTAATATACATACCTGAAATATAGGCCTGAATACTTTTCAAGATTTTCAGTGACTGCACAATGAATAGTTGTTTGTGCTCCTTGAACTGGTGTCTTGAGAAAAATATAGCCGAACAAGCGAGTCAATCCTACTACGTAGAAGGGCATCACTTGTTTAGCATAACGGTCTATCTCGGTGCGAGTCATACCAGGAGAAACTGAGAAAGACGATACTCCTGTTCCTGAAAATAAAACATGGTATATTTAGTCTTTTTAAAGCAATTTCATTAACATTAATTTTAATTGTGGTCATCTGGAATTTTTTATCATTATTCACAAGACAACGATAATGCCGTAGGCTACCAATGTGCCAGACCTCAGTGAACTAGGTCTACCTCAGTTTGAGCTTGCGGTGTTCAGGGGTCAATGTTCATTTTGGTTTGCAAATCTCATCTTCACGGATGGGAAGCCAGCTTTATGGGGAGCTGCCTCCCCGGGTCTCAGTTAGATAGTTTGCCACATTGGTTGCACTCGATGTCAGAGTCGATGGTTCAATCTTGAGCAGTTTAAATGTGTAATCTATAGTTTGTGGAAGTGTATTACAGACGTTTCGTTTGGATAATGTATATGTAATACTTTTTCAGCAATAAAGAAGCTTAAAACTGTATTCTTATACAGACTTCTCCTCGTAAGATAAACGATCCTATATTTAAAATATGAAGTTAGTTTCCAAATACCATAATAAAGGAACTAACATATATGGTTACAAACAATCAGAAGCTGTTAGTAACAAATTTGCAATTGGCATCATGCAGTCTCATTGTTTTGTAGAATTGAGATCAGATAACATTAGTAGACAGCAACGAAATGATGTTGGTGTTCTATTAATGTTTATATATATATATGGAATTACAGTGCAGCTAAATAGCATTTGGAACTGGGTTCTAGAAATGCTTGATAATCAGTTTGTAGATAAAACTGTGTGTGGTTTCTAGTAGCTGTAAATTACTGTGGTATTATAGTTAGCGTGATCAATAAGTTTTGTTTAAAAACAAGTTAATATACAGGAATAAAGTAAGAGCAATCTATGACATGTAATAATCTATAACCCTTTCACCACTAAGCGTTTTTAGTTCGTTCGATTTTAACATCATGATTTGCAAATGTTTGGGCCCAAATTAAACAAATATGAGCAATTCCCACCTAATTGAAGTTGTGGTTCGAAGGGGGGGGGGTTAAATAAGATAAACTGTCTTTTGAAAACGTATCTGCACTTCAGTACAATTAATTATATCTCAATCGTTCGAATTTCAATAATTAACAAATGTGATAATGAATAGTCACCACACATATGGTTATTACCAGTTAGATTCAAATGAAGTTGTCGAGCAAATAAAATGTTTTCTAGTTTACTGTTGCTGCTGGCCGTGAAAGGATTGTAATTCTCCACTTGACTTAGGTGTTCCGTATCCAGCGATCCCCCTAAAACAAACTCACATCCTGAAAATAGCACAAGCAATCAAAAGATTTCCATGGGAAATATTCGTGTAAAAGAAAGCTACTGATGAGTATTAAACATTAAAATATGTGGGTCATCACGATTCCGCATGTGCAGCATGTTCCAACGTTCTGAGGTAATATTGTTGATCAGTGAAGCGAAACGACCCACCTGCTTTAAATCAAACATTAAATAAAACTATAGTAAAAAAGTAATAGTGGAAAATATTTATTTTGTTAATCGTAAGCTAGAAGTAATGTTCATATATATTATAATGATCCTTTATATAAGACAATGTATAAACTTATTCATTTGTTCTTTAATGAAATAGGTTTTCTGTTTTTCAGGGAAAATGTTATTAATATTAGTCATTGTATTGCCCAAAATCACCAACGTGAAGGCCAATGCGAAAAGTTTCAAACTATTTTGGTGCCGGCCACGAGGGCTCATTCGGCCCGGTTGTAGGTCGAAACTCACAGGTACTAGGTTCGAATCCTGACTGGGTCTGATGTTTGTCGTCGGGGTTGTGCACATACAGTGCTCCAAACTGTTCAAAGGACTGGAGTGTACAGTGCTGTCTATGGTACTGTGCACTGTAAAGAACCCTTGAAGTCATTTGATAAGAGTGTGACATAGTCCAGACTCCAGGTTTCCATCTGTCGCGATATTGCCATGATTGTGCAGAAAGCGACATAAGTCAATATTCACTCACTCATTCAAACTGGTTTGATTTTTTAGCGTTCGCGTCGGTTTTGCATGAGAAAAGCAGGAAACGTAGAATTCCGCGTCTGTTCGCGTGCTGTCGTCGCCTATGTTTTCGCTCTCGCGTCGGTCTGTTTTGTGCTTAATATAATACTGGCCGCTCTAAAAGACAACATTTGGCCCAAGTATTGAACTCCAATATACACAGAGACTGAATGAATGACAAAGGATTGTTTGACTTGTACACTTGGGCACTTGGGCCAAAATTATCCTATGATATCAGAAACATGCTTTGACGTGAGAGAGGAATACATGTCTAAACCAAAAGCTCTTTTTCATGGGAACGATTATTATATAGACATGATTGAAAAATAAATAATAACTAACTAAAAAAAACTAACACATATGGGTTCTTGATGATAATGTGATAACCCTGCTCGGTGCTGAAGACTTCAATAAATCTGACAGTAAATTTGTCAGTAGAAAATGTCCCAGGTGATTCACAGCTAAATGCATTTCAAAACCATCCTTTGACAACCAGCATTCTGGACACCACATAACACCTGAACACATTAAAAACATTCAACTCTTCAAGCAGCTGTTAGACTTTATCATCATTTGTTGATTTACGATGACATGAGCTGCTATTACATGACAATGTCATCCTGCGATGAATAAAATACAAAATGAAGCGTATACAGTATGAGCTTGTTCAGCAGTCCACTGTGCACCTGTTTATGTTTACTGTTTACTCGCTCGATCAAATTGTAAATATGAACGACTGTAACCACTATTAGCTGTTATTAATGTTATCACAGCCCACATAATATTGTAGTTAAAAACCTTTTAAGCGCTATAAAGCACGACTATGTTTTAAATCCATTCTATCAGCAGATTTTTATTGGGAATTAAATGTATGTTTCAACATCAAAAGTAACATTTTTGGGGTCTTAAATTAAACGAATACGAGTAATTTTCACCCAATTAAAGTTGTGGGTCTCATTAGCGAGACACAACAAAATATAAATTAAATGGCTTAGTGGGTGAATGATTAAAATTTAATACTCTGGCGAAATTAGGCGTTATCAGCCTGCTCATCTGATGACTGCTTCGACTTGTTTGGACAAACTGTGGACAGTTACCATACAGCACATATATACATTTTAACTCTCTATGTTTTGGTCATGTATTCCGTGGAGGTACTTATAGAGAATAGGTTATGATGACATATATTTTCGTTTATGTGAAAGCACTCCACTCGTGCAGCCTTAAAAGGTTAGTTCACACTTATGCTAGTCTATGTTTACAGTTATTCACCAGGTGGCGCTTATGATGACTAAGTTTGTAACACTCCCAGTGCTTTCTGGGTATAAACTTATGGTGATAATAGTGCCCAGTGGACGACTGCCTTGAGTAGTATCTACATTGAATGAAACGCAAATTTATTTTTATATCCATACCAGCATTGTTAACCAGTATATCGAGTTGTTTCTCCTTTGCCAAGATCTCTGAGCAGAATTGACGAACAGATTTTAAAGATGCCAAGTCGAGGCAGTATGTTAAGACATCCTGGTTTCCCGTTGTTTGTCTAATGTTCTCAGCTGCACGCTCAGCCTTGGTCAAGTCACGACATGCCAAAATCACTCTGGCTCCTGCAATTAACATTATAATTTTATAAGTTATAAAAAATTGTTTGAGATTTTTTAAATATATCAATAATCTAAAATTCTAAAATTATACAAAGATATGTTTCATGAGAACAGAAGTGGTATCACTTTATTTAAATTGTAATTAGGAGGGTTTTTTTTAAATCAATCAGGATGTCCATACCTAAGTTGGGAGGATTGAAATCTGTATCGAAATCCCAGGAATGTATACGGGGCATTTACACCTCCCTGCTTGGACTAACTCCCTTAAAAAGGGCTCTCGTGTTCAAATTGATTCCTTGGGATTCAACAGGAAGTATAATTAAACTCCAATGATTGACACATGCAAGATATAACCTCGTTATTTCACCCGATACGTACCTCTTCTGGCAAAATCTCGTGCTGTTTCTCTACCAATCCCTGTATTGGCTCCTGTTATAATTGCTGTCCTGCCTACAAGATTCGCTTTACTTTGACAGACTCCACCAGCAAAATATCTTTTTAAACCAATGTAGCACAATCCTGTTACAGAAAACAAAATAAAATCAATCAAATTAGCTGCACATCATAGCATTTTTTCCTAATGAACCTCAATTAAACCATGCAAGGGGCCAATTGATCTAAAACATCCCTGTGTATATTTATTCAGTGATTAATTTAATCCAGAAAATTTGTGCAGCAGTTTTAGCAAGGAACTATTGCGCCAAGGAACTATTTTCCATACCAAAAACACTGTTGCTGTGTAACCTTTGACCCCCCTCCCAATTATGCTGAAAGCTGCTCCGTTATACCATACACATTTCCCCTATTATTATTAGTAGGCTTATTGCTTTACACTGGCGCTCAACACATATTAGAACAATCAATTACATTACATATTGACCACTAGATATATAATAACTCTTCTCCAGACTCCTGGTGAATCGTTTCTTGTGTTTTTCATTTATTTAAAACATGAATTGCTAACGAAATTTCGCGCTTTAATCGATGCAAAATGTGTTTATTTATGCAAATAGACATATTGCAAATTAAGTTATTTGTTGAACCGTTCTCCACACATAGATGTCGCTCACGTTAACTTCTCTATATTTGAGCCTTGCAAATATCACTTTAAAAATGAACGTAGAAAGAGTGTTAGTAAGCTTCGAGCAGCTTTTTTTCGGGCTAATATCGGTTTTACTATAACAATAGCGCGTGTTTCGAGGGCGTTATGGGTATTTGTGGCCTGAGTCGTCAGATTAGAGCTGGACCAGAATGGTTTGAAGCCTGAGGCTGCAAGCCGAGGGCTTCAAACCACTCTGGTCCAGCTCTTATCTTACGACTCGGGCCTCAAATAACCATAAAGCCCGAGTAAACACGTGCTATTACTATTATTATCACAACGGTTACCAAAATATAAAACACAATTGATTGAGCAGATTTATTTATTTTTGGATCATTCTTGTGATATAGATTAAAAATACATGTTCTGACTGGCACTAGGCCTAACACTGTAGGCCTACATATGTTGTAGCCAATTGAGTTAGCCTAGGTGTACAACAGACGTGCTTAGCGCTATGCACAGTGTACACATGTGCATTGGTGCATAGCCTAGACGCTAGCCTACTAAAGGACATTTGACGCCCCCTGGCGATGCAATTCAATCTGCGGGCTTCAAATGTATTTGAAGCCCAATGTCATTCAATCTGCGGGCTTCAAACGTATTTGAAGCCTACTTTTTACAATTAAAGCCCATACTAAACAGTGCTATAGGACCACAACGCCCCATTATGTGATAATAATGTGTATTATCATGATTATTAATGCCCCACGTTATTTGACAGGGACTTAAATAGTAAGGCAGGGCTATCGTAGTCTAGGGCGAGGGTTACCATTGATGTTGCCGAATATTCGACAAGTCAATGGACGCGACCAACGCCTCAGACCTCGATCGTGGTGTCTTGCCCGGTCAGCAAGCTGTGGTTCGCTGTAGAAACTCAGTTAAAGCAGAAGATTTTCTTCATTCATTCTTTATTCATTCCATATTCGTGCAAACATTGTCAGATATGAGCGTGCTACTTAGTCCCGTGCTACAGGGGGCGGCTATCCAGCCATGCGGCTGAGTGCGTGTGACGTGCTTACACTTCTGACTCTCGAGAAGGCCAGTACTAGAATGGGCGAGCGCGGCCGTGCGGCATATGGTGTGAGTACCGGGCGGAAGTGCTGATCCGGCGATCAGCGATTCCGTCTGGCTTGAGCTCGGCACGATGATCTGCTAGTTAGGTCGCCACATTACCCCCGGGCTAAGTGACAACGTATATCTACAAAACTATGCTTGTGGTGACCTCAACGGCAGATATCGTAAATTTACGGTAAACTATGCGCCGACCAAGTAGCACCGATTCGTACCAAAATATCAATGTTATAACAATAAACATGTAAAAACAAAAGTCGTGATACAGCGTGGGTTGTTGGTGAGCTATAGTGAGTGCGGCTATGACCAAATCTTCATTTATTTATTTCCGATCCTCTTTGCAAATGTCCTTTTAACTAGCCATGCCCAAAACTCTTAACTCTCATCCAACTGACTTAGTTATTTAACAGATATGATAATAGTGAAAACTTTTCTTATTTGTTTAGCAATGATTTATTTGTGCCAGGCCTAGTAATAGTCGCGTGATTAAAAAAAATTCAAAATGTTTACGTAAATTGCTATGCAATATGACTACGTAAATTATATGCAATTCAATGTAAAATAATGTGATAATGCGATGCGTGTGGCTGGTCTCGCCGTCTTTATCGTTAGGCGCTATAGTAAACCGCGAGTGCCAGCCACACGAATCGAGCACGTGTGTGGATAGTGCGTCCAGCAAATGCTGAATATAAACGATTTATCGCATTCGCTGATCGTGAGGGCAGTACGATGAGTACTGTATCGAACGTGTGTTCGCATTATCGGTTCGGTTCGTGGGGTCGATTGTGTTTATCGTAGCGTCGATCGAATGCAAATTATACCCGAATCCCCGTTAGCGCGAGGAGTAAAATGCTGTATGATCGTGCTCGGGCCGTGTGGGCCTTTATTGTGAGCGATCACAGCTGGCGTCTCACCGTGTGATAGCCGTGGGTTGCATTAAGCTGTAACGCTATGACGTACCGAGTTCGGGAGCGTGCCGAACGACAGGGTTTAAAATGATTCTGCGATGTGTCGCAAAAGGACATGATAACATGTTTCTATATGCGGTGGAACAAGTTGTTCCGCAAAATGTCACGTGTGGGACATGACCGGCTACGAGACCGGCGCGCCAAACGCAAAAGTCGCCCTCTTCCGCTGGCAAAACATTAAAGTTAAAAACGCACGTGTCTGCGTCATATCACCGAACGTGCGGTGAAAGGAAACAGACCTATGCATTATCGTATAATTCGGTGGCGATGTATCGTAAAAGTCGGAGGCGATATAAAGTATGGAAATATTTAGGCTGGAATTAATAAAAAATTTACCAATATTGAGTTGAATGATGAATAATCTGAAAAATATGCAGGATAAGAAATAATCAATGTTCGGTAAGCCTAATACAGGTGAGTACAATTAAAATGGCTGTTGAAATTCTGGTATTCTGGAATGTCAGTTGAAATTACTTAGTCTATTTAAAACTGAATACTAAAGTTCTGAGGTCGATGCTGATCTGGTTCTTTGCTCTGGAAGGTCCATGATTATTATTATTATTGTTGATTTCAGCAATGCGGGGTGTAAAATATCTCACATTTGCTAAAAATGTCTGTTGATCGCTGAGTCTGGTCATGCTGTGTCGTACCAGTAAATGTGGGGAAGCCCCGTACAGTAGACGCTGTTGAAAATACTGCTGATGCTGACTGCTAGCCGTGTCGGCTGTCTGGAACAGACAATCACGTGTATAAAGTCTGTCGTCTGTGCTGTTAAATGCGTGGTGTATAGGTTTATACGGCACACGCTGTGTGCTGTGTTGTAGACAGGACCGTATTTGAGCAGCGACGCAGGACGTGTGGACGGCGCCTGTGACGGTCACACTGAGAGGTCGGCCCACATAACACACCATACTGATTCGAGCCACAAATCTGTCAGCATTAATAAACTTGTCAAATCAGGTTACATTACACAGTTTATATCAAATTGAAATTGTTTATTTAGTAAAGTCATTTAAATAATGAGGCACTCAGTCTGCGACCTATTTGGCTAGCTGTGCAGGCCCTAGCGAGTATAAAAATGTCATATATGTGAACAATGCCAAACTGTCGTTGGCCGTCGTTAATATTATTTTAATCACTGAAGTGACGTAGGTCTACCTCCACCGTGTCGGTGGCTAGCCTCCATATGTTGGCGCACACCCCAAACCTTAGCAGCTTAGGCCAGGGTGTGCGGTCGCCACCTCCGCCGTAGTCGCCCTCTGTCACACGAAACAGTAGCACTGCGAAATCTGACAAAGTATTATCGTAGTCTGGTGATGAATTATCGAATCTGTGTTTTCTAGGTTATGATAAAATGTCTGTTGAGTGTGGGGTTGCCGAATAAAGTAGTCTTTATAGATCGTAGTCTTTATAAAATGGCTTTTTACTTGCACGTTATATAAAAAATAGATGTGTCGTTATCAGACACATAGCACAATATTATAGTAGACTAATACGTAAGGATTTGGGTCCAGCAAATAACATGTACACATGCCAATAAAATTGCTAACATACTGCTCTAAGCTAAAATGTATAAGACAATTGACTGTCCAATCTGCGAGAAAAATATTTTCTCGGAAAACGGAAAGTGAAATATGATAAAATACTCGAGTCGGAATAGCTGTCGAATCGTATATTTCAGACCGTAAATTCTGAAAATTATTTTCCAAAATCGAATAGCAACTTAGACTAGTAGGTGTTACAATCATATGATGACACCCGTAATGTTTTATTAAACTTTTGTTAAATAGAAAAATATTTCATTTCGCTGACAGCTTCTCGCTTGAGTGGCATAGTATGCATGTCTATTTCAAATATTCTCGGGAGAAATACACACGAAAAAATTCTTCTTTTTTTTTTAAATCTCTTTGTGTCTATTTCTCGTAAGAGAACTCGTACGACCGTGTCATAATCGTTCGTTTTGTTATTCGTTCGCTCGAGTCGTATAATGTATCTCTACAGCCATGTTGATGCTGTATTAGTCCGATATTTCCTAGCGGTGAATGTCTGTTGGCTCATTGATATATCATCAAAGGTCTAATTTGACGTTTTCAATGCGCTGTCATCCTGCAAAAATGACATCGCTTTCGCCGACAAAACTATTGTTTTAAAATGTTTGCAAAAAAAAATACTTACGTTTCGCAATTATTTCTTTGCGAAACACATGAAAATGAGAAAAATTCCAATCTCTCAGGTAAAGACCAGTGTAAAATTCTATTAGTCTTGTAGAGAAAAATATTTTAAGTTTTGTCGATTAGAATTGTAGTCTATAAACTACACGTCTGCCGGCTATCCAATATGGATGCCGCACCACGTGTTTAGAATATTCCGATCTCGCCGCGGAAAATTGTGTCGTCTTAATTTATGTGAATATCAATGAGCCCAGACATCGTATGATGCGCTGCGCACTAGTCGGTGTGGAGGAACGCGTGTAGACCCCATAGGTCTGAGAGCAACTAATTCTAGGGATCGCTACCACCACCTAGCGGCGGCTGACTTACCATCACATAGAAAAATATAAGTTCTGCTTCCACTACAATATAATATTGAATAAAATGTAATGAAGTTTGACCTATTGTCCTAAAATTATAGAACAGACCAATTAAGACCTTTTATTCATTCAATATGGATGCAATTGTGTAAAAATGGCTCTGTTTCCTAACAAAAACTGCACAAGTCGAGATATAATTTCGTGGTTGAAAAATATTTTTCGTGTAGTCCAAAAAAAAAATAATATGGTGGGTGTCCTCATGAAAACCGCGTCACCCGAATGAGGTGCCAAAAACGGTTTAATTGACCAAAATTTCAAAATATCATCCTCTCAGTCGCCGACAGTGGCTCAATAAAGATAATAACTTTGAAATCTGTTATAACTTAAAGGGTAGACTATTCAGTCTAGTATGCGTTTTTCGAAGTCTAGGCTGGATGTCTAAAATCCGCCATTTTGAAAAAGTCGAAACCACGTGGGTTTCTAGAAAAATCTATCGAATTTTTCACTGTTTTTAACGCGAAAACCTCTGTTTGTGCAATTTTTCTGACTAGCCTAATGGCATTTAGTGTGCATTTAGACCCAAACTCTTACGTACCTTCATAGAATGTAGATTCATTCTATGTCCCTCACATATAAAACTATCCAGTTCGCACTTTGAAAATGCTGTGAGACACAAAAATGCAGATCTAATCTATTCAACTGTGTAGAAAGTTGGGTGTCAGATCAAACGTCGTGGGATACCGTTAATGATGCGGTAGCCCAAAATGCTGCAGAAGGTTGCGTGTTCTTATCGATTCACAGTCGGGGGCATCAATATCGTAGTCTGGTGGTCTCCATTATCGTCGTCTGGAGACCTTAAAAGGCTTGATCAGAAGGTGCGTGGTCGGTTCACGTTCGGGGTCATCAATGTCGTAGTCTAGGGCGAGGGTTACCATTGACGTTGCAGAATATTCGACAAGTCAATGGACGCGACCAACGCCTCAGACCTCGATCTCGATCGTGGTGTCTTGCCCGGTCAGCAAGCTGTGGTTCGCTGTAGAAACTCAGTTAAAGCAGAAGATTTTCTTCATTCATTCTTTATTCATTCCATATTCGTGCAGACATTGGCAGATATGAGCGTGCTACATAGTCCCGTGCGACAGGGGGCGGCTATCCAGCCATGCGGCTGAGTGCGAGTGACGTGCTTACACGTCTGACTCTCAAGAAGGCCAGTACTAGAATGGGCGAGCGCGGCCGTGCCGCACATGGTGTGGGTGCCGGGGCGGAAGTGCTGATCCGTTGATCAGCGATTCCGTCCGGCTCGAACTCGGCACGATGATCTGCTAGTTAGGTCGCCACATGGCTACGCTTACAACAACTGAATGGAACCTGATCCTCCTCATCAGAATTTCACGATCACTGAAGGGATTTACTCGACTCACGATGTATGTTATATTGTTTCCTGTGACGGAATCACTGTATTAATACATATTTTGGATGCCGATTCAGTCTCAAGTCCCTTAAACATCATCTCAAATGGGGATAAAAGCTTCTAGCCTACTTGTAGTCTTAATGATATGCTGCCATAGCCTACACGTCATGATATTTGTGTAGGCTTATATTGCATGCATAGAAATTTTGCAGCTTACATCACCTTTAAGATACGATTAGGCCTATGGGTGGCAAAATTTGTCTTGTGGATACGTTCCACCCAGTGACAGCTAGTAGGCCTACAACAATTTATTCGCGATTCATAGACTATCGAATAGCTGGATTGGGCGGCCGCCATATTGGCGGATTGTCCACTCCAACCTCCAATCCTCTGTCTGTCTCTTGACATAACATATGCTGTGCACAAATCAGACAGAACGTGACGGCCTTAAACCATGTGGCTTCGGCTTCGTGAACTAGACGACACGTCCGACTACCATGGTGCCGGAGATGAGAGTGGTGCGCGATTTAGAATTGGCGGCAGGAGCCAGCGTGGGCAAGGCCGCTCGGGGGGAGGTTCACTCGTCAGTTTCCGGAAACCCGAGTGGTCTCACCGACTGAAGAGGAATGACACGCTGGTCCCCACATTACCCCAGGGCTAAGTGACAACGTATGATCACAAAATAATTTGTGGGAAAAGCGTGGTTCGTTGGTTCATCTGAACAGAGTCGACGGCAAAAGCCAGCCTGGGCGAAGGCGCGAGGGGAGGGGCTCACTTGTCAGTTTCCGGAAGCCCAAGTGGTCTCGCCGACTGAAGACTAATGAGACGCTGGTCCCCACAGGACCACCCTTTTTCAGTCCTTGTGCTGCATATCAGCCCGACCTAGTTGCATTCTCCAGAGGGTCATGAGTCCTGCATCGTCTGCGGAATCCGGACCGCAGGTCCACGATGCAAGACCCATGACCCCAGGGAGAATACAACGAGAGAGGGCTGATGTAAGGGACAATACAGCTTTAGCCATGATATTGTCTTTTTATCTCATACTAAACTGACTTATTCCAACATAAATGGCTATAGGCCTAGGTTATAACGCTAACTTGGCTTGTAATTTAGCCTAATTCCACTCATTCTCAAATTATTAATAATCAAGTTTAGATTAGCATAGCAACAGTCTACTGCATTATTTTTTCAAGTGCAACAGCGAAATAATCATACAAATTCATGTTCAAGTCTCCTGTGATCAGATCTGATTCAATTATGTAGTGTAGGCCTACAAAATTGTAACACCTCAATGGAGACATCTGGCGGGCAGCGCAGTAACAGAGGAGGGGAGGAGGAGGGGTGTCTACAGGCAGGTGACTGTGACAGGTATATTAGATAATGGGTGAAGCAGTCGACATTATGAGAAATAAAGACCGAGGGCGCAGCCCGAGGTTTTCATTTGTCATAATGCTGAACTGAACTTAAACATGGCAAACATGAACTCATTATTGGATATAGGCACTCTCCCGACGGTTAAAAGAAACCCATCTCTACCAACACCCCACCCATTTAGTCTGCTGGTGGCTGGATTCCATCGTAGGCGCCATTAGACAGTAGACAATAAACACTTTTTATCATACTATTTTAGGAAACAAGTTAAATAAGTTATATTAACGCTGTTTTTAACTTGACCAATAACAGAAACGTTGACCGAGACTCGAAACAACGTTGTTCCAAAGTAAATAGGCCTATGCTAAGATTGATGGTAATTATCACACACCACAAGCAAAATCCACAGTACGGGTCATTTACAATGCAAAGCGTCTCAGAGTAGGACGTGTTACTCTTTGAAAATAAGAACGAAAAGAAGATTATTTTCCAATTAGGCCTACCATTATTTATATACCTGGGTGACAGAGTATTTATTTCTCAGGAGATTCTCAGGTTTTGAAAAAAATGGAAAAGAAATACAGTGTTTGTTGTTTTCCATTTTTAAAATTTAATTATTATATAATATGTGAGCATAGGCTTTTATTTTAAATTGTCGTGTTTCTCTTAACTAGTGCACTATTTACACATGTTGACCCACAGTAACAGCCACTGACACGAATAAATTAAAATACAGTTGGGTGTCAGAAAATGGGCAGTGAAATTGTTCAAGAAATGTTCACTGAAATAATTTTCAAATGCATTTACAGGTAGGAAACCGATAAAAAATAAATATGATATCTGGTAGAAGCGATGATGATCTGGAAGCAATTATTTGCATCCAAAAATATTGCACTACTAGCCACCAAAGAAGTCGGCCCTAAAGGTGAAAGCAACAAAACATATCTTATTCATTTTATGTATGTCTAAGCGAAGATTATAAGCATTTGGAAATTCTTTTTGAATGTCATGTTACCAGTGGTTATCAGGTTATTTGTAATAATTTATTTTTCCTTCATAAATTATTGTGCTATCATTAAAAAATATATGTTTGCAATACTTTTAATATGTGATTCGCAACAAACACGATATGTTGAGCCAATGTTGTTTTTTTCTTGGGCCAGCGTCGCAGACGATGGGCCAACATTTAAGCGTCATTGGCTCAACGTCTCGTGTTTGTTGGGTCATGACATAAGTATTTTTATGCATGATGTTTTCTGGGTTTTTTCCAGCAAACAAGATACATTGACTCAATGTTGTTTGAAGGTTGGTCCACTGTCTGCGACGCTGGCCCAACATACAAACAACTTTGGGACAACGGCACTTGTTTACTGGGTTTAGTTTTCTAAAGTGTTTGAAATGACGTACATGTATAATTTTATATTATTAGTATTTAAAATGACGTATAATTATATATTATATAAAAGGCGTATTATTATGAGGAATCTTTGGTAACCCAGCAAACACAGGGCATTCACCCAATGCTGTTTCAATGTTGGCCCACTGTCCGCGACGCTGGCCCAAAATTGACACAGCATTGGTAATGGTTGGATGCCCCGTGTTTGCTGGGAGATTCGTGTGGCGACTGAAGGCCTACACTTGTGTGTAGGCCTATGCTAAGCCTAACGACATAATTCCTAGATGCACCACGTCTATAGAGTTCTAGAATTGTTGATAGTCTGTTCGAAATAGTAATGTCGACTGCCTCAACCATTATCTAGTAGGCTATATAAAAAGCACTCAAGAACATAATATAATTCTCGCAAGACCCATTTACCGCACCTGCATGGCTACAGTACTTCCATGGCATTATCACTTATCCTTATCCCATCTCGCCGGGACGAAGCATGTCGTCTTACCCCACCTTCGCATCAGATGAAGTGACTACACAGGCTTTCGCAGCCAATTACCTTAAAAATCCAACATCAGTGTAGCCCCAGCAGTCCTTGTGGTTGACCGAGGGCTGAAATCTTAGCTAACATCAGTGGTGGTGTCGTTATTGTCAAACGTATCTTACATTTCACAAGACAAGAAAAGGAATACATTTTATTGCCCCCCCCCCTAAAAAAATATATATTTCCACATAAACGGACAATAAGACGATAAAATTGATGACAAAATACATAATATAGGCCTACAAACGGACGGCGGTACAGTGTGCACTACAACTTGTTTTGTAGTTGACTTCAGCACATATAACATGTATAATGGTAAGCTATTTTCACAATTTTTTTGCGTGAGTGATAATCATTTTGGCATTTTCCTGTTTAAAGCTCTTAATTTTCGCGCCAACCATCTTTCTCATAGGCCTACATGTCATACGTATGCTTTGCATCAATCATTTCAATAATGTTTGGTAGGCTACTTGCGGTTAGTTGATTCCCTTAGGGAGCCCTTCGGCAGAACAAACCTCTTGAAATCCTGGGCGATATTATAAGAATTTACAATGTCATATTAAAAAGTATCAATATTACATATAAATAACCTGATAATAATGTTGTAGAAACTAATAACTTATGCGCCTTGCAGAATTCTAACAATTCTGTCATTGGACACGCCGATTTTGGTAGAGAATCTGCCATATTTAATTAAAATGTTGATTAAGAATGTTGTTTACATAATCCATAGCTTCATCTAAATATCGGAGTTTATAGTTATATTTTGGGGTTATTCTGTGACACTCAATAGCCCCGACCTGCAATGTTTTCACCTATCAATCTAATACAATGAAGTATGGGATAGGGGGGCTTATAAAACCCTATTTTCACCGAGTTACCATTCAAAAGTGTTTCCGGTGAAGACGTCACAGCGTTTTACAGAATTCTCTGCTCTGAATGTAAAGCCTACACAGTAGGATAGTGAGACAAATAACAGATAATTCTGGCCTACATGTTTTCATAGAAACTGCTCCTCGTTATGCAACGTTGTGGTATATGTGAGTACCATGAAACTATTATTATATGATTTCTACTATGTGACGTCACAAGACTGAATAGAACAGTGGCTTCACTGAGCTTTAAATATAAATTGTGACGTCATAGTCTAATACAGGGTGGAAAAAGTGGATCAACACCTGGGATAGACAGGTGTGACTATTTATTGAAATATGCAACCAATTCTAGAATTGTAAATCATTTGAGTGTTATGTTAACTAGCTTATGTCTAATTATGTTTGGAATAATACCAATTAAAGTCATTTTCATCGGGATTACTTGTACTCCTGCTTATGAAACCAGCACTTGACCCTACTGTAGGCCTACCGAAAAATAATAGGTCAGTCACGATCTCATGTAGGCCTACATTTTCGAACATTTTGTGGTAATAACAACCGTAGCTCTACCACGCAAATCCCCTTATTGTCTGTAAATAGGTACGGGTCAAGCCGTTTTTAAATGGCCGCCCATTTAAAAACCACCGTGCGTTTATAAGCACTTGCAGCGCACTTCCGGCGACTGTTTATAAACACCCGGGCGTTTATCAACAGTCTGCCTCGTTCACTTGTATACTGTATAACATAACATAGGCGAGTGTTTACAAACATCTGGGCATTTATAAACAGTCACCAATATGACTGGTTAACTGAACATTTTATTCCATAAAATCAGCTATTTTCGCTTAATTATACCAGATTTGGTATAATGTATAAATTGACACAACACATCACTACTAATGAACTTGAGAAGCAAAATCTGTGAAATACAAATCTGGTAAAAATAGTTAAAAATAGATTTTTTGACCACTGAGCCCCACCTCCTTCAAGTGTCATTGCTAAAAAATGTATACGTTGGGGGTACACTCTGCTATACCAAGAAGGTGGTGGATATAGTGATGATCAAATTGTATGCGGCATTTGTATATTCTATGTGGCATATTTTTTGTACACACGATTTAGTGCACAAAACCTATATACAACCCAGGAGCTCTGTCATTTATCCCACTTCCTAGGTAAGTTATAAGGGAATTTACCTTACAAAAACAACTAAAATGTAGATTATTGTATACTTAACTAAGCTGCGTCTTCATATTGCCAATTCATATGAAGGTATGCACTGTGATTTGTCATTTATGGGACTGGTGCTTTTGCTATTCTGTCGTGAAAAGCCAAAAGGCAGTATCTGCTTATTTAATAAATAACCTGATACTGCCTTTTGGCTTTGCACGGCAGTATACAAGTGAACGAGGCCGACTGTTGATAAACGCCCGGGTGTTTATAAACAGTCGCCGGAAGTGCGCTGCAAGTGCTTATAAACGCATGGTGGTTTTTAAATGGGCGGCCATTTAAAAACGGCTGGACCCGTACCTATTTACAGACAATAAGGGGATTTGCGTGGTAGAGCTACGGTTGTTTGACTTTTTGACTTTGAGTAAATACTCCAGCAGCCCTCCATTGTGGAGTATCAGGCTGGAGGGGGGGAAAGAGGCTGGCAGATTTAGTCGACCAGCTGACTCTTGAATGCTGCCACAGTTTTCGATTCTGTGGCAGCTGCCGGAAGAGAATTCCAATCAGGGATAGTTCGATGCCAAAAAGAATTTTGTCTCAGTGTGGTGTTAGCTCTGATGTGTTTATAAGCCTGATTGTGCCCACCACGTGTTCTTCTATCTGCTGGGATTAAACGGTCATTGATAGGAATTTCAACTAACTCATTTAAAATTTTGAACATACATAAAAGCCTAGAATTTTTTCGTCTTGTTTTCAAGTCAGTCCAGCCCAAGTTCTGAATGAGAGATGTCACACTGGCTGTTTGTCTATAATTTTGGGTGACAAATCTTGCTGCTGCTCTTTGAATTTTTTCTAATTTATCAATGTCTTTTTGTCTAAAGGGGTCCCAAACTGCTGAAAAATATTCTAAGGATGATCTGACCAGGGAGAAATAGGCAGTCTCCCTTAATTCAGGGGGACATGCCTTCAGGTTCCTCCGAAGGAAGCCCAGGGTGGAATTCGCTTTACTTGTAATTTTGTTAATGTGGGCCTCCCATTCCAGAGTCTCGCTAAGGCAAACACCAAGATATGGTGTTGATGAAACATTTTCTAATGTTTCACCTTTCAGGGTATACTGGAATTCCAGGGTTTTTTATTTCGGCCTGGACACCCTCAGGACCGAGCATTTCGAGGGGTTGAAGCACATCCCCCATCGATCTGCCCAGTCCTGTAACGCAGATAGGTCTCTCTGCAGTTTCTCCTGATCTGCCCGACATTTTATCGGGCGATACAGGAGACAGTCATCTGCAAAGAGACGAACCTGCGACGAGACCGTGGAAGGGAGGTCATTAATGTAGGTCAAGGAAAGTAGGGGTCCGAGAACAGTACCCTGGGTCACACCGGACTTTACACGAGCTGATTCTGAAGAGCTGCCATCAACTACTACTTTTTGGGTTCTATTGGTCAAGAAATTTTGAATCCAATTAAGAGTTGTTCCCCGAATTCCATAGTGGTCGAGTTTGTGTAAGAGGCGTTGATGGGGGACAACGTCAAAGGCCTTACTAAAATCTAAGACAACAACATCTGTTTGTGTCTTGCCTTCAAAATTTTGAATAAATTCATCAGTTGTAATCAAACCTAGCTTTCGCATGAGTGTTTTGAGCGAAAGCCATGTTGTACAGGTGTTAAAATTTTGTTTTCCGAAAAATGGGACATAATTTGTTTACAAATGATGTGTTCGAGTAATTTGGCACAAACACATGTGAGGGATATCGGCCTGTAGTTTGCCGGAGAGTGCCGATCCCCTTTTTTGAAGACCGGGGCAACATTAGCCTCTACCCAGTCATCTGGGTAGAGGCTAATGTTGAGTCTGTAGAGATTGATCAAAAATAATTTTAAGAAAGGGAGATATTTCGTTGGCAGCATTCTTCAGAATCAGATTCGGGAGCTCGTCTGGTCCGGGTGCCTTCCCGCCGTTTAAACCCTCGAGTAATTTAGTTACACCTTGAACAGTAATTTCAAATTTACGCATTTCAGTATTCGGTGGTCCGGGTAGTTTAGGTATATTTGTGGTGTCTTCCGAGGTAAAAACTGAGCAAAATTGGTTGTTTAATATTTCGGCCTTACGTCTGCTATCTGAATGCAGCTGGCCGTTTTCCTTCAAAGGAGAGACACCATTTCCATCCTGAGGTTTTGATTTGATATAACGCCAGAGTGGTTTTGAATTTTTTTGTTCTAAAGATTCAGAAAGTTTGTTTTTCAAAAAAGACCACCTGGCAGACCTGATGGCACGCTGGGTCTGCCGTTTACATAATTTGTACTTTGCCCAAAGGTCAGCTTTATTCGTACGCTTGGCTTTATTATATAGAGATGTTTTTTTCCGAATAGATGCGAGAAGTGATTTGGATAGCCAAGGTAGATTTTCCCGAGGGGAAGTCATTTTGGTTGGTATAAATTTGTCCAGGCATTGATTTAGGATGGATTTTAGTTTCAACCAATTTCCATTGACAGAACGGCTAGGACTTTTTTTGAAAAGGAGGTCCAGCAGCTCCTAATTTGTTGCCTGATAGCTTCCCAATTAGCATTTTTGAACTGACGCACTGGGCGGGGTTTTGTACGGCGGTAGGGCGGGTCAATATCCAGTTCGGTCACCACAGCACAGTGATCCGAGATTCCAGGTACACTATGAGAAGATTTAATTAAACCAGGTTTATTTGTGATCAGGAGGTCCAAAATATTTTGGGCCAGGGCATGTGTATCTAGGCTTGACAGAAGCAGCTCGCATTGGGATTTGTTTGCCGCTTTAGGATTTACTACCCTATTGTCCCAGTCAATTCCAGGTAGGTTGAAATCACCTCCCAGGACAATGGTCTGATTTGAATTTTTTGGCATCAGGTCTAAAGATTTCACAAGTTCTTCTGAAGTACTAATTTTGGAGTCAGGAGGTCGATAAAAACAACCGAGGGTTAATGACTTTGATGCCGATATCTGAACTTTAGCCCATAAAATTTCGCAGTTAGTTTGTAAATCAGGGAGGAGGGTCATGTCATAATGTTTTTTCACAGCAATAAAGACTCCTCCTCCACGGGCTTTTGAATTTCTATCTCTAAGTAAAACTTGGTATTCAGGAGGGAAAATTTCGCTGGTAGTGGTATCCTTGTCAAGCCAAGATTCAGTGCCGAGGACGCAATCAGGTTGGAAATAATTTGGAGATGCTAAAAAATGTGCTACTTTCCCCTTTAGGCTTCTACAATTTATCAATAAAGTACGCCAGTTTCTTTGACGGTTTTTAGGCCTAAAGGGGGGAATCGGACTACTGTGCTGTGTGGGAGCAAAATCTGAATTTGGTGAATTGACTACGTTCTCAGAGCCACTAGAATTTAGATTGTCAAAATTATTTGTGGTTTCGATTTCAAATCAAAATTTGAATGATTGCATCGACAGCATATCCACGAGACGTTAGTTGTGGAATACGCTAGGAAGGTGAAAGATCCCATGTCGACGCAATCTTTGTGAAACCACATATCACAACTATCACAGCAAATTCCACGCTGCTCCCATGTGCCCGGGTCTTCGCAATAGCCACATGGGAAGATCGATGACAAATTTAGGCTTCCAGACATGGGGGGACCTGGATTTAATTCAACCTGGCCAGAAAGTAAAATTAAAAATAAGGCTGAACCAAAATCTAATTTAGGTGGGCTGGGCTGACTTGACACAAGACTAGGACATAGCCTGAAAATCGGTTTTACCCCAAGAAAAATTCGAGAATTTAGAAAAACATGAACATGTATTGCCGGCGGGCCGAAATAAAATGCCGGTGAGGTAAAAAGTATATCATGTTCCCTGTACAGAGTGTAATCATGAAAGGGGATTTCGTGAGGGTAATTCACACCTCTAACGTTCTCTGACCCAATTCGAGTGAGGACTAAACTGGCTGCTAAAACAACCAGAAAGTGCTTGATGACGGCGAAGCATCGCAGATTGTTTTGAAAGTGAGCCGCCATTTTGATTTAAGATGTCATGTGACAGTGTACAGGTAAATGAGCTAGCGAAAACGTCTCAATAAAGACCTAAAATTTACAACTTTAGGATCGAAAAAATATTCTAATTTGTTAATTTATAGCTTCAACACAGGTTTAATAATTCAGATTAAACAAGGGAGCAACAGTCAAGTTGTTCCAAATGGTGAAAAAAGGATAAATTTCGTGAATCAGCCGGGAAGCGGCTGACGATGTTGAGCCTCGATTCCGATTCGAAATTCATGGTTAGTTTTTAGATGCTGATGTACTAAAATCGTAAGAAGCAAAAATACCATGCAAGCACTCAAATACCCCTCGGTTGATGCAGTGACTCAAAATGTCCACAAATCTGATACAACTGCTTCCAATACGTTATGCCAATAATCGAAGATGAATGATAAAATCAAGATGGCCGCTATATCCTCGGATCGCACATGAAAACTGACGAGGCCAATAGACTCACAGACCCCCAAAACCTATACATGTATATGTCAGGTTTCAAGGCATTTAACTTAAATAAGAGCGATTTATTAAAATTGAAGGGGTCAGAACAAAACCAAGGCTATGTCAATTTTTCAGCTATTTGTGTTTGGGGTACCATAGGACAAAAAAAACTGCGTGCCATGTGTCTACCACAACATATCATGAAAATAACCAAATTTAATAAAATAAGCGGCCATTTTGTTCAGGACAAAATCAAGGCTATGTCAACCATTTTTGTCCTATGGTACCCCAAACTCAAGTAGCTGAAAAAAAATTGAAAATGACTTAGCCTTGGTTATGTTCCGCCCCCCTTCAATTGATAAAACTAAAATGGCCGCCGCAGCTTTGTTTTCAGTCTCACATGAAAACGGACAATGCCAATAGACTCGCAGACCCCAAAAACCTATGTATACCAGGTTTCAGGGGAATTCTGAAAAAAAATTAAGTCGAATAAAATGCAGTCGTCAGGTGGAAAGCTGAAAATCTTATCAGGTCATCTCCATACTCATGGGTAACTTCACGTAAACAATTTCAAGTTATCGCGTTAAATAAATATTGAGTAATTTCATATAAATTTTACTATCCTCTATTCTAAGCAATATCTGTTCTAATCAATGACTGACTTGTAACTAGTGAAGCCAGTAAATGTGTTTTATTTATTCGTATGTGGTAAATAAATACTACCTGTACATATTGTCAATTAAATATCACCAGAAATGCATAATACAAATATTATTCAAATCATAGGTCAGAAATAGATAGACGCTCTATATGTGTGCAGTACAATAATGACATACAAATTCTGAGGAATATGTTGTCTCTGATTTGAATCATTGAAAATACTTCGGGTTTGTAATCATGTTATGTTGACCAAGGCAACGATTGTTGCACCTCTTAAGTGGTATTATATCATAGACTTATCATTATCTCAATAGTATACCGGTACCATTATCTTCACTTTCCATTATCGAGGATCCTATTTTTCGGATATTTCTGATTGTACAATGAACATGATTAATAAATCTGTTTCCCATAGCTTTCTCACAAAGCTGTGTTGTAAGTCCAAGACCCTCTATTTCTGTAGCTCTTTATTACAATGCAACTTTGCATAGAAATATCTTGGTTAAAAATAAAAAAAGCCATTACTGCTCAAAAAATGTAATGTGAACATTGTTTAATATTTTACAGTGTGAAAGTAGACAATATAACATTTATTGTTATTGTAACAATGGCGGGCTCATATATCATTATGTATCAATAAAATAAGTAAAACCACATTCATTTGTATTACTCACTGGTTACAAGGTAAGGTCAAAACATGTTGTTGAATGGTTGATAATAAGCATAGGGGTCGTGAACTCCCGCTGTGGCGGACATCGTTTCTTCGGTATTTTACACATATATCATAACTGTTCAAATGCATAGGATAACACATAGCAAATATTTTTGTTCACATAGTAAGGAACAAATAAACACCACATGCAATATATATATATCTATTATTAAAAATGTCAGAGGTGACATGTCAAAGGTTGATAAAATCATCCCCCCATAGAATCAATGATCAAATAAAATAAGATTAAGCGATATTTGTCTTTTTCATTCTGATTATTTCAATTCGTCTGTCTGTTGTGCTCCGCACTCCGACATAAAAACATTATTTGTGTAGCATACGTGTAGGATGGAGCATATGATCATTAGGCCTTTCCGTCCGCCATTGACCATTGTTGATTGACCAACCATGTGAATAATAGTAAAAAAAAAACATATCATCATGGTAAACACAAGTGCAACCCTGCGAGACATTTGGGGTTTAACTCAACTTTGAAACGGACATTTATTATCGCGAGGATCCAGTTACCAAATTAGTACTCTTATTAGAATTATATCTAAAAGGTTATTAATGAAAATTTATGAACAATAAAAAAATAATTATTTATGTAATATGATTATTTCTGACTCCAACGCATAATATAAATCTCACATGTTATGTATCCTTACACATTATACTGAGCTGAATCCACGGTATTTAAAACAAACATAACTGATTTTTTCACGAGAGAAGCAAAATGAAATTTGATGGTCCTGCCGATTATCAGCGCTACCTGAAAAATAATAGAGCAGTATTTGCAGCTTACTGATAGTATAAACCACTCAATTACAATTGACAGACTTTGCAGTGGAAGTCCAATGTTAATGGACAAGTATACAGCTATGTGATTTCGATTTGACATCTTATCAAAACTGGGCGTCCACTGGTTACTGTCTATATCACTCTCTGACAGCAAATATGATACTACATAATACAGGTAAGACAATCATCTTGATAAAATGTATACTTGTATTTGAATATAAGGTATGCGATTGTTTCATTGTTTTCAAGAATAGGTCTTGTCGATATTTTTCCTGGTATCCGATTAGATGATCTTAGCATAAGAAATAAGATCAAGCTAATCATGGGATGCATCGAAATTATCCCTGGCGCTTTATTATTTCTTCTGTGCTCAAATTCCTCACAAAAATGTATTCCTCGAACCTAAGTTGATGTTAAATCGTGATGTAATATTTCAATTATGCCCTCATAAGCAACCATTGGACACAGCATAATAAAACTTGGCACATAATTATATCTCTCTCAGGTCTTTAATGTTGCATAGTTGTCAGATGACCTCAAAGCCATTTCAAGGTCAAATATGCTGATTTCTTATATATGAGGATACGTATTATTGCGAACTTAGGCAAAGAAAGGTTGAATAATTCTGCATAATTTAGGTACGGTCTTGTTATGCTTGTTGATAAATGGATACATGATTAATTCAGTGATCGAATATAGAGTGAGACAAAATATGAATAATTAAATTGTGACCAGCAATGTCAATTGTCCCTTCAAAATAACAAGTGTTAATCAAGCTGCGGGTACAAAGTCGGGAGGTCATGGGTTTAAATCCCACATCGGACATGATGGGGATTTTTCTGCGACCGGCCCCAACCTAGGATGAGTTCGACACAGCCACTGACCGAGATTTATCCACTAAAAGGATGCGACATCGGGGGCGTCTCGGTGCTATGACCCATCTGGGGTTGATTAGCTACCAAGGGCCCGCAGGTGCTTGTGATGGCTGGGCCCAGGTAGCTCTGGAATATAGGTCCGGTGGTCAGTCGGATTGAGGTCAATATAGATGCGGTGGTCAGTCGGATTGAGGTCAGACTGATCACATCCAGACCAAGTGACAGGAAGTTGGTCGCACAGCCCTGTCAAGTAGTCCCACGACCAATATGGACCTGCTGTGTCAACCCACATACAGACTGCACATGCACAGCACTCGCACTGCATATAATAAAACTAGAATGGTCTAGTTTTTTGTAAACAAAAAACTGGAGCTGTCCCCCCTCCAGCGGCATAGCCATAAAGGTTGATGGCTAAAAGATGTAGTGTCAATGGCTTTTCTAATTAATGTTATTAAATGGCTCCTGTGGACAGTAGAGAATATGAAATAAATGGCTCCTGTGGACAGTAGAGAATATGTAATCAGTGGAATTTATTATTCCGTTTTGGAACCACGCCGATGTGCAAAACATATTGTGGCTCCCAGCAAACACGAGACGTTGACCCAATGCTGGTCCAATGCTAGACTCACCGCCAGCGACTCTGGCCGAGCATCAAACCAGCACTGGTTCAACACCTCGTATTTGCTAGGGCTGCGTTCAATAGCACGCTGGTCTGCTTACTGCTGGCGGAGAGTACAAGCCGACACCGACCCAATGTCTGTTAAATGTTGGGCTAGCATCGCCGGTGCTGGCCAGTATCCATTCAGCACTAGTCAGTACTTCATGCTGGCGGTACCGGCATGCTGGCGGTACTGGCACGATGCTTTGAACCAAAGCTGGGTTCATGTTGTCTGGCCGTCTGTGATGCTGGCCCACATTCAGCGTGGCGCCAAAAACGACACGGTAACCCAATACTCGGCTGATTGTGGCTCAGCGTCGTAGACGGTGGCCAACATCAGCCCAGCATTGCGTCAACATCTCATGTTTGACCGCCTGCACCATAGAAAGCGCTGACACTCACAGACAGCACTGGGTGGACACAGGTAAAGCAACATGTCCCCACCTCTGTGTACAGAGGGAAGACATGAAAATGAGCCCCGGTTGGGTTCGCCAAAAATAAAAATAAATAAAAACAAGAGCACACTCGACCATAGCCCGCCGCCATTATTGATCTAAAAATTATAGCGCCCACAAGGTCAAATTATTTAGGTAAAATGCAAAAAATCACAATAAAACGGCCATTTTGCATTTTCACCCAGCCGTTATCGAACGTAAAAAATTTGGGCAGGATAAATAAAAAAACTTTCCATGTTATAATAATAATAATAATAATAATAATAATAATAATAATAATAATAATAATAATAATAATAATAATAATAATAATAATAATAATAATAATAATAATAATAATAATAATAATAATAATAATAATAACAATAATTATAATAATAATAATAATAATAATAATAATAATAATAATAATATTAATAATAATAATAATAATAATAATAATAATAATAATAATAATAATAATAATAATAATAATAATAATAATAATAATAATAATAATAATAATAATAATAATAATAATAATAATAATAATAATAATAATAATAATAATAATAATAATAATAATAATAATAATAATAATAATAATAATAATAATAATAATAATAATAATAATAATAATAATAATAATAATAAATAATAATAATAATAATAATAATAATAATAATAATAATAATAATAATAATAATAATAATAATAATAATAATAATAATAATAATAATAATAATAATAATAATAATAATAATAATAATAATAATAATAATAATAATAATAATAATAATAATAATAATAATAACAACAACAACAACAACAATAAAAATAAAAATAACAATAACAATAACAATATTAATATTAATAATATTAATAATAATAATAATAATAATAATAATAATAATAATAATAATAATAATAATAATAATATTAATAATAATAATAATAATAATAATAATAATAATAATAATAATAATAATAATAATAATATAAATAATAATAATAATAACGATAACGATAACGATAACGATAGCAATAGCAATAGCAATAGCAATAGCAATAACAATAACAATAATAATAATAATAATAATAATAATAATAATAATAATAATAATAATAATAATGATAATAATAATAATAATAATAATAATAATAATAATAATAATAATAATAATAATAATAATAATAATAATAATAATAATAGTAATAATAATAATAATAATAATAATAATAATAATAATAATAATAATAATAATAATAATAATAATAATAATAATAATAATAATAATAATAATAATATTAATAATAAAAATAACAATAATAATAATAATAATAATAATAATATAATAATAATAATAATAATAATAATAATAATAATAATAATAATAATAATAATAATAATAATAATAATAATAATAATAAAAATAATAATAATAATAATAATAATAATAATAATAATAATAATAATAATAATAATAATATAATAATAATAATAATAATAATATTTATAATAATAATAATAATAATAATAATAATAATAATAATAATAATAATAATATTAATAATAATAAAAATAATAATAATAATAATAATAATAATAATAATAATAATAATAATAATAATAATAATAATAATAATAATGATAATAGTAATAATAATAATAATAATAATAGTAATAATAATAATGATAATAATAATAATAATAATAATAATAATAATAATAATAATAATAATAATAATAATAATAATAATAATAATAATAATAATAATAATAATAATAAT